>LNAC01000151.1:919850-1274193 GCA_002007465.1 Ailurus styani
CCGCGGCGCTCGGTGCGCTCAGACCTCGGCCGCCGCGGGCAGAGCAGACCAACTCCCGCGCGCCCGCCGGCGTGCGCCTCGGCTAGGGGCTCGGGTTCCCGCGACCACCGCGCGTCCTGCTTCCGATTATTCCCGTCTCCCTCTCAGTCTCTCTGCTGGCGCTCTCTCGCTCGCTCTCTCTTTTTCAGGCACACACACGCGCGCACACACAATCTCACACCAGTCTATACACTGGAGAAGAAAACATTTCCTTCGCGCCCCCTCCCTCTCCAGCCCAAGAAGCTGAGCAGCCGCGTGGTGGGGGCCCCCCGGACCGTCTGGAAATGCTAATCCTAAAGCGCTTCCTCGCTTGTATCCAGCTCTTCTGTGTTTGCCGCCTGGGTGAGTGATCAGACCTCAGTGGGGTTTCATCTCCGGGATCGTTTGGGACACGGTGGGGGGATCTGAGAGCATTGGGTACTTGCTGCCGCCGCCGCCATCTAGCAAGGAGGGAAAAGGCACGGTGGTCTGGAGATCCCACGGGGTTGGCGGCGCCGCGACGGGTGTCAGCGGCGTGGGAGCATGCACCCCCTCCCCACCTCGCACCTCCGCCACCTTCCGTCCGCGCGCGGGGTGCTCGGCCAGAAGAGAGAGGCTTGCCGTTCTCGGTTGCTGTCCGCACAGCGCTTGTCTCCTGTTCTGCAAAGTGTGAAAAGAGCCTTTCGGGAACACACCACGAGAAATACAACCAAGGTGCGGGGCTACGTATTAGGTAGTGTTTTGCTTTTAGATTCATTATGGGCTTGAATGAAAAATACACGTGCCCGATGCAAGTTACACACGCACGCACACACGCACACACACACACACACTCACTCCCAAAAGGTAGTAACAGGAACAAGCACCAACCTGACTTTTCAGTGTTTTCCAGTACTTTTAATTTAGTCACATTCAAGTCTGGGCAGTTACGTTAAAAAAAAAAAAAAGTTTCAATCAAAATTTCTATCAGCGTTCTGCCACTGCTGCCAAAGCCAGAGGAAAGCTGCAGGTTGATGTATTTATTCATGGATTCATCTTTCCTCCACCACCTTCCAGGTTACACATTCAGTAGTGAAATTGCACTTTGAAACAGCCAGTTAGAATTATTTACCTGGGATGCAGATTCAAGTGTTCCACCTATTTTCCAGAAGAATTTTAACATTGGATTTTGACATTTTATTTTTAAAAAATCTTTTTTCCTTCATAAAGATTTTCTATTACAATGGTCTGTAATAGGTTTGGAGGTATTAACCTGAAAGTTAGAAAATGTACCTTAACTTGTGAATACACATATTTTACTCTTTTCAGTTCGAGGATCCCAATTTTTTTTTAATTTTAGATTATACATTATAGATATTAACCTACATTTTTTTTCAATATAGAGGGTGCTGCTCTTGGCACAGTAACCTTTACAAGGAGAAATCATCTTCATGTTCTAACTGACGAGAGTTACATTTCAAATATGGTGATAATTGCCAATAGCCCACTCACCCAGAGACATGGACATAATTTAAATTTTGAAAGCTTTACAAAAATACTCAGGGGTGATGTGATACACAAGGTTGACATTTAAGACTAGCAGGAGAATCTGGTCCTGGTTTTCTCTAAAACCACAGAGTTGAATCTAAGGGTGGGGGAGGCAGGGAAGACATTTTTTGAAAGTGCTGTGTTCATCAAATACACACCTGTTGAATTTGCATTTCTATTATAGATCTGCTTTAACAAGAAACCCAGATCCTTTTGGTACTTAGATTATTATTCAAAATAATCTCACTGTAGTACAGAGATAAACCAGAGAATATTGCTTTGTATGCTATCCAAACCACTGCTTTGAATATATTGACTTTTAAAAAATTGAATTATAATTTGAATAGCACGCAGTTCATCTTTTTCAAGTGTACAGTTCAGTGGGTTTTAATATACTGACAAAGTTGTACTACCATCACCACTATCTAATTACAGAATATTTTAATCACCCGGAAAAGAAACTCCATTAACAGTCATTCCTTATTTCCTTTGACCCCAGTCCTGGCAGCTGCTAAGCTACTTTCTCTTTTTGTAGATTAGCCTATTGAGCATTTCATATAAATAGAATCATACAATATGTGACCTTTGGCATCTGACTTCGTTTACTTAGCATAATGTTTTCAGAATTCATCTGTGTTGTAACCTGTATCTGTACTTCATTCCTTTTTTGTGGCTGAATGATATTCCATCCAGGATTCCATGGTTTGCAAAGGCTTTTCTCAATAAAGCATTATTTATAACCTATTATTTTTGGTTATACAGATTTTGATTTATTAGATGCTTTCTTTAATGCTTTGATGATATAAATTAATTGTTTAATAGTATCATAAGTTTATGTAATGCTATTGCATATAAGCCTGTATTAGAACTCAAAATGTGCTGCTTTTTTTTTTTTCGTGACTGACAGGTGACAACTTTTGTATCCCTTTCCATTTTAACAAAGTTGACCTCTTACATTGTTGCCCACATGTTGACCTAAGGGCCTTGTCAACCTTAAATCAGATGAATATCCTTATTTCAGGGTAATATGTTATCTACGAATAAAATATGAAGCCTCCATTTCAATTATTTTCCCCTCAACAACTATTATAGTATTTTAGATATATTTATTGCTCATCTTCAGTGTCCCTGGGGCCAATGAGGCGGCCTGGCACAGGTAATAAATGCTCAGGAAAGGTCTGTCAACTGAGAGGTGCTGTGTAGGATGACTCCTCCAATACAGTGTGAATAAACATTAGGCTGCCATTCTTACATTATCCTGGAACAAGTTGCAGCATTCACTGAGGTGTCCATTGTTAACAACTGAGTTAGCACTTAATGACTTTACCACTTTCTGTATTTAAAATGTCCTGATGTTTTAAACTGGACATATTGACCAATTGTTTCTTTCAAATAACTCTCCAAACAGAAAAAAATATTAAATTACTTGGACTGATACAAATCCTTTCTTTCCAAATTAATACCAGGGATAACTGGAGACTAAAGAGGAACAAAATTGTTTTTGTTTTTGTGGGTGGGGATTAAACATATTTCTAGGTTCATCTATTTGGGAGGTTGTTGAGATTGGCCTGTGGCCTCAGCATTCTTTGCCAGAACTAGCTAGATCATGGATCTCACACTGGAGTAAGCATCAGAATCACCAGGAGAACTTATTGAAACATAAATTTAGGAACCCACTCCTAAGAGCTTCTGATTCTATAGTCTGGGGTGGGGCCTCAGAATCTCATTGTCTAACAAATGCCTGGGATATGGTGATGTTGTTGGTCCAAGGCCATACTTTGACAACGACTGAGCTAGTTTGACATGTAAATGTTAACAAAGTTTCTGGATTATTAATAATTTTTTATGGTGGCTTGATTTCTGATACCCAACTAAATAGTATTTTTTAAAATTACATGAGTTAGGGCGCCTGGGTGGCTCAGTGGGTTAAAGCCTCTGCTTTCGGCTCAGGTCATGATCTCAGCGTCCTGGGATCGAGGCCCGCATCGGGCTCTCTGCTCAGCGGGGAGCCTGCTTCCTCCTCTCCCTGTCTCTCTGCCTGCCTCTCTGCCTACTTGTAATCTCTCTCTGTCAAATAAATAAATAAAATCTTTAAAAAAAATAAAAAAAATAAAATTACATGAGTTAGACAACATTGAATGTTATTCAGCTGAAGGAGATGCTTCATCAGAGAGGGAGAAATTGAAGATGACTCCAGGATAATTCCCTAAGTGAATTTTGATCCTCTCTAGAATAATTAAGAGGTTTCTACTAGGTGGAGAACTAATATAATGGCATCACAACTCTCATTATTTAATCTTGACCCACTGAACAGGCAATAGGAAAAGCTGCGGTGGCTTTCCTGTAAGGAGGCTTAACTGTGAGTCATAGAGGAGAGGTAGGTGTTTTAAGAGCTTTTAAGGAACAGTTTCTCTCAACTAATGAGAATTCAGGATCTTTGAATTAAGTGAGTTTTAGCCTTGCAAGATACACTGAATTCAAATGTTTAAACATTGTTGTGAAATACGTAATGAATCAGATTATGAACTTTTAGGTCATATCTTACTGCTTTAAGGAACACATTAACTACAAATTATATACAATTCCTTTGCAAGAATTAATTGCTTACTTTATCCTGAGTATGGAAGCAGAAGAATCCAAAATACTGTAACTCTCAGCTTGGTCTGTTTATTCTCTGAAAACAAATTGTAACCAGGAATAGAAAATATTCATGCATTTTCTCCCCAAATAATAACCAGTCTCCATTCAGAAAATTAATTACTTTTGATTTGCCAAATAGCAATTTTCTTCATTTCATCTGTCTCTCCTTTATATGTAGACTGTACTTGCTTTCACTTAGGGAAGTTTGCCAGGATAAATCACTTCATTGACGAATTCATTTATGCTCTCATGTCTGCACTAAATATTTGGGAATGTGCTTAAAATTTTATGTTGTGGGAATTTTGCTTCTGGCAGAAATTCAGGTTTTTCTGGAAACATGATCTGTGTTTCCCCATTCCCCTTACTCCAACAGCTTTGAGTTCTGTCTAACCTGGTAGTTTTACTTGACCACCCATTCGCCAACCATTCAGACTGTAATATGGAGATGGAACCCCCTCGTTCAAAACCAGAGGATCTCAAAAAAAGGGCTTGATTAAGAAGATGAGCTTGTAGTTTTATTTCCATTTACCATCTACTCAGTGTTTGCCAGGTGCTGAATATTTTATGTACAGTTTTCTCATTTCATTCTCCCCAAAACTGTTGGAGGTAGGTGTCTTCATTTTACACATTTTATGGCTGAGGAAAGTGAAACACAGAAAAGTCAAATGACGTACCTAATTTCACACAGCCTGTCTTAGCCTATATGTTCCTTCTGACTCTTGAGCCTGAACCTTTTTCTCTTTTCTTTCCTAGGAGTCCAGTTTCCTGTTTGGAATTTACTAGCTTGCTTCCTAAGAGATGTGATGCTACATTTCCCATTTCCATGGGCTTTCTTGCAGTTCTCTATTCATGCTTTTCCTCATGTGCTCCCATATTACTTTTTTCCCCTTTAAAAAACAGAAAACAAAACTAAGGCGTAGTATACCCTAGAAAGTGTACCATCTTGAAAGTTTTGACAAATGTGTGTGGTCACTTAACCACCTTGATCCAGATGTAGCACATTCCTGTCCATACTATTCTAAGTACTCTTGTTACGTGTTTACTGAGTGCCTGACATCAGCAAGGCAGTTAAATTTAAGCAACGCATAAACATACAGAGTCCTAACATTCATGATGCCTCCAGTCCAGCTGATCTGATTCAATCCACAGTGAAAACCCTCTTTAAATCTCACTTTTAAGATACATTCTACATTTAGAACTAGTTGAGAATAAGTCTTTTTGAAATATCTCTTAATGTGTTAAATATCTTAACTTTCAAATATTTTAGAATGTTTCCCACTTCATCAAGAAAGCCAGTGGTAAAAGTCAAAGTCAGTTTAAACAAGACATAGGCATGTTTAGATTGTGCTCTCAACTTTCAGTGTTTTATTGGGAGTGATCCCTAGCAGCAGTTTTAGGTTACAAAGGAAATCAGTTTTTATCCATGTTTGTAATTCTTCAGAGACATGTATAACATACTGTATAGGCATTAAGAGGAAAATTATTTGATCATATTGCATAATCCTAAAATACTTATATTTTAGAACTATGATTTCTAATACCATAGCCACTAGGCATATATAACAGTTCAATTTTAAGTTTATTAAAGTAAATTAATTCAGTTCCTCATTCACACTAGCCACATTTCAAGTGCTCCGTGGTCTCACCTGTGGCTGCTGGCTATGGCATGGTGCAGGAACATTTCTATCACTGCAGAGTCAGTTGAACAGCTGTTGTAGAATCAAAAAAAGTGAATAAAATGTTGAGTGTTAGTACTGATGAGAAGTTGTCAACAAGTAAGAACACTTCCAGAGTCATTAAAATTTTTCAAAGTGTTGAGTTACTTTTGTCCTGTATTGCGTCAGCCATATAAGAACCACAGAGACATTCTGGTAGCCTTGGGTAGAGACAATAGATGAAGAAAATTCAATGGCCACTTGGTGGTCTTTATGGACTCAGGCTGACTGGGAGACATAGCTTCTAGTTCAGGAGGGAGGGTTCTGTCCTCACAGCTCATAGTCCATAATTTGTTCTAGCATTTATGTTCTAGCATATTGTTTTTGTGGTATCTGTCTGTCTCCCCCATTAGACTAGCTCCATAGGCAAAGACTTTATTTCATTCATCTTTGGACTTAACATTCTTGGCTTTAGCACCTATAGTCAGTGCTTAATAAATCTTTGATGGACAAGGTCATAGAGAGAGAGGACTGTGAAGCTTCTTAGCAGTACCTTTTTGCTGTTGGGATCAGCCAGTTTCCTCTGGCCTTTCCTGCTTTTGATTCTTATCCCGATCTTAGCCCGATTTTTGAGTTAGGTCAACATTCACCTTGACCCATCCATTTTCAATGCCACTTCTGGCACCAGGACTTCACTTTCTTTGATTCTCCCATGAATGCACATGAGTGTCGCGTAGATCTGGTAACTCTCCGCTTGGAAAATAAAGTCCCCGTGATTGATACTGAGTGTGTAGTGGCAGGAGCAATTTTTACATTTAATTATAGATGTCTTGGTACCGGTGAGGCTTGGTACCGGATGTGTCCCAGGGGGCAGCTCATCAAGACAGTGTGTGTGCCTCTGTGGGTGTGTGTGTGCACACACGTTCTCCTGTTAGGGAAGTGAAGGTAGTGGGGGTAAGGGGTGGTCAGTAATGAGAAATGAAGTATCTTGAATCCATGCAGACTGTATTTTCAGACCATCAACTGCCCAAGGCAGTTCCAGAAACCGGATAAAGGACAGGAAATGCAGTTATATTATGTGGATACACATGCTTTTAGAATTTGTCTGTAGTTTTATCATTAATCACGGAGATGATGTGCTGGGCCTAGCTTAGCCCTGCATGTAGATGTTCAACAAATATTTGAATTGAGTTGAATGTAAATGGAACAGATAATGGGATGAGTTAGAAAGCCTCACAGGAGTTAAGAGCAGAAAAAAGACTTGCTCGTCTATTAGGATATTTGCTTTATTTTCTCTCACTCACCATCCTTCCTTCCTTTTTTGGGATGTGTGTATGTGTATGGTTTCTCCTTTTCACCTTCACTTCCTTTAAGCCTGAATCTAAGATAAAAAAAAATAACAAAAAATAAACTCAACATTGCTCAACATCTTGATGAAGAGTTTGATAAAGAGGAGACGGATACTATTTGATACCATTATTTAAAAACATTTTTACTGTGTTAATATAATTTGCAGAGCTTTGTAGTTGACATAATTTTTTGTTTGTTTGTTTGTTTGTTTTAGTTTTTATGTATTGATTGAAGTAATCTCTACGCCCAGCCAGCTTGAACTCATGACCCTGAGATCAAGTCACATGTTCATCTGACTGAGCCAGCTGGGCACCTGCGTAGTTAATGCAGTTTTTAAAGTATGGGTTAACATTTCTTTCTTCCTAGAAATTCTAGTATGTTAAAATGGGCAGGTTGTTTTGGGCTTTTTGGGTTTTTTACTTCTGATATTTGCACAGAGATATTAAAGTAAACTCAAGTATTCAGGGTCCTTCTGGTCTCATTCAGTAAGCATGGGTCAATTTGTGTACACACTGACGAAAGATAAAGTTTTTACAAGCTTCCTTGGAAATATAGTCTTCATATATTTGGAAAGAATAATTTATTAACTAGCAATAAGGAAGGCTTTTCTATTAAAATATCGATAACAATGACTACAGATAGCTTTCCATTCTTGGAGAATTATTCTGTCCTTCTCTTTCTCTGCCTTCCCTGTTAATGTTTACTCCGTAATTTTTCTGTTCTTTCACTGTCACTGACTGGACCGCGTGCTTCTTAAATTCTACAGCTCTAATATATTTAACTCAAGATGGGGCTTGATTCTAGACCTTTCCCTGAAGTGATCAACTCAGTACCACGAGTAGGAATAAAAGAAAATGTTGCTGTTTTAAAATGACATATTTTGGGATGCCTGGGTGCCTCGGTCAGTTTAGTGTCTGCCTTCGGCTCAGTTCATGATGCTGGGATCCTGGGATCTAGCCCCGCATCCGGCTGCCTGCTCAGCAGGGAGCCTTCTTCTCCTCTCCCTCTGCCTGCTGCTCCCGCTACTTGTGTGCGCTCTCTTTCTCTCTCTCTTTCTGACAAATAAATAAATACATCTTTAAAAGAAAATTAAATAAAATGACTTTTTTTTAGCAGAGATCGTGATCACCACTGGAGTCCTGATTATGTGGTTAGCATAACAAAATCCTGGCCAGATACAAAGAACTTTCTAGATTTTCTCATGGGTTTCAATCACATTGTCATCAGAAAATTAAAAGTGATTTCTGTAGGGACATTTTCACCCTCTTGCATTTCTGAAATGGGCTATGTAAAAGTGGCATTCCTCTGATACACAGACTCGTACAGACTCGGCCTGCCCACAGGAGCATACTGCACATGCAACACGGTTGTCGTGTTTGTTTTGACGCAAAAAAACCAAACCGAGAACCACTGATCTAGGTGAGTGGTTCGTAATCCTGGCTGTACTTTGGAATTATCTGGTGTCATGAACTGAACGTTTGTGTCCCCCCAACACTCCTGTTTTGAAGTCCTGCCACCCAATGTGTCCGGTGTTTGGAGGTGGGGCTTTTGGGAAGTAATTAGGTTTAGATGAGGTCATGAGAGTGGAGTCCCCATGGTAGAATCCGTTTCCTTATAAGAAGAGAGAGACCAGAGGTTTCTTTGTCTTTATCCTGAGAAGACAGAGTGAGAAGGCAGCCATCCATAAGCCAGGAAGAGCTCTCTCCAGCTAGCCCCTTGATCTTGGACTTCTCAGCTCTACAACTGTGAGAAATAAACATTGTTTAAGCCACTCAGCCTACCGTATTTTGTTATAGCAGACCAGGCTGACTCTATACCTGGGAAACTTTTAAAACATACTGATGCCTAGGTCCCACCCTACATCCAGTGTATGCGTGGGTACAGAGCCCAGACACGAATATATCTTTTGAAACTTCCCAGGTGATTACAGAGTACAGCCAGAGTCTGAAAAACCACCATTCTAGGTCAACCTCATGATACTACTAATCTTGGTTCATTTGTCTTAAGGTAGAGATATTGGCAAGTTTCACGCTGTCCTAAAACAAAGCTAGTGCCGCAGGACAAAGGCCCTGGAAGACTTCCCATCCCTCTCTTCTCTTCTTAAGACAGTTTCAGTTTCAGGGTAACCTTAGAAGGAGGAATATGGACTACAGTGGTTGACCTCATAGTCTTTGCAAGCCAGAGAAACTTCAAGAGGCCAGGCGTTCTTGGAGTTGGTCCAAGGATGTGAGTCTCTCAGCAGGTGGGACGTTAACTGAACCAGCCTCTGAGTTGGGAGGCAGTGGGCGTTTATCAGGACATGGGCACATGATCACTTTTATTTTGTCAACGGTGCATATTCTTGTTGCCCCCTTGTCTTGTTTATTCTCTTTCTCCACGTACAATTTGTTAGAATCAGAGTAATTTTCGGTTATGTAGTTGATACAAGATTTAGCTGCATGCTGGGAAGGTTTCTAGGAGGAGGTGGTGTTGGATGTAGACGTTGCAGGGTGGCTGGGTGGGGCATTAGTAGGGTGGAAGGGGTGGAAGGGCATTAGTGGCCAAAAGGACAATATACACAAAAGCATGGAGTGGGGGTGAGGGTGCTGTTTAGAAGGAGGAAAAAATTGGGAGTGGTGTGTACTAGTGGAAAAGTATCAAATAGTAGGTAGGATTTCCCATGGCTAACTGAAGGGTTTGGAGTTTGGAATTTATCCAGTACATAGTGGGCTACTCTTGAAGGGTTTCAAGTCATGGCATGACTTGAGTCAATCTCTTTATTTCAGGAGGATAACTGAAGTATCAGTATAGGATGGCTTAGAACAGAGTGAGACTGGGACTCAGGAAGCTCAATTAAAAAGTCAAAGGGGGAATGCGATAGATCATTTGGAGTTATAATAGTATCATCCTCTTTATATAATACTTTAATGGTTAACAGGTACTTTCAAATACACGACCTCATTTGATGTAAGTGCGGTTGGTGTAATTGCTGGGAGTTGGTGCCACTCCCTGGAGAGTGGGTCATTGGTAACCTTCAAGGGAAGGCGAAGGTGTAGCAGGGACCACATAGGGTCAAAGAAGTATTCCAAGAAGGAAAAGTAGAGGCAACAAAACCTAACAGTTCTATAGAAGTTGGTAATTGGAAGGGAAGAAAAGAGAGAAATAGAGGCAGGTAGCTTAAAGATTGCTCATTTACTGAATGGTAGAACTCCAGATTTGTTAACCAGAAGATGTAGGATTTGAAGCTAAACATTTCCTCTGAACTGATTAACTCAGGGCCTTGAGAATTCATAAGAAGAAATAGTGCCTCTTACAAAGATCTATTTTTATCTATTTTAGTAGAGGTCATCGTAACACCACCACCAAAAAAACAACCTTTTTTCCCCTAAAGTTGGGAGGAATTTGAGTATATTCACAGTGCCAACCTAATTTTATCAAGTGTTATCAAAAGTTTTTACTTCACCTCTAAAATTCTTGTGTTTGTGCTCTTAAAAATGAGCAGCAGGTACCACTAAGGCATTTCAGTCAGCCGTTGGCCAATAAATAGGCTTTCTTAATATCCACAATTTCAGATTGCTTGAAGGTATCATACACACATTGCATAAACTAGTATGTTTGTAAATTGCCTGCAACTTGAGTTTAACATAAAAACAGTGCAATGAAAATAATCCACAGAATAGGCTTCCCAGAATTCTTAACATTGATTTTAGCCATTTTTTTAATCCATGAAAAATGCAGTCGGATTTTGTTATCTACTGTATGTCTCTTAACATATTATTTAGGATACATGAAGTGATAAATTAACAAATCATTAAATTTAGAAAAGGGATAAAGTGGCAGCTCTCAAGAATAAAAATGTTGGCATGTATTAGCTTGTATAATGGGGAAGTATATCTATATTATGCTATACAGAAGTTGGAAGCAAGACTTCTGTATTTAAGGTATAAAGCTAAATAGATTCTTAATGAGTAATATTTGGTTATGGTAGTTTCCTTTGATGGCTTTCAGAGTGAGGAAATGATATGTGATATGCATAAATATATAATATATATTTATATAAATATTTTTATATATTTACATGTGTATATGCATATATTATATATTGTATCTATATGCATATATACACACAATAACGTACATGTATGTTTTATGTATACATGTATATTTATGTGTATGTATATATATGTATATGTATATAGGATATATATGTATGTTTTTCTCCATCTCAGTGCTTTTATGCTTTATTTCGAGCATTAAAAGATTAAATCCTGGGCACCTGGGTGGCTTAGTGGGTTAAAGCCTCTGCTTTCGGCTCGGGTCATGATCTCAGGGTCCTGGGATTGAGGCCCGCATCGGGCTCCCTGCTCAGCAGGGAGCCTGCCTCCTCCTCTCTCTCTGCCTGCCTCTCTGCCTACTTGTGATCTCTCTCCCTCTGTGAAATAAATAAATAAAATCTTAAAAAAAAAGATTAAATCCTTTGGGAAAATTATTAATCTTAATGGTGGGAATTGTCCTGGATATTTTCGACCTGACTTTTTCTTGCCTCCAACATGAGGAAAGGAGCAGTGGAAGGTCTCCTTCTTCTGTGAGCTGAATGCAGTGCCTTCCCTCTCCAAGGAGGTTGAGTCTAGGTGAGATCAGTGAAACTTATTTCACCCGATCTTCATTGAACAGCAACTGTGTGCTTAAAACTGTGTTTGGACTTCAGTAGTTTTTTTTCTTTGAGGAGCGAATCTGGTTACAAATAAAAAATGAATGCTGGTGGGAGCACGCCAGAATAGAGACTAATAAAGTAAACGTTAGACTGTGTGAATCAGATTTTAAGTCTGTGGAAAGTCATTAGGGGAGACTAAGATGTAAATTCATTTTTAAAATGTCTCTGTGAGCATATGAACATCACTTCCTCCTTTTGAACACGGAACGTTTACTGTTTCATTCAATAATTTAAGCCTCTTTTGTGTTCTCTTACACACACCCCTCCTTTTTTTTGTTCCATACAAAAACAAAAAGATACGCCTATATTACTCATTTTAGATTATTCACTCAAAGAGAAGCTTGAATCCCCAAATTGGTTGGGTTTTGCAGCTCTGATCTGAAATGCTTTTCATTCTCCTCTGTATCCTACACTACCGCATTCAAAATAATAGTGTAAGCAGCAGAACGTCGAAGTGAAATGTGCAAGTTAAAACACTCCTCTTGTGTGTTCTGTTCAACACCTACTGCTATGAAAATGTCACATAATTTCCATCGTGGAATTATGTCCCAAATTGAGGCTTAATTTTTGGTGGTGGCAGCTGCTATTTTGTGACAAAGGTAAACTTGTGGTGCTGAAATTTCAAAGAATGACTCGGTATGCATGTGATTCTTGGCTAAAGGTCTATCAAAATGGGGCAAGAATTTTGGACATACATGTCAGTGCTGTCTGCAAAATGGATTCCTGGAAAGAAGCACAAAGGATGAAATGAAATCACTTTTAATTAGCCAAGAATGACTAGCACATGTTGCCCTGAAATCCTTTAAGATACAGCACAATCTGGGCACCATCCATCTCACCAGAGAGATGGCATGATCCGTCTCATCAGGCTTCTTTCTTGCCTGTGATTCCAATTTATTTTCTTTCCAACCTTCCATTGCATTTTAGCTATTTAGTATTCTTGGCAGAAGAAATCAACAAAACACAAGATGCTTCTTTGTTCCTCAGTAATTTATTCAAATTTTTATACTAACCCCTCCATCCCCCACCACCACTCCCCAAAATGATAAAGCACCCCTAACAAAGTATTCCAGTTCCCTGTCTGGCAGGAGCTCTCCAAGGCTGCAGCTTCTCTCTCTCTCTCTCTCTCCTTCCCCCCTCCCTCCCCAACTCACCCTTTACATTTTTTAATTAGAGTCTTACAGCATCTGTCAATTTGAAAAAATAAAACAACCCTTAGTTTTTGCAAACATGATGAGAGATTAAATTGTATTAGACTCAATGGCATTCAAGCAGGTGAAGATTCAAAATGCTGTAGCCTGATTATCTCTCCACTAATGATAATGGCATTTAAAAACCCTTTTCTGGTGAGACAGGTTGGGTCTTCTCTGAACCCTGGGAGAGAAAGTATACCTCTCTATACACCGAGTTTTCCCTTAGAGATACATGGGGAGTACTGGTATTTTTTGGTTGTTTTTTTTTTTTTTTATTAATGTGAGGCTTTGAGACTTTAGTACACAGTCTGCTGGAGATTTGTTTGGGTGACTGCATTACTCGAGAAAACTCACTGAAAATAGGTCATCAAGAAAAGATTGATATAGACTTTCTTGTGTGGAAGTAATTATGCTTGCTTATTGCATTCTGCTTACAATCCAGTATGCCAGACTGTGCAGTTTCAGTGAGAAAATATGTTCACATATAATCCCAGTTAGGGTTTTTAGACTGGAGTTTAAGGTCCCACTATTTAACCCTCTCAAGATTCTACTATGGTTTTCAATAGTAAAGAATGGAGAGTTTTTGCACATTATATATGTTCTTGCTTAGTCACCTATGAACCCTATACACACATACCAGTTGATCAGAACACAGTTGGAAAGTTGCACCTTATTAAGTATCACCCACACACATGCACAGAGCCAGGAAAATAGCACAGACACTTCCCTGTTAACCTAGGAAATCCTCACCAGCCTGTTCTCTTGCCAAAATGTATACACTTCAATAAACACACTATAGTCATTACTTGTTCGACGTAAATTATTGCTCACCTCAGGCCAATGTTAAAAAGGCGTTTTGCCAAACCGAGGTTTGCTGGAGGTGGGGGTGGGGTGTGGAGGGATGGGACAACTGGGTGATGGACACTGGGGGAGGTGTGTGATGTAATGAGCACTGGCTGTTATATAAGACTGATGAATCACAGACCTGTACCTCTGAAACCAATAGTATGTTATATGTTAATTACTTGAATTTTAATTTTAAAAAAATTTAAAAAAAGAACTCTAAAGAAAAAAAAGACTTTTTGCAAACTTGTAGCATTGGATATTGGAATGGTTTTAGGAATTATATCTTAGGAGGACTTTCCTCTTACATGGTATACCCCTGTAATTGTCAGAAAGAAATCCTTCTGCAAACTGACTTAAGTAATGAAACGCAATAGAGGAATAAGGGTTTCCATCCATGGAAGCCATTAAGAAAATAATGGATGGGATTTTGTGTTGTTTCTACTCATCATTAGCAAGGACCCATAGGTTCGTGTCACCATTGATGTCAGATGATTTCTTTACCAGGGTATGCAAGGTCCTTCAAAACCTGAACTCAGGCCACCTGTCCAGCTTGACCTGAACGTCCACACCTATCCTCCTTTCATTTTGGCTCAAGCTTCTCATTTTTCTTTGGTGACTTGTAGTCCCTTGCATTCCCAGTTATCTTTCACCCCTGCTGTGAAATCTTCGCTAATGTATCACTGTTCTTTGCCAGAAAAGGGGAAACGTCACTCACTTTGTATTTCGGTTGTTTCCTCTTCCCTGAAGGAGTCTGCTCTTAAGAAAGAAATATACTGGGCTCTAAAGACCCCTCTCCCACATAGTGGGTGCTCAGTGAATACTTACAGCATCAATCAATAAATGCAGTGCATTCCAATGCAGTCACTTTTCAAAAAACGGGAAATCCAGTAGGATCTATCTGTCAAATGTGAAGTGTTGCCAACACCTCAGCTCACTCAGCACCCTCTTTAGCAGAAGAAACTTGGGATCACATTTCCAGCATTTGGAATTAGAATTCAATTCACCCTCACATTCACTCAATCCCTCTTATTTTAGAACGGTAAACTAAAAGTAGGTCAATCAAATTACATTCTCATTTTAACAGGTCCAAGAGTCTATATAGATTTTGAACCGAATTGGCACACGATCACGGACAACTTCCTAAGGGCTTTTCCTCTTGGCATTCAGACTCTGAAGAAAGAAAATTAAGTGATTGGAATCGAGTACAATAGTGAATACAGAAGAAGGGAAGAAAGATGACTGTGGCCAGAAACACGAGAGAAAGAGAACTATAAGTTTCTTTATTCGGAGTAGCGGTGGGTGAATCTACTGGTTGGCCTGCGCAATGGATGCACCATTTGTGTGGCTAAGTTTTCCCTATGTTTCCTGTCAAGCCCGGGTTTTCATGAAACAAAAAGATACCGGATCCCTCTCACTAACACCTCCTCATCCCTCCAACACTCCAGCCTGGGCCAGCCAAGAGCATTTCTCTCACTTCCTTTTATCCTTTTTTTTTTTTTTACCAAGAACAAGATCTGAGATAACGTGAGATCCTGTTTGATTCAAGCTGGGAGAAAGCGCCGTATGTATATTTCACAGCCACTGGTTACCTGTCGCTGTCAATAGCTCCATTGTCTGAATTTTTCTCATGGATCCAAGGCAGCATTTTTGAGCAGCAGCAGATCGGTAGAGTTAAGGCTACTTTCCTTGACGCCGGTGTTCTTGACACCTTAAAGCTTTAAAACAAATGTGAGAAAAGCAGAGTTATGCCCGACCCCGCTTGGGGGACTGAGAGGGACATTCTAAAACTACATCTTGTGACAAGAATCAGAGTTTGTTTTCTTTGGAAAAGACAAAGCTGACCTCGTTGACAGCGTAGTTGGAGAGTGCACAGTAAGACAGGCAAAACAGATGATGAAGAAATGGATGGATAAAAACGAGTCTGTCACAAAGGGGCAAAGGTTTAATGAAATGCTATAGAGAGGCTGGCATTCTGTGCGATAAAAATAATTTACTTAGGAGACTAATAGGCAGGTAAAAATTATTTGCACAGGGGCACCTGGGTGGCTCAGTTGGTTAAACGACTGCCTTCGGCTGAGGTCATGATCCTGGAGTCCCAGGATCGAGTCCCACATCGGGCTCCCAGCTCCATGGGGAGTCTGCTTCTCCCTCTGACCTTCTTCTCTCTCCCTCTCTCTCTCTCAAATAAATAAATATAATTTTTAAGAAAAAAATATTCACACAGACTTCTGTGACTTCCCAACTCTCTGGGTCAGAAGGATAAGAAAACCCAATTCAGGAAAACCAGTCCTAGTTAGAATAGGACAAAAGATCTACTGAAATACATAATCATGATACTGAAAAAAATGGTCATTATTTTAACTTAGTGTATATTATACTAATATGGAATCATAGATGACTTAAGAAATTATTTTGAAATGTTTGTTTTAATATCTCCAGGACGAAAATGTAATCATTGTAATTAAAGAAATACAAAATTAAGAGAAAACATCACATCTGAGGAAAATAATTATAATATTCAGATGTTTGATTAGAAGACACTGAAGAAAGGAGGCATTTGTTGAACTAAATAGCGATGCTTGATAGACTATTAACCAGGCTATTAAAAGTTTAAAAAGATAATATTTTATTGTATAATAGCTAGAGGCAGCAATGTGAGATCTGATGAGGAACTGACAAGTAGCTGTAAGCCATGATTAAGATTTTTGTGGGACTTTCTTTGGGAAAATCAGATTTTAAAATACAATTATATAGGAAATGAATTAAATTATTGAAGTTTTAAAATTATGAGCACAGACAAGAAATGGGTAGATTTAACATTAATTTTTAAGAGATGTTATATTTTCATTCTGCTGTTTAAGGAGACTTTAATTGTTTTCATTATTTAAAATGAAGTTAAACATTCAGTATGAGAAGCCTGGCCAAAAAAAACAAAAACAAAAAACAACCCTGCCATTACGGTTATGGTTCTTTGGAAGTAATGTTAGTCATCCAGTTATGTGTAGTCTGTGTTTTTGTAAAAGCTTACTATGACTTTGAAAGTTTTTGGTAAAAAAGGGGGCTCAGTCGGTTAAGCCTCTGCCTTCAGCTCAGGTCATGATCCCAGGGTCCTGGGATCCAGTCCTGCTCAGCAGGGAGTCTGCTTCTCCCTCTCCCTGCCACCCCCACTTGTGCTAGCTTGCTCTCTCTCTCTCTCTCTCAAAAATAAATACAGTCTTAAAAAAAAAAAAGAAAAAATTGTCTTCTGGGCAAAAGCAGCGTTGTGGAGTGACTTTGGAAGGCCTTCTTCCCATCCTGAAGCAAGGCTCTGTGTGAATCCTTACAGCTAAAGCTCACATGTCTCTATGTGAATCCAAAAGAATCCAAAAAAGGTTTCTTTTTTCTCATTATATCCATTCATAATTAAAGTGTTGGTATTTTCTTTCAAATTATTAGTTTAACGTATGATAATACACATTAATCAGGAAATGTGGTTAAAATAATGGGTGTTTCTTAACATACTGTTGTCTTCACCATTTAAAAAAAATTCTCTTGACTTCTGCCCTATTTCTCTCCTTCCACTGATAGCTGAACTTTTGAAAAGTGCTTCCTACACTCACCATCTTCATTTGCTCTTTTCACATTTCCTCCTGAACCTTCTCTAAACAGGATAATGTTTCTGCCACTTCAAAAAACTGTCCTCATCAGTCTCACCAGGCTGTCTACATTGCTTCATCCAATAGTCAGTATTCTTGGTCCTCATTTTATTGATCTATGAGCAACCTTTAACAACTCTCACTTTGTCTCTCTGGTGACGCTCTGTCCTCTTGGCTTCCGGAACACCACCCTTGCCTGGTCTTCCTGGCTGGCTGACTGGCCACCTCCTTCGCTTTTGCTGGTTCCTTCTCATATCCCAACTTCTGCATGTTGGAGTCCCTGCGACTCATTCCTTGGGACACTTCTCTTTTCTGTCTACACTACTCACACTGCTCTCTCTTCCCTATAGTTTCTACGTGGGTGAGTCTCAAGTTTGTATCACTAGACCAGGACTTCTGCCTGAATTGCAGTTACATAGCCAACTGTCCACCGCTCAAACTCGACCTGCCCCAAATTGATCTCCTCCTCTTCCTTCACTGCAATTCCCAACTTCCACTGTCCTCTTTATCTCAGCAAATGGCAACTCCACATTCTAGTTGCTCGGGCCAAAAATCTTGGAGTCCTTTGGATTCTTTCTCCTCTCTCACAGTCTACCTCTCGTCGATCAGCACACTTCGGCAGGTCTCTTGGATTATCTTTTCTCCAGCCACCACTGCCCTCTGTCCAGGCTGCCACCATCTCATACCAGGGCATTTTCACTAGCTCTCAACTAGTCCCCCTGTGTTGCCTCACAAATCAGCCAAGGTGGTTTTATTCAAATGTAAGTCAAATCATGTCACTCCCCAATTTCCTGTTTCACTCAAAGTAAAAGTCCCAATCTCTACAGTTTTGATGAAGCCATGAATGACCTGGGCCCCTATTACTTCTCGTACGGCCTCCCCTCCTCCACACCCTTGTTCTAGCTTCCCCGGCCTCCTTGCTGCTCCTGTGTCACCCCACAGTCTCCTCTGGGCTGTGTTTTTGCTGTTCCCTCTGTTTGAAATGCCCTTCTCTAGCTCTTCATGTTCCACCTCCTTACCTTCTTCGGTTTTCACTCAGGTTTACCTTTTTATTGAGGACTCTACTGGACATTTTGTTGTAAGCTTGTGACCACCTCCCCCTACCAGATGCCTTCTGTCTACTTCCTCTTCATTTTCCTCCTTGTGCTTATCACTTAGGTATTTTCCTAAATAATGTTCTTTTTATCTCTTCTCCTTAGTGAGCCTTAGGAGGGTCTGTGTGTTTGTTCACTCTGGACCCAACCCCCAGCACAGTGCATGGCACAGAACAGGGACTCAGTGAGTATTTGTTGAACAGATAAATAAATAAAACAATCCCTTTTTTGTTTTTGTTTTTTTCTAGTTTGATTTTCCTTGAATTCTACTTTGGCTAGGGCCACCACGTCATTCTTCCATTTGCATTGCTGTGTTCTTAAACTGTCCTTTTATTGTTCATGTTTCATGTATCTTTTCATTAAATGACCCTTAAAAAATCATGTAGTCAATTTTGACTTTATCTGAAATCTCAAGTTTTTTTTTTAAACATCTTTCCTCATCGTGTGTCATTATGTCATATTTATGTAGCCTCGTTGTTTAGGTCCTCTCTGGTTTTTGCTTTATGCACTGTCTAAACTTCAAATTTATCTTTTCCTGGGTTAGATTTTAAATTCTTCTTTTATTATAACCAGCAGAATGTTTTAAAACTTTTTTTCTCTGGCCAGAGAAAAATTCAGTCCTCCACCACAGCAGACATGAAATGCATCACCCACCACCAACAGCCTTCTCCCCTCTCCACCAACCGGCTTCCTTTCCACTTCTCTGTGACTGGTACTTGGTGTCAAAAATACAGATTTGTTATCTAAATACAGGACATTGTTATTAAGTTAGCATTTTCTTCAGGCATTCATAATTTAGTTCAGCAACCAGCTGTCTAAGATATATCTGGAGTACTTTATATGCCTCAGAGTTTATGGTTTTGTTGTTTTATACTGTAATTTTATCATTCTTGGTTGGGCTCCTCCTGGATGTCATTGTTTGTTTGTTTATTTGTTTGTTTTAAAGATTTTATTTATTTATTTGACACAGAGAGATCAGATCACAAGTAGGCAGAGAGGCAGGCAGAGAGAGAGGAGGAAGCAGGCTCCTCGCTGAGCAGAGAGCCCGATGCAGGGCTCGATCCCAGGACCCTGAGATCATGACCTGAGCCGAAGGCAGAGGCTTTAACCCACAGAGCCACCCAGGCGCCCCTGGATGTCATTGTTTAAAGGAGACTTGGGTGACTTGTTTTCTGTATCAAGATATATATTGTTAAAGCCTCTTTTTTCTTCACATATGAAAGACAACAAGGATGGGCATAAAATTATTTGCTCGCAACCTTTTCTTACAAAATACATGCTTTTTGATATTATAGCCCTTAGTGTTTCTGAGAAAAGAGTAAAAAGTTCCACCAAAGGCCCCTCCCTTTCTGCCAGAACTGGTATATTTGATGGCTGTAAAAAAAGGCAGGGCTGGTGGGAGTGGAGCAACACCCTGGTTTCCCTCCAAACCTAATGCCAGCCTTCAAAGGAGGGGTCATGGACATCTGATTGGTTGAGACATTAGATCTACAGAATGTATCATCTCTCCATTGTCAAAATAATTAAATACGTTACAAATTATGTATTTGCAGGGTGCCTGGTGGCTCAGTCGGTTGAGTGTCTGCCTTAAGCTCAGGACATGATGTTGGGGTCCTGGGATTGAGCCCCAAATCAGGTTCCTTGCTCAGCAGGGAATCTGTTTATTCCTCTTCCTCTACCCTCTCTCTCCTCTTGGACTCTCTCTCTCTCAAATAAAATCTTTAAAAAAAAATTATGTATTTGCAACATAATATTTAACACGATTATTTCACAAGTATTAAATTTGGCTTTTCTGTGTCACCATTTGAAAGGCAAAATCATTCTGCCTGATGTATCTTAGAGTTCTACAAGCATTTCTCACACACACACACACGTATATGTGTGTATGTATGTGCGTGTTTAAATTTCATGTAGTAACCTAAGAAAACAATCCAGCCTTTCTGATAAGGCACTTGGGATTTGCCCAAAATAAAGATTATAATAATTTAAAACTTTTCAAAATGTGCTAACCTTTCAACACTGTATAATATTTTTTGCACGACAGTGAGTTTCCTTGTTCTTTGCAAAAATTGATTTCATGATTATGAAATTATCATTGCAAATATTCAGAAATTGCCTAAATATATACAAACAAGTGTCACATGATTCCATCAGTGATAAATATTTTTAACATTTTAAATGTTTACCTCTTTCCTGACATTCTTCTACATACATACACGCACCTATACACACAAAGAGGGAGAGAAGGAGAAAAGTATGCCTTTTAAACAAGCTTGCCTTACACAAATGGTGATTTGCCCTTTGAATTTAAAATATAGCAAATAATTTGCTTTGTGATTTTAAATTGCTGAATTAATTAGAATATAGTTTGATTATGTGGGAGAAATCTGCCGCCCAAACAAGAGTCACGTTTCTTTCTCTTGTCCTTGTCAGTCCAGACTCGATGGAGCTCTCTCACCTACAGTCACTGGAGATGCTTGGTGCCCCACAATGTCAGAGCCCAGAGTCCTTTCATCTTGTCGTTCACCATCTCTGGGGTATTTTCCTCTTCCCTGTGTCTCTGGTGGTTCATGGCCATGCAGGAGTTCCAGTCAGCGGAAAAGGCAAATAGGGAAATGGCATGGTCTGCATTTTTCCTTTAAGGATACAATACATAAGTTGAACACTTGCTTTGCCAAACTTATCTGTGTGTTCACAACGGAGACCTGAAAATTTAAGGTGTCTTTAGATGGCTCGATGCCCAGCGAAACATTTCACTACTATAGGAGAAGGGGGAGAATGGTTGTTGGGGGGTAACTAACAATCACTGTCAAAATAGTCTTTCCTCAAACTGTGTTCTGACCAGTTCTTTTGCCGTTATGACAGTGTATTAACGAACATTCTCATAATTCCATATCTGTTCCCTTCATGATATTAACTTCTTAATGGTAAGCAAGATTTTCTATTTATCAGGTGTCAGCTAGTATGCTAATAGTTTACATACGTCTTCTTAGCTGAATATAATAATCTTACTAGGCAGCTACCCTTCTTTATCCTAATTCAGGGATAAGACTGTGAAGTTCAGAAGAGTAAACCTTGTGTAGGATGCATAGAAAGGAAAATGAGGTGTTAAAAAGCTTGGTCAAATTCATAGACCCAGTAAATGGTTGATTAACATGAGATTCAGATCCAGGACTAGCTGACTTCTGAATCCAAGTCCTAATAGCTACTGTCTAAATACTATGTTAGGGTAAATTATTGGAAGAAAAAGTTCTACCACAGAGGTGTGCGTATGTCTAAAACTGTTGATGCAGACTGTCAAACTGCCCGGGGGAAAGCAGGTGGCATTCGCTGCTCCTGTCAATAGTGGATGAGAGGGTCCCTTTGTGGTTAGATATTTAGAGGAAAAAAAAATAAAAAGAAAGGAAAAAGAAAGAAAGCTAGATAGAAAGAAAAATATCCTTGTTTTAGTTTACATTTATTTATTGATGAATAAGGTTAAACACATTTGTATTTATTATTATTTGTATTTCTTTTGTTGTGAATCGTCTTTTGTACAGCTCTTTTGCTCTTTATCCCATTAAGAGTTTGTTCTTTTACTAACAAATTACTAGAACTCTTTATGTTATATATATATATATATATATATATATATCAAATTTTCCCCCATATCCTTGGATTTTGATATACTCTATTGGATTTGGGGGAGAGTATATTGTTGATGTTCATTATTTTTGTTATTTATCTTCTGGACTAATTTTGGGACCTGTCATTCTAAAAGTGAATGGACTCTAAAAGTGAAAAATATCCTAACTGTCATGATAGCTAACTCTTCATGAAAGTATCACCCTAATTTAAAAAGTAATACCTCTCTCCTAGAATGTGGAGGATGGAAGTGAAATATGTTCTTGGAAGTCTTTTATTTGCATAAGTCGAGTCTCTCTTTAATTTAATTATCTTTAGCTATTTTGAGATCTAAATGCTTAGAAAAGTTATGTTATTTCTCTTTGAAAACAGAGGATGCACTCTTGGTTTTAGGACCCATAAAAAAAGGCCTTGGCCTAACACAGTCTGGCTGTGACCCTAATGAGAAAAATAAAGACCTGTCTCTCCTTGCTGTTCTCTTCTAGCCTTGTTTTGCCCCCACTCAGGTTCTGCGGGTGTGGGATAATCATGCTTATGTATTTTTTGGAGACAGGTGTTGGAATTCTAGTGTAAGAAAATGGGAATACCTAGGAAGTTGACAGTGTTGTGTGGGATTAATTCCATAAACTGATTAGAATTCTTTCAGACCATTTACACCAAAAATAGCAGTGCTCCTTTTTCTTTTCTTTTTTTTTTTAGGCACTTATTGAGAGATATGTTAAAAAAAATAGTATTTTAAGGAGATGTGAACTATTGAAAGAGAGGAGAGATTTTTATATATTGCATGTTGTAGTGAAGGCTTCGTGTACAAAGTTATTGTATTATATTCAGTGCTACACTCTTATGAATCTTCTAGTGTTGCACATGATTAATCTCAGAAATAAAGATCTTTTGGTCTTAAAGAATCATTCAAG
This sequence comes from Ailurus styani, assembly GCA_002007465.1. Classification (NCBI taxonomy): domain Eukaryota; kingdom Metazoa; phylum Chordata; class Mammalia; order Carnivora; family Ailuridae; genus Ailurus; species Ailurus styani. The sequence goes on from LNAC01000151.1 coordinate 943,040, forward strand.
AGTCTTCATGAGGACTCAAATTGGCCTTTTGAGATAGGATATACAAGGAGTTGGCAATCTATAGTTTGTATACCAAAAAGTATGGTGAGTAACTGTGAAATTTGTAAGCCTGATGATTCACAGACCTGTACTCCTGGGGCAAATAATACATTATATGTTAATTAAAAAAAAGAAAATAATTTCTAAGACCAGGTCTTTCAGGCACCTAGACAAATCTAAAAAAAAAAAATGTTTAGCTTAGCATCTTTCTAATGCTTTGGGCTGAGCTTGGAAGGCCAGTATCTACTCTTGCTACACCTTCTCTGGGTCCTTCTTGCTGAGTGTTTTGGGCTTCCTAATTAGTCAGTTCTTCCTCTTTTCCCAGCGAAGTCTCATATTTCTTCGTCTTGACTACTTGGTTGCATATTTCTTCACTGATTATCTGATCAATATGATTCTATATAAATGACCAAAATTAATAAGGATATGCGAATATTTTAAAGTGTATTTTAAGATATTTTAAAATAATATACAAATATTTTAAAAGAGAAGCACATTAGCGTTGATGATTCTGTGATTGGTATAAGTACCAAGTAGTATGTTTGAGGGATTGAGGCAATAGGCTCTTTGGGGTGGAATGTTTTCCGTTGCTCCATACCTATGAAGCCAGTCTTTTTTTTTTACTCTATTGTTAATTCCCTTAATCTCTAAATTGGCAGTGGGTTTATTTAATAATCAGCATTGCCTCTGTGAAGAGAGACACTAGCTTAAAATTTTCATGATTAATAATAACCGATTTTTGAGACACACATGGTACCAAGCACTTTATGTATTTCTCATGTAATTTATAATGCTATGATAGACATTATTGCTGTTCTTCACCTTATTCATCTTTAGCTCTCTTAAATGCATAACTGGAAGGTGACAGACCTAAGATTTGGACCCAGATCTGCTGATTCCAAAGCCTCTACTTTGAACCCCTGCATCATCAGTAAACATGGCTTTATTCATAATAGTGATAGGAGTTAAGGTTTGAAATTTCTTAACATACACAGTTCAAAGCACTAAGTCCCTTGGGGAAAAAAGGGAACACTATTTTTTTTCAAAAACCAGAACCTGGAGTTTTTTACATAGATACTTTTGGTGTCAGGCTTTACTGCTGCCGTGGTGCTTTCGGAAGTACAGACATTTGTCCGTGTCTTTCTCCTACCTCCCTTTGTGTACTCCTCTGTCCCCATAGCCCTGGAGCACAGCACAGTCTGGTTGGTTAGTCTGCTGTGTCTGTCGCTGCCTGTCTTAATGCCCATATTTCACCAGGATCCTTCCCCTTAGCTAGCTACAAGTTCTTCTTCACTTTCCTCACCGAAAGGGAAACCTGAGTCATCTTCCTGCCTGTCTCAAAGCATTCCTTCCCCTAGAGCTGTGCACACCATCTTTCTCTGCCTCTTTCACAAGCAACATGCAGTGAATGTTTCTGCTCCCTGGGTGAAAAGAGCAAGTGATCAAGAAGCACTAAGTGATTGTGTTGGCCAGAAATACAAAGAGGCATGATGGTATGTAAGGCAAAGTTATCCGTTTATTACTGTATGTAATTATTATCGTATTAATGTATTCCATACATTATTTTGTATAATGTATACATACATAATGTATTACAAACATAATAATGTATGTAATGTTTGTAATGTATGTAATTACCATATTATTACATATCCAAAGTTACGCATTTATTACTCATTCAATATTCAATTAGAGTTTTTAAGCAGTTGTCATTTTCCCTAATATCTTATGGTACCTTATGGCTCCATTGGTTGACCTAGTTCAAGGAAAAAAAAAGAGGAAGAAGGAGGAAGAGGAGGAGAAAAAGAATTTTTTCTCAGTAAGTGGGAAAGTAACATCATTTGGTGATATATTTAAATGCTATAGTAGCAGAAAGTAATACCTGAAAATGTATAGAGTCGGTACTGAAACAGCGACCTACTTAAGCATTCAGGGACACCCAAGAATATGTGCAGATCTCACAGATTTCACCCTACCCATTGAATTCCCTTCAGAGAAGATCTCCGTTAACCATGGAAGTATTTGATGGATTTTCTCACGTTCTTTGCGTGGTGTTGTTATGAGACAGATCAAAAGAAACAGGACACAGATGTTTCCCTCAATCGCAAAATGGTATTGTTCCCATACATTTCAGAAGGTGTCTCTGCAGTTAAAGGAATTTCTTGGAAGTCTTTTAATCTGCTGTTTGAGTATAATTACACTATACATATAATAGGGATCACCTCTGTCATATTCAAATAGTAATTTCTAGAGCATGAGAAACTGCAGCTTGGTGTCAACCTTTACTGTTTTTTTGTTTGTTTGTTTGTTTTTTGGTTTTTGGTTTTGTTTTTTTAGGGTTTTTTGGTTTTTTGAATAGTGTTTTTCTTCCTTGCAAGAATAGTGGCAAGTTCAATTATATCACTATACTTCCTTTGAGTAGATGAAGGAATATTTTTGAATGTGTTTCTTTTGAGTAAATTGCGAAGTCTTTCCAAGAAGTGCCGCTGATTTATTCATCAGAACAAGGTGAGTGGTCCTCTAAGAATAAGCACATCTTGCTACAAAGGGAAGTATTTTGTATACTTATAATCTACCAAAGAGTGTAGGGGAGCTGTTTGCAAGTGGTTCAGGTTGATTAGGTTTAGGAGAAAACTAATGCAGAGAGAAGTAGAACAGAACAGTTAGTAAGAGTGCATGAGGAATTGCTAGGAGGTGATACTACAGAAAGAATCACCAAATCCAGTCTAATGCTTCTGTTTATTCATTATTATAAAGATGCAAATCATTGTTGTATCTTAAATTGTCTTAGATAAAATCTGTCATCACTGCTTTCTTCTCTCTCTCTTTCAACTTGTCTTACCACTCAAGTTCCAGAGTATTAAAAATTTCTTAGCCTCAAAGCCACTTCAGTACTATTCGCTTTCATTGGACTGAAACAGTGGTGATGAGAACGTATCTCCATTTTTCTTCCTGTTCTCTGCAAATCCTACTAGGCATTGCAATTCGCAGCCCAATTCAAATTGATTACATTTATTTTCAGTCATGACTCAAAATGTCTCTAAATTCTAATGCTTAGAAATATATTCATAAATGATTTCCAGATCTCTCAAATACATTTCTGCATCTGCCTCGCTTTCTTATGGTCTTAATATTTTACAGGTAATGCTGAATATATAGATGATAAACTCTACTATCTTTACAAGTTCACATTTATGTTATCAGTTTTGTTTTATTCTCGAAGTTACTAAAAGCTCAGATTTCATTTGAATGGAATGATGATTTAGAAACTTGATCTAATTTCTTTCAGACTCTCTCTTCTGAGAGAACTCGGATCCTGGAGCTCTTAGGAGTTGGAGCTGAGGCTAGGAGAGTGAGGTAGCTGTTGACCTGGGACAAGGGAGACCCAGGCCTTGGCCCAGGCAAGGACCAGATCTGGCTGGAAAGCCCTGAAACTCTGTACAGGCCAGGCCCGGGCTGTGGAGCAGCTTTCAATGGAAGCTTGACCGATCCCCTGAAGTAGGGTTACATGGAGCATAAGGATTGAGGGTACATTTTATGGATTATTAAAGACTGCACTTGGGACCTGGGACAAGAGAGAGCTTTTAAAGTGCAGGCAAATTCTAGAAATATCATTTGTGACTCAGGACCTAGTTGCACGACCGCAGTGAGAGCTATTTCTCCAAGGGTAAATGTGGGGCCTGCACTGATCTTAGAACAGACCCAGATTCATTTTCTGAAGAAAATTCTAGAAAAAACTCAGTCGATAGGTACTCTCATGGCCAATGTCTGGGTAGAGATAGGACTGAGGCAATATACCGAGTTCACTGAGGGGGAACGGGAAACAAGAACAAGCACTGAAACCTGAGATGCCAGTGTCAAGAATCCGTATTTGGTTTACAGCGTGCAGAGGTCAGGCTTAGGACCTGGAAGGAGGGAAGAAACATGACCGTGGAGAGGGTAAATAGAAAAGGTGAACTGAAATCAGATCCACACGGTCATAAATATGAACGAGGTCGAAAAGCCTTGGCGACTCAGAAAACCAGGACAACCCAGGAGAGGCCTCTCACCCTTCATGACCGAACACAAACGTCATGTGTCTGCGATTCCTTTCTCAGTGTCCCCAAAGGGTCCCTCCCTCTTCTGTGAAATCGTATGGTTCTGATGTACCTCCTGTTGTCTGGCTCCCTTTATATAATAATTGTACATTTCTCTTCTTGTTCTATTCTGTGCATTTCTTGGGGCCAGAGACTAGCTCAGCACATGGCATAGGAATGATTTTGAATTGTCAAAAAGATGTTGAGAGTATCTGTATCTGTTTGTAGAGAAAAACAACTGATAGCCTGATCTATTGGTTCATTCTGGGACATAGGTAAGGTTAAGCCACGTTGCCACATCCATTTGGATGTCTCTGCCTGCTCTCAATCTTTGCAGTGGTAGCAGGGCATGGGAATATATGGATATATCTAGCGTCAGAAGTTGTGTTCATGTATTTTTTGATAGGCAGTATAATCAGCGTTTGGAATACAAAATGAAGATGATGAAATCACTACCTGCAAGGTCTAATAGTAAGCATGAGGACCAGTTTCTTGCACATGACCCTTGTGTTAGGCACTACCAAGTGGTTTTCATTTTTTTTTTTAAGATTTTTTTTATTNAAGATTTTATTTATTCATTTGACACAGAGAGAGAGATTACAAGTAGGCAGAGAGGCAGGCAGAGAGAGAGGAGAGAGGAGGAAGCAGGCTCCCTGCTGAGCAGAGAGCCCGATGTGGGCCTCGATCCCAGGACCCTGGGATCATGACCTGAGCCGAAGGCAGCGGCTTTAACCCACTGAGCCACCCAGGCACCCCAGTTTTCATTTTTTTATTTTTATTTTTTTTTTTATTATTTTTTTTTTTTTAAAGATTTTATTTATTCATTTGACACAGAGAGAGAGATTACAAGTAGGCAGAGAGGCAGGCAGAGAGAGAGGAGAGAGGAGGAAGCAGGCTCCCTGCTGAGCAGAGAGCCCGATGTGGGCCTCGATCCCAGGACCCTGGGATCATGACCTGAGCCGAAGGCAGCGGCTTTAACCCACTGAGCCACCCAGGCGCCCCAGTTTTCATTTTTTTAAATGTAATTTCACTGTAATGACAGACCGAAAGCTTTNTTACAAGTAGGCAGAGAGGCAGGCAGAGAGAGAGGAGAGAGGAGGAAGCAGGCTCCCTGCTGAGCAGAGAGCCCGATGTGGGCCTCGATCCCAGGACCCTGGGATCATGACCTGAGCTGAAGGCAGCGGCTTTAACCCACTGAGCCACCCAGGCGCCCAGTTTTCATTTTTTTAAATGTAATTTCACTGTAATGACAGACCGAAAGCTTAATTGTATCCATTTCACAATGAAGATGGCGCATAGAGAGGTCAAATGACTTGCCCAGTATCATGGAGCTAGTAAGTAGGAGAACTTGGGTTAAAGTGTCTGAGCCCAAAGAGAAGGGAGGATCTCGGTATGTCCCCATATATGTATCCCATTCTCTGTTTCTAATATTTACCACCGTGGATGCCCTTAGATTTTGTGTAATATGTCTTTCTTAAGAATGAAAGTAGTAACAGAGAGCAGTATTTTAAGAAGTCCTCCCATAATTCAGGCAAAGACGTGATGCGTGCCAGTAATCTCATTTTCATGTTCACAACCTACTCAAAGTGAGAAAGCAAAACTAAAAATAGGGATGAGGCAATGTAATGTAAAGTTCCTGAGCAATATAATGAAAGCTAAATCTAGGTAAATATTATTACAGAAAGATGTACTTTGTTGAAGTGGTTAGTAATTGGGGAAACAGAACAATGAGCCCTTAAAATTCTTTCTGTGTGTTTCTTCCAGGATATAATAGAAAACAGATCATTTTTTAAATGACTCAGTGAATATTATGGAATTATATAGTGACCAAAAAAATGTTTTGGTTAGTATATTTTAAAATTTGATGAAGAAAATATTTCATAAATTAAACCAGAATTTGTTTATAATTAGTCTTCTGAAATTTTTTTATTGCAGGAGAGTGTTTTTATTTTTTTAAAGATTTTATTTATTTATTCGACAGAGAGAGAGAGATCACAAGTAGGCAGAGGCAAGCAGAGGGAGAAGGGGAAGCAGGCTCCCCGCTGAGCAGAGAGCCCAATGTGGGGCTCGATCCCAGGACCCTGAGACATGACCTGAGCCGAAGGCAGAGGCTTAACCCGCTGAGCCACCCAGGCACCCCAGGAAAGTGTTTTTAGAAAATATCGATTACTTGGCCTTTGACTTTATTTACTGAAATAGTTGTAGGAATTATTTCATAATGCACATCAGAGCATGAAAGATTCTTTTGTCCCCATTATCTGTCGTCCTAAATTTTCTTTCACCTTTTATAATCCAGTGTTAGGAAAAAGGTGATTATTCACTTCTTTATTTTGTTCATTTATAAAGATTTATTTGTAATATCCTTCTTGCATGCCTGCAGCGAAGCAAAAACCTTAGAATATCACCTTCTGTATTTCTTCTAAATTCCATAACCATGAGAAACATCAGCAGGTTTACTTATTAATGTAGCAAAAGAAAAACCAGAGCTGCTGCCCACAGATTCCCAGTTTTGAATGCTCTATGCGTTCATTCCATACGGAGCACTTACTACATGTCAGGCACTGGGGCTCAGTGCTGGGAATATTGAGGAGAACAAGACTGTCCAGTCTTGCTGCAGTAGAACAGTACTGTTGTCCATACTTGCTACTAATGCAGTGCAATTATGATAGCATCACTTAATTAAGGTTGGGCAACTGTTCTTTGTGGCTAGTATCATGTAACATATTGAATGGTGATTTTAAAAATGAATTTATTAATTTGATCAAAATGCATACGTAGTCTTTTTTTTCCGGCAGATGTGAATTTGCTAGGAATTCTCTAGTTACCACTGATTAGTTGCAATATTGTTTACTTACTTAAAAAGTCGTTATCATGTTCATATTTTTTAACCATGAAAAAAATGGTTTTTCGTATTGTTAAAGCACTGATTTCTCTGTTTTGAATGGTCAAAGAATACGAGATTTTGAGACAAGTTGAAGGAGAACGAAGGTTCTGTTGTTCATTTCTGAGTAAAATTTGACTCTTGAGCATCAACTCGGTGAAATATAGCTATAAGCATGTTTATCTTTGATCAAGTCATTATGTCCAAGTAGGCTAGGTTAAATTTCACTTTCCCATCATAGAGTGACATCTTGGGCAGGTTCCACAATTTTCTGGTTACTTTTGGTTTTTAAAAGTCCAGTTCTATTTAAAAAATCAATTTCAGACTCAATTCAAACCTCATCTTTTACCCATTCCTTAGCTCAGTTCGAAGGATAAAGAGAGATTTAATCCACCCTTTAGCTCCTTTCCCTTCCTCCCTCTTAAACACCGCTCTAATTTGAGAATCACAGAGGAGGAAAAAGAAAGGATTATTCTAGTAATCCTCTCCTTGTTAGTAGTTGCTCATTCTCTGGCTAATGCCCCGATGGGTGGGGCCCAAAAGCTGAATGTTTTGAGGGCATGTGTACATTGCTTTGCAGCGTTTGAGGCAGAGCCTGCACAGATCCTTCATAAGGGAGACCTGGTTTCAGATTGTCCTCTTCCTCCATCTAAGAGTCCACCACCCGTGATCCCACTCTTCCTGCTGGACTGTCCTCAGCCGGCAGCCAGTCTCTTCAGAGAGACACCTAAAAATGGCTCACCCTCCCTTGTCTCCCCAGATCCTTTTTCCCCTGCTCAGGGGGGATGTGGAAGATCAACACATCCTTTTTCGAAACGTGCCCAATAGAATGAGAAGCTATTTGGAGCTCTATCAGTGAAGGCTTTAAGGCATACTCATTTAACAGTATAATACAGAAAAAGTAATCTGTAGTTGAAGGCTGGCTTTCATTTGGATTTCCATTTTTACCTTTTTTCTTCAAACTCTTAAGGTCCACACACCTACTGTTTTTTATGACTTAAAGACCGAAACGCTGTTAATGTATTTCAGGTTAACTTTCAGCCGCACCTTGAATTTAATTTCTTCTGCTTATTTTATTATTCATTTATTTATCTAAACTGATATTTAGAGAACATCTACTATGTATTATATCTTTCTTTTTAAAAATGTTATTTATTTAAGTACTCTCTATATCCAACATGGGGCTTGAACTCACGACCCCAACAGCAGGAGTCCCATGCTCATTGGAATGAACTGGCCAGGCACCCCTATATTTCTTCATGTACTGGTTTAGTGCTCTCATTATGTTCTTAGATGACCAGAAGTAATAAAAATTGTTATGAGCTTTAACAATTTTTTAATCTTTTTTTAACACAATAAATAATTTTAACTCTTTGTTCCCATGAAGCAGGAAATGTAATTTAATTCTTTACTAATGACATTTTAATGGCATAATAATAGAAGATACTCAGATAATTTTGTTCCTGTCAATTTGGAAGGATAGCTTCCAGAATTTCTAGAATTTGAAGGAATAATTTTATAATTTCTAGAGTTTATGGTTTGGTGTCTAAAAATAATGAGAACTTGACTTTGGATAGGAAACATAACTTTCATGTCAGAGCTATTTTAATAAATGCAACCACAATTTGTTCAACTACTTAGAAAAATAACTACATTATATAATCTATAATATTTCAGTTTTTAATGTACCTAGGAACTACAGGTTGGTACTTAACTTCACTTTGATAGATTGAAAATGATTTCATTTTTTGTTGCCTTTTAAACTTATTAGTACATTTAAAGATTTTTGAAGTGAACTATGTTTATGTGGACTTATCTAGCTTTAAAACACTTGATCTAAAAAAAATGAACTTTTACTAATTTGAGCCTTAATATATACTTTCATTTTAATTTAACCAAAGACACCATAGATAATTTAATTCTGCAATAAGATGCTGAGGAAGACATTTCCTCTTGCCAGGGAATTGCTGATGTTTGTCCTTGGGTAGAAACAAAGGTGCTTGAGTTCCATGTTCTATAGAAGACCAACAGCTGGAGGCAGCACCTTCCCTGGGGCAAAGAGAACAGATCCTACTGAGGTAAATTATCATCCTGCATCCTTCCCATTACTTTCTAGCCTTTGTGAGGACAGTCCTGGACCAGAGAAAGACAGGGCGGTTCATGGTACAAGGCTTACTCTGAAGTACGCTTCTCCTTACTTTCCCACTTCAGGTTGTGACAAAATCATGTGAATATGGGACCAGATCATTCAGAAAGATCTGAGATTTCTAAAAGAAACTGACAATCTGGGCACCTGGGTGGCTCAGTGGGTTAAAGCCACTGCCTTCGGCTCAGGTCATGATCTCAGGGTCCTGGGATCGAGGCCCGCATCGGGCTCTCTGCTCAGCAGGGAGCCTGCTTCCTCCTCTCTCTCTCTCTCTCTCTGCCTGCCTCTCAGCCTACTTGTGATCTGATCTCTCTGTGTCAAATAAATAAATAAAACCTTTAAAAAAGAAAAAAGAAAAGAAAAGAAACTGACAATCTCAAAACTTTTATCCTGTGTATTTTTTTTTCTTGGAAGCTGTTGGAGGATGTGCTTCGGTACTCCACCAAAAACAAGGGAATAAATCAGTTCGGGGGAGTCATGAAATTCAGGGAACCAGGGTTGTAACCAATGAAAACAGCAATCAGAAGGAAGGAAAACCTGAGGATACCAGGTAGGCAGCGGTCTATGTGCCACCATTTGGAACAGAGGGATTTCAAAGGAAAAAAATAGAAATACTTTATTACCTACTTCATTGACCACATCAGACAATATTGAAATCTGTAGGTGTTTTGGCAATGTGGAGAGATTTTTCAGATTTGGGGAAAATTAGCCATTGGTACTGAGAAAATGAATGAAAATTTTTTGAAAAGCCATTAACTATCTGCAAGGGAAAGAAACAGTTGATTAAAAAGTATAATCATACTGCACTACTTTCCTTGGCAGTTATCAATATTTACATAGTTATAATGTTGGATATTTCTAAAAGATGATCTCCATAGCGCCAGTTTGGAGAGGAGAGAGGGGGGTATTTCAATTGGAAGATAAACACATCATCAAAATAAAAAGACAATATCTCATCAAAATAAAAAGCAATATATAATATTTAAAATTCATAAGACAAGAAATCACAGTTAAACTATGACAAAATTATGAAGTTAAATTACAGAAGAGATAGCTCTAATGGTGACGGATAGTTGGAAAAAAGGCAGACAAGGACAAGGCTCCCTCTGCCCCCCAAGAGAAAACCACCCTTAAAAGGATTTTACACGACCCTGGAAGGAGTGCATGTGATAGGTAGATGACAGAAACCTGATTGGATGACAGGCCATGGAGGGTTAATCAGGTTAAAACAGTCTGCCAACAAGCCCATAAAAACCCCTAGACTTAGAAACTCCAGTGGCAACCCTCTTGGAGAGCTTTATACTATCACTCAATAAATTTAACTTTGCTGCCCACCACTCTTCGTATGGTCTACCTCTTCCTTCTTTGAAGCCGCATGACCAAGAACTGTGGGCACTTTTAAAAAGGAAAAGAAATCCTTTAATAGTAAGAGCTGAAAATTGTTGGCCTCAGGGAAACCAGATGAGAGAGGTGGAGTGAGGTAAGGCAGGGCTGTTTCTCATTCTCAAAACTTGAAGTTTTAAACTGCATTTTTGCATTATTTGATGAAATCAGATATTTTTTAAAGAAAAAAAATTACTTTGGTAGCAGCTGGAAGTTTGCAGAGTAGGCGAGAATAGGCCATTTTTGTCTTTACATCCTCATTTTTTTTTCAAGGTTTATTTATGCATTTTAGAGAGAGAGAGCAGAAGGAGGGAGACAGGCAGAGGGAGAGGGAGAGTCCCAGGCCAACTCTGAGCTCATCAAGGAGCCCATCATGGGGCTCAGTCTCACAACCCTGAGATCATGACCTGAGCTGAAAATCGGAGAGTTGGACACTTAACCGACTGTGCCACCGAGGCCCCCCTCCTTCCTCCTTTCTGACTGTTCTTCTCTGCCCTTTCTCTGCCTCAGCCATGCTGGCCTCCTTACTGTTCCTCAGATCCCTCTGGCAGGATCCTGGCATTGCACCAGTGCCAGGACGGCCCTCCCCTTAGGTGTCTGCAGGTGCACTCACTCATCTCCTTCAAGTCTTTGAATGGTATGTTCTCAGCAAGACCTCCTTGCATCCAGTGTAAAATTGTATCTGTTCAGTCATCTGCCTTATTCTGCTCTAAGACTTTTCTCCAGGGCACTTACCACCTTCTTAAATACTCTATGACTGATTTTCCTTATTTACTTTTTACCTCCCCTTACTGAAATGAGAGCTCTGCAAAGGCAGATGTTGATTGGTTCGTTGGTTGATTGGTTGCTTGGTTTTCCATCAGGGTATCCCAGGTACCTAGGGTGTGGTACTCGGAGCGCAACAGGCTTTCAGTTGGGTAAGTGAGTCAATTAACTAAATGAAGGGATTAAAGGAAGGTGGGACAGAAAGAATGGAGGGATGGACAAAACAAAGGACACCCGTCTGGAGGTAGTTGGATTATTTCATACGCAATGGTGGCAGTTTGAGTCTGGGTGGAGGCAAGATAAGTGGAGAGAAGTAATTTGAGATAGGTTTTGAACATGGAATTGACAAAATGGTTGGAAAATCTGCAGTGTGTCTAAAGCCAACATTTCTGCAAATTTGTGAGCAGAAAATACCTGATAAGTGAAAATACCAGGATTCTAATATGTTATTAAAAGTGAACAGCATTCATAACCATGCAAAAATGAAATAAGAGTAATTAAGTTTATGGGGCACCTGGGTGGCTCAGTGTGTTAGGCATCTGCCTTCAGCTCAGGTCATATCTCAGGGTCCTGGGATCGAGCCCCACATTGGATTCTCCACTCAATGGGGAGTCCGTTTCTCCCTATCACTCTACCTCTGTGCTTGCTCTCTCTCTCTCAAATAAACAAAGGTATCTTAGGAAAAAAAAGAGTAATTAAATTTCGTTTAGGCCCATGGAAGTACTGAGTTTGGAATGAAAGAATGGTACAATAACAAATTTAGCTAATAACAAGTTTAGCTAATAACAAAAAACTTTTGTCAAAAATGTTTTCCAATACATTTCTTAATCTATTTAGCTTGGATGTATTTTACAAAGATGACGACTTTTCTACTTTAGGAAGTAAAAGTTCATATCTAAGGTTAATGAAAGGTTAGACTTATTAATAGTCTTTTTTATTAAAAGAGTCAGTTCTTATTGATGACAATTTAGGGAAACAAATTGTTACCTATAACAATCTATAACATTTGCTTAGAAAAGAAAGCTTATACATTTCTTGATAATTATATACACAGTTATGACCTGCACTGATTTATTAAACTGTGGGATAATTAGAAAAAGATCCTGTTTTCTCTTTGACTATGTAAATGAGAACACTGATTATGGGTTAATGTGATTACATTATAATCAGCCAGTTTAATAAAATAAACTCCTTTGGGTTTTGTTTTGTTTTGTTCCAAGGATAGTGATAACTAGTATATATACATTGTGGTTTTCTTTCCTATTAAGAATAAGTGTTTCTATATTGAAAACATATACAGTTAGTATCATTGCCTAAATTCTCATGCACACCCTGAACAGATATACACAGCAACCCTCCCACTATCTTTGATTCTTAACTTTGTCCTTTTCTCATCCTTTCATAGTCCCTCCCTTTTCTGGAACCTCCCTCTTCTGGAACCTGGGTAGCAGGGGGTGGTAGGAAAGTGGCAAACTTTTCAAGGTCTCTTACCCTGCCAGGGGCTGCTAAGAAGTTTCAAAATGAAAAGAAAAAGTTACAGAGGAAGTAATCTGGTTCTCAAGTATTTTGCAATATAAACACAATTGTTTTCGCGACCAACTGATTGTAGCTCTCCTTCATGACTGTCCCTTTTAGGACATAAGATCTGTCAGCTCATGTATCATGCATCCTGTAAGAAAAAGCATCTTCCCCCATATATATGTATATATATCCTTGTATACACACATACACAAATACTTTTCATTTTAAGGAGATATTCAATATTTCAATAAGCTATTCAATATTTTAGGCACCTCAACAACTGGAAAGCCAGTCACTATGATTATCTCAATGGCAAATCCACACAGAAAGAATTTAATGGTAAAATTCATTAAAGTTCTATTAAAGACTTGGTAATAAAAAGTAGAGCTACTTTGAAAAGGGAAATGTCTGTTTCCATGTTATATATGAAATAGAAAACTATAATGAAACATTTTCCGGTAGTATGAACACAGAGATTCTTTTATCCATAAGGGACTAGTTTATAATTAAAGATTTCAGTAATTAAATAGAAATATTAGATAAATTTAAAAAAACTTGTCAGTTCTGGAGTGAGTTTGAAGTAAATTTTATATTTATTTTTAAATTTTATATATTTATTTTTATTAGCAACCATTTTACATGAAAATAATGACAAGGCGAAGTTTGCATCTTGTTGTCAATATTGTATCCACTGTTCTTTGAGAATAGTCAAGTATGGGAAGCAGAAAATAAGAGATATTTATAAAGTCGATTATGTGTTTATCACTGCTTTGCATCATTCTATATGCAGGGATTTTTTTTAAAAAATTGTGTTAAATATGTATTGAGCACTTATTCTGTGCCTGGTACAGAGAGGATCCAAGGATTCACTGGTTTCTGCTCTTCAAGTAAACGCCAGACAGAAGAAATACAGCCAAGTATACATTCATTGAAGGAGGGTGACAGCTGCCATTACATAAGTATATGGAAGAGCAGATGCTTAGTACATTTGGTAAAGAGGGGCCAAGGGGAGGGAAATTTTTAGGGTACCAGATTTGAGTGTGTTTTAAGAGCCCAAGGAAACAATCCAGTAAAGAGGGAGAAAAGTTCAAGAAATTTTGAAGGAGGTAGAAGGATGGGAAAGTGTGGGGACACCTTCCTGTATGGGAAAGAAGGCTAGGAGTGAAAAGATAATTACAAGGTGGTGAGAAGGGAACTTGGCAAAAACTCCTATGCAATGACTTCTATTTTCTTAATGCTAACAGAATGCTGGGTCAGCACCAAATAGTAAAGGGAGAGACTGAGCGCAGTCCCTGGAAAATCCTGATGGCCAGAGAGAGGTAAATGATTATGAAGAGCAGGGAATATTCCTCTGAGATTATACATCTTAAATTTGTAGTTTACTTATGCAATGAATATTTATGGAATACTACTGTGTGCTTAGGTTGGGTGGTGAGCATACAACAGAACAAGCTAGATGCATTTCAAAATTCTCAAGGAGTTCACAGCCTAGTACAGTAAACAAATATCAAAAAAAATTACACAAATTATTATTTGGTGATAATTGTGAGAAAGACTGTGTAGGATTCATAGAAGAACTTCTTCACAGAAGTGATATTAAGATGCTCCATGACAGATGAGGAGGATTGGGTGTGGAAAAGGAGACGGAGAAGGGAGGGAGTAGAGATTTGCAGGCAGAGCAAGGGCTGAGCAAAGACCCTGAGGTCAGTTGGTTGAAGGTACTAGTGCCCTGCTTCCCAGCTGTTATGCCGAGGTGCCTGTAGCGGGTGATAGGTGTCCCTGATACTCATCTGTTCAGTTCTAATGTGTCACTTCCATGCACTGCAAAGCTATCATTTTCTAACTGAGTCATGATATGAAAAAGTTTGAGAAGCTCTGCGTTAGGGGAACTGACCCTGAAAAGTGTTCATCTGTATCATCAGCTAGGTGCCTGGAATAAATGAGATATCTGACACTTAATTTGACACTTTTCATGTTTACAATCATTTAATTCATTTATTTGGCAGATATGTATTTGATACTATGATGCTACAATTATGCTGTGCTAATTTGATAAATATTCTAGGTCTACACCTAGATGGCATGTAAAATGAAAGTTTATTTTGGAATTACAGAGAGAATAAGAATTCTCCAACTTAGACAATAGATATGGGGAAAATTTTTCTCTCATTTTCTTTTCATTGAGTACTGTCAGTACAATAGGATAAGATTGAGTGGAATTTCAGATTATTAATATTTAACCAAAAGAATTCTCAATTTATTTACACAGACTCAATACATTTGGGAAATTATTCATAAAGTTCAGGTGAAAATAATCCAACTCCATTGCTTGAAAAAATTGGAACTGTTGCCTGAACTTTCCAGCTACACAGACTATATTTATTTTTAAAACTGCTTATTTATCTTCTTTACCTCTCTCTACAGTGCCTATTTTTAAAAAGTAAAAACCTGGCATTGCTTTTCTTAGCGGCAGGTTGTTATACCTCTGTGAAATCATTTGTGTTTACCACTGTCTTAAATGACTGGTTTGTGATTGGTTGACATTATTTGAATCTTTAAAGCATTACTTTTTTTATTTGTGTAGAAAAAAATTTTAAGCATGTGTTAGATTTCTGGTAGTGATTTTGTATTGTTACTTACAAAGGTGCATATTGTTTAAGGTCCTAAGTAAGTAAGCTTCATGCATAGAAAAGATCCACTGCTCTTTCTTCTTGTACCCAAATGTAAACTTCTGGAGACCCACAGAGTATGAAAGGCATGGGAGTGTGTGTCCATGGCAATTTGTTAGCTGTGTGCAGGAAGTTACAGAGGCATTAAGCCATGAAAAGGATCAATTGTTTTTGTGAAAAATCCTCAAGACATGCCTTGAATTCAAAGAATCAAGTTCATTAAAATCATAAATCATCTATTAATCTTTTTTTCTTTTTGCTGAAATGTCCTTGCTGGTCAGTGGCATTTTATAGACCAAAATAAACAAGAAGATTAAAATCAGAATGTAATAGGATTGTTGAAGTCCATGGAATAAAATCTGCAGTACCTTTTCTTCTTGAAGAGTTGTTACAGGATATTTGCTGTACATCTCCAGAGTATAGAACTGACCTGTTTGTGAGGTTTATAACTTTCATTCATTTATTCATTCTTATATGCCAGGCACCATTCTGGTTTTACACATTAAAAAAATCCCAAGGTTTTCTCGTTATGTCTTAAAGCACTGCTAGATCTCCCATAAATAATTTGGTGGATTAGGCATAAGAGCAGCATTATAGGGGCGCCTGGGTGGCTCAGTCGGTTAAGCATCTGCCTTCGGCTCAGGTCATGATCCTAGGGTCCTGGGATAGAGCCCCGCATCGGGGGTCCCTGCTCAGTAGGGAGCCTGCTTCTCCCTCTTTCTCTGCCCCTCCCCGCCGCTTATACTCTTTCTCTCTCACTGTTTTTCAAATAAATAAACTCTTTAGGGGCAAAAAGCAACATTATACAAGGGACTGATACGATTACGTTGGTTCCTGTTCGATGTGCCAGGGAGCTGGGGGTGGCCTCTCACTCTGTGAGGAGAGATGGGTAAGCAAGGCCCCGCAGGGCA
Source organism: Ailurus styani (assembly GCA_002007465.1). Taxonomy (NCBI): domain Eukaryota; kingdom Metazoa; phylum Chordata; class Mammalia; order Carnivora; family Ailuridae; genus Ailurus; species Ailurus styani. The sequence goes on from LNAC01000151.1 coordinate 959,431, forward strand.
TCACAAAACATGGCACACAGCCTCCCGCCGACGGACAGGGGCCGTGTGGGAGACGGGAAAGCTGTGTCAGGGCGATGGTATTACCAGCAGTTTTCCTGTGTGGACCACCACCAGCAGTCACCAGACACTCCTTGATCAGAAGGGAACAGGGCATTGACTGTGAGAACCAGCGGCTGTTTAAGTGGAAAGCGAGTGCACAGTCTCAAGGAGTGTGACTGGGATGTCCCTGGAAAATGCCGAACTTCTTGGCCTGCTAAATGCATCTTGCTCTGATATCAGAGAGACTTTTGGAAATCCCATCCTCATAGGAAATCTTCTTTCAGTTAAATATAATGTGAAGCAAACATTTTAGTTAGTTGGAGGTACATAGATATCGCTTAAAACTGAAGGAGCTGACTGTGTAAGCTGGTTGGTTTTTTGAGGTTGAAAAAAGTAGTTTAAAATAATTACTATTTCAGTAATTATAATTTTCTTGTCCATGAGCTTGAATGATGTGTTAAAGAACTTTTGGCATTAGGTTGCTATTTTGTGGCCTCTTAGACGAGGCCCTGTTTTATTTAAACTGTGCGTCTGTAGTGCATGGAGTTTAATATAAAGCCACTAACTGTTAAATTAATTGTACATGACATTCCATTTGGCATCATTCTGATGGAATGGGGCATTCTACAGAACTGAATTTAAAAAAAAAGAACTGAATTTTTTAAGTAACTAATGTATATCCTCTAAAGCACAAAATATTTATTTAAAAATCTCCCCAGTTTATGATAAAATACAAATGGATTTTTCCACTTTGTTAAAAGTATCTTTAATGTAATGTAACTTTTTAAATGACATCTATAAAGGTATTCTCAGCTGTAATAATTCCTTAAGACACTATTGAAGAATGAATGTCATTTTTCATGTCATGGAAGAGTCCACTACTATTTTTCAGGTTGTCTTTTTGATTTGTAATGGTGGTTTGGTCAATTTCTTCAGCCATCTGCTGTCACTTTTTGATGCTGTTTGAATGTCTTGCCTTCACATTAGATAGTTTCCTATATTAGATCTTTTATTGTGGGATACTCTTTGTGACTCTTACTTTCTTCTGGATTCATGAGAGAGATACATATATGTGTGTATATACATATACATAGGTGTGTATATATACACACACACCTATATATATAGGGAGAGAGAGAGAGAGAATGTCAAAATCTAAATCCCAAGTATTGCAAATGTGATATAAGGAGAAATCAATGTATTCATTTGCTCTGATGCTATTTCTTTTTTTTTTCTTTTTTTTTTTTTTTAGATTTTATTTCTTTATTTGACACAGAGAGAGAGAGAGATCACAAGTAGGCAGAGAGGCAGAGAGAGAGGAGGAAGCAGGCTCCCCGCCGAGCAGAGAGCCTGATATGGGCCCCGATCCCAGGACCCTGAGATCATGACCTGAGCCAAAAGCAGAGGCTTTAACCCACTGAGCCACCCAGGCGCCCTCTGATGCTATTTCTGTAACTGTTCATCTTTTGAATGAATTGATTTCAGTTTACTTAAATTAAAATTGTGTTTTTACAACAAAAAATATTATTGATTGTTTCTCCTTTGGATCTTTTCAACTAGACTGAGTATGTTATAGAGTAAAACTGACTATATTAACATAGTGGAAAAAATGTGTACTTCTACTTGTATTGAAATTCAGTGAACATATTCCTGAAAGTGTCTTTGTGTAAAATGACTCGCCACTCCCTATTTGTTGGCAAATGAAGCTTGTTGTTTTGCACGGAGAACAATGAATCAGTGAAATTGCAGAAATTGGGGAGATAAAAGCAATAGCAGAATGAACTCAAAGTGAAATACAAATATATAATAAACAAATAGATATAATTACTTATCTTATATGTATAATTACATATCTAACATATATTAATTATAAATTAATATAATATATATTAACATAATACATATGAACTAATGGCTATATGTGCTTCATCCCAAGCATATGCTGATATAATTTTTATGCCTATTCTGTATAGGAATTGAGACTTAGAAACATTGGCTTGCCCACAGAGATGATAAGCAATACAAGAGCCCTTTTAAACAATGTAATCAGGTACTGTCTCACATAGGACATAAAAGGAAAGATAGAGAACACTCCAGCCTTAGCAATACATTAAATAACCTTTGCTCATTTTAGAAAATAATTTGTAAATGAGTTCAGCTTACTTCCCAGATGAAAACATTATTGCTTATGTCCATATACTATCTTATCCTTTATAAACACATTCAAATGAGTTAATTCATTTGATTCTAAACTCACCAATAGAGGAGGACCTTATTTTTCAATTAGAGGAACTGAGAGAGCCAAGGACTCTTCTGAAGGTCCACAGGGAATTTTTAAAACCAGGGTTTACATTCTGAGTTCTTCTGGCCCCATCTCTCATCCTGATCTCTTTTCACTGTGATACACAGCCTTTCAGAGTATCACAGATGAAAACCAGCTTTTGTTTTGGGAGAGCCAGCCTTGACTGGAGAAGTTGAAGCATTATAGGAGGCAAGTAGCTATCAACTAGATAACGTGAATATGAAATCTTTAATGAAATGTTAGGACTACACGTTAAAAACACAAGATCACTGAACATTCAGCTCTTGCCTTTTCTTTCTGTAATCAATACTCAGTCAGTGTGACCATTTAAAGAAAAAATTTGGGAGAAAAGTATTGTTTTTAAGCAAAAGTTTACCATGTTTATACTTTATCTTTTTGAGGGGTGTGGGGCAGAGGGGGAGGAAGAGAGACTCAAGCAGACTCCAGGCTGGGTGTGGAATCGGACACGGGACTTGATCTCACAACCCTGAGTTCATGACCTGAGCCAAAATCCAGAGTTGGATACTGAACTGACTACACCACCCAGGTACCCCCCATGTTTAAACTGTAAACTTGGAGTGGCATGTGGAGCATTTCTTTATAATCATAGATCTGTTCAGTCACTCCATTGTTTTCTGTTGCAAAAATTAAGACATCAATAAAATAGCATTCCCTTGAACACAAAATGGGTATCATGAGATTTTATTGCCAGGGTTAAATCAGGATGTTTTTGGCTAGACAAATGAGAGATGACCAATTAAACATTTTCCACTAAAAAATATTTGTCGTTAGTGAAATTAATGGCCAAAGTTATAAACTTCGCAAAAGTGTGAAGTCACTTAAATGTTTAAATGTATATTAATGAAAACATGAGTTTTATTTCAATATCTCAAGCCTTCATGATATATATAAGTCTAAGGCCTAAATCTCTTCAATAAAAAAACACCTTTTCTTTTCCCTTCAAGTACAGAAGTGCTATCCTTGATCTGTTGTAGGATGTTCTTTTTCATTTAACCACCACGATGAGCACATCAGACACTGCAGGAGTATGTTAATTATCTTGAGGTGTCCCAGTGGCCCAGTAACTTCAGGGAAAAATGCCAGCAGAGGCCTGGTTGCTGTCCAGGTTGAAAACATTGCATTAACTTGTTCAGTCTCTTGACATCTTCACAAACAGAAAGGTAAACTTGGAGAGAAAACACATTTGTTCCAACTGAGTTAACTATTCCAAAATAAATAACTTCCAACCTCTGGCCAACCATTTGTGATTGTGTATAAAAAGTAACTAATGAGATGCATTCTCCAAGGCTATTAATTATGTACTAACAGGAATGCTTTTTAGATACCGTTCCTCTGAGTGCAATGAACCTGGGTCATCTAGACAACCTAATGTGTATCTTTGAGCATCTGCCACTGCAGAGAACTTTCAGGCAAAAGTTGGGAAAAGCTTTTTCAAGAGCGGCCGAGTAAGACCGAGTATGCCCAGTAGTCAGGATAGGTCTCCAGTGCAAGACTGGAAGATGAGTGTGTGGTGATTGGTGGTTGAACTGACTCCTCTTTCTTTAGACTTTGATGGTTCACAGGATGTGCATCATGGAGACACCAGTTTCCAAAGAGAATGCACATATCTACACGAGAGAGATAAGAGAATACATAGCAGATGCTTTACAAAGAGTAGCGACATGGTGGTGGGGGAGGGGAGCAGGATGAGGGGCATAAAAGTATCAAGCAGAAGAAGGTGAAGCCAAAAAAGAGATCCTGCTAGCCTACATTATGCCAGTCAGTTCAGCCAATAGGATTTCAGTTTCCACTCACTTCGAATAAATTTTATAACATAACAAATAGGAAGATGCGTAAAAATTATCACTTGATAGTCTAGTGACAATGAAACATCTATAACAAAAAATCAATGGGTGTAATCATTTTTATACAGTTATGAAGAAAATCAGTGACTAATAGGTAAGTCCTTGATTATTAAAAGTCAGCAAATTGAGGATGTCATCAAAGCATTTAATTCCTTAAAATTAATAGTGGGGCAGGTGGTTCTAAAATGAAGAACTTGGATGCCTGGGTGGCTCAGTCCATTAAGTGTCTTCTTTTGCCTCGGGACGTGATCCCAGGGTCCTGGGATCCAGTCCTGCGACAGGCTCCCTGCTCTGTGGAGAGTCTGCCTCTCCCTCTGCCCCTCCTGCTCACGCGCACTCTGTCTCTCTTTCTCGCAAAAAAAAAATTTTTTTTTTAAAGATTTTATTTATTTGACACAGAGAGATCACAAGTAGGCAAAGAGGCAGAAGGAAGCAGGCTCCCCGCTGAGCAGGGAGCCCGATGCGGGGCTCGATCCCAGGACCCTGAGATCATGACCTGAGCTGAAGGCAGAGGCTTTAACCCACTGAGCCACCCAGGCGCCCTCTCGCAAAAATTTTTTAAAAAGCAGTCTTTTAAAAAAAATAAAATAAAATGAAGAACTTCTTTAAAATGTAAACAATATGAACTTCTAAATAAAAAATGATCTTAAACTGCCGTAAGTCTTCTGAAACAAGGAAAATATAAATATTCTAAAACCTTTGCTTTTAAAGATGTATTCATTTTAGAATGTAGCTAGGAAATTAGATAATGGTAGTCTCTTTATGTTTAATTAAAATTAAATATTATGGGGCACCTGGGTGGCCTCAGTCATTAAGCATCTGCCTTCGGCTCGAGTCATGATCCCGGGGTCGTGGGATCGAGCCCTGCATCAGGCTCCCTGCTCAGCGGGGAGCCTGCTTCTTCCTCTCCCACTCCCCCTGCTTGTGTTCCTTCTCTCCCTCAGTCTCTCTCTGTCAAATAAATAAATCTTTTTAAAAAGTTAAATTAAATTAAATATGTTTTTCATCATTCACATTGTTCTTATAGGACTCATTTCAACATTTGAATATAGGGAGTTGTATTTTCCATCTGCTCTGAGGATCCATACTTTATGACTAAAAAATACTGTAGTCTAAGGACCAGACAACAGTCAACAAATGAATAATTTTGTAACTGAACAAGCTTATGCTCTGCATATGACATACACGTCACATCGTTTTTCTGAATTTTGCTTCACTATTGAAAGAAAAAAGAAAATGCTTGAAAAATAAGTTCAGGAAATGATATGAGGTAATATAAACACATATTTTACAAAGAGTACAAATGGTTTAACATATGCCCTATCTTTTGTTGCAGTATCCTTGTTAGCAAAGAGTAGATACCTATTACTGTTTTATAGTTGTAGATAGAGAAGTGTTTGTCCTAAGGGTGGACTCAAAGGGAGAGTCTAGATTTCTGACCCTAAGAATTAGTGAAAAGAGGCACCAAATACTGATACTTATTTATAGTTTAAATTAGATGGATCTATCATGCTCACCCGGATTTCTTTTCAAAAGCCTAAGTAGGCTTAATGAGCAATAGCATGTGGTTTAGTAAGCTTATAAAATATATTGGCAAATTGAAAATATTTTAAATCGTGAAAAATTCATTAAAAAATATCAGTCCAATAGGATGATCTGTGAGTCTGCTGCATTGTCTGTTTTGCTATGGCTCTTGTGTTTAATGCTCAGCCATAGGTAGACGTGGCTATGATTTCCTAAACTTAAGTTAAAAATGTTGTTAATACTCACTACTGCATGCATTTCCTTATGAATAAAGAGAAGCTTTTATTGTAAAATCCAAAATAAGAAATGGAGGGTGCCTGGGTGGCTCAGTCGGTTAAGCATCTCACTTTTGATTTTGGCTCAGGTCATGATCTCAGGTTCTGAGATTGAGCCCTACCCTGGGCTCTGGGCTGGGTGTGGAGTCTGCTTGGGATTCTCTCTCTCTCTCTCCCGCTTCCTCTGCCCCACCCCCATGCATATGTGCTCTCTCTTTCTAAGTAAATAACTAAATAAAAAAGAAATGGAAAATGGATTTCAAGTTTTTCTTTACTCCATCTTCAAAGCATGTTTATATATTTGTCTCTAATCTGTTTGGCTGTGGAATCAGAAATATTCCATTAAAAGTGCATATACACTTTAGAAATTTTTAAAATTTTTAACTAATATGAATTGATAAGATACATGGAAAGCATAAGAACGTGTAAAAAAAGTAAAAGCCACTCGCAATGGCACTACACATTTCTGAATATATATTTAAAATATATATTTAAAATGGTACCATAACTGTTGATAATGTTTTATATCATGTGACTTTCTCCACACCTGTACTATTTTGAGACATAATTTTAATGAATTTATGTTATTTTGTATTATGAACACTATGTAATTTATTTGAACCTCCCCCACTTCTTGTGCATGAATATATTTTCCAATTGTTGACTATTACTTAAACTTGTAAACATCTTGATTTATGACACTTTTTTCTCATCTCTGTTAATATTTGCCAGCATATTCCTTGAAATGGAATTACTGTTTCAAAGGGTATGAAGCATTTAAAGACTCTTGGTAACTCTTCCTACAGCTTACTTTTCAGAAACTTCATACTAGTTCATACTTCCACCTGTAGATAAAGGAACATCTCAGGATATTTTAGTCATCATTGAATATTTTTAAAAAAACAAGAAAAAACTAATAAACCTTTGCCAATTTGATAGCTAGAAAAGATGCTCAGTATCATTTTAATCTGTTTCTTTGATACCCACTAAAGTCTAACAGTTCTTTATAAGTTTATTAATTAATATGTCTGCATTTAAAAAAAATACGTCTGCATTTTTAAAGCTTACCTGCTCACATATTTTCCTTCATGGATTTGTAAAAATTCTATATGTTGGTACTATATCATTATATTTATTTGATGCATTTTAGCAGTTACCAATAGCTTAACATATGTAATTTGTAGTTCATTAAAATTTTTTCTGTACAAGTTTTGAATGTTAGGTAATCAAAGCTATGAATATTTCTCTAATATTTATTTCATTTGTGTAAAGAAAGCTCTTCCCCATTTAACAATAAATTAAGCATTCACTTGTATTTTTTCCAATAGTTTTGTGCATCCTTTTTATCAGTCATTTTAATCCACTTGGACTTCATGTTGATGTATGTATGAAGTGTGATTTTTTTCCCCAAATAACCAGTGTCCCCAGTGTTGGTTGAACTTTATACTTTCCTTATCTGACCATGGTGTTTCCCTTATCATGGATTAAACTGATATCTATCCTAGGTCCAATTTTAGTGTTCTATGCTTTGTTCCATTGATCTGCCTGTCAGATTGTCTTTTAGTAACTGGTTAACCAAGCCCCCGTTATGTCACTCTTTTTCCAAACTTTCTTATCTAGTATTATTTTACATTTAGATTTGTACATAAACTTTAGAATAATTTTGCCAATTAAAAATATCTCATTGAGATCCGATCAATATATTCGTTATATGGAAAGAACTGATATTTTCCCCATATTTTAGTGTTCCCATTTAAGGATGGGATGGGTCTCTTTATTTATTCACGTTTTCTTGTATATTAATAATAGTTTGTATTTTTGCTTATTTATGCACTTTATTGGTGTTTCATGCTTTTCAGAGTAATGTTAATGGAATCCCATTATTTCCTCTAATTGGTTATTGTAGCATGCCAGTTGTCCAAAACTTCCCAAGCGATCCTAATCATGAAGCTACGGAACAGACATCCTTGTTGTGCTCCTGATTTCAGGGGAAGTGCAGGGACATAAGACATTACAACAGAAACACTAGTTAGATTGGTAAATAAGAGCACACTATTATTGTATGGGTAATAATATAACTATAATAATATAATAATACGTAACGAATATAATGGCACATTATTTTTGTAATTTCATGAATTCCATGTTTTCGACCCACTTTCATCTGCTTTTTTTCCCTATAAAGATTTGCTTCTCTCCCCACTCTTAATATTATTTTTAGCTCTTCTTCTAATAGTTGTTTTTACACATGTTGTTATTTCCGTCTCTGTGCCATTATCACTATTTTAGCAACAATTGGGTTTTCTCTTATGGTGGAGTAAATTCATTATTATGGTATAGCAATGAGTTCATGCCATTTTAGTGTTTTCTTAGTGTTGCAGAAGGAGGTTGGTGGGGGAGAAGGTGGTACTTAATCTCCTACAGACTTTACTTTCTACATAAAGCTCACACTAGCTTAATGGGAACTTTGATTCCTCATATCATTTAAGTCTAAGGAATGCATTTTCTGAATTTAAATCAACTTTTATTTTAATGTCCAAAAGCAGAGAATTATTTAAATGAAACTGTTACGATGCTGTGAAACCATATTTATTAACCTGAGAAGATATCAGCGATTTATCATTAGGTAGAAAATGTGGGTCAGCAAATAATTAAATAATATAATTTAATTTATGTAAGGTGTAAATTTCCTATATATGCATAGTTTAACATCTAGAAAAACATACACATGTAAAAAATGGTAAAGAATGGTTACCTTTAGGATATAGGATTATAGATGATTTTTTAAATTATTTTTGCTTATCTTTTGTTTAACTTTTGTTTTTCTAATTGTTCTGAAAGAGGCATGTATTATTGCTCATGTGATAAAGATCAAAATTATTAAAATACCTCAATTTAGGAATATAGACAAATCATATCAGGTCAAACACATATATCTAAGTATAAGAGAAAACACTAGCTGCTTTTCCAAGAAAAGCCTGTGAAAAATTTGAGCTTCCATTGAAAAGTTTTGAATAGGTTTGGTAGACATCTTGTCAACTTACAAATCCTCCTTGTGAAAGCATACACCGTCCTTAGTGTTAAGGGACAATAAAAATCTAATTGCTTGCCTCCAAGCTCTTCCTTAGTCCTGTGAGAAATATGTATTTAATTGGATGTCTGACGATTAAAAACAAGCATATGGAAGAAAAGGGTCCTTTTGCTTTCTTACATCATCCATATGCTCAGTATTTCCATCTGCTTTGATAATTTTCCATTCGACTTTGTTTTTGTTCATATAGTGTCCCAAACATCTACTTTTTCCATCTCTTTAACCTTATCCTTAAATAAAGAGATCACTTGGACTCTAGAAACTCATCTCTTTCCAGAATTCCCTGTCTTTAACAATATGATTTCATGTGCTATGGTCTTCGGCAATAACTTACAATTTAGGTTTCGAGACTGTAAAAAGTACTTTTATTTTTAATCCTTTGCAGAGGGGAGAAAACCAGTAAAACTCTTCTAACACTAGAAAGCAGCGAAAATTAGAAAACAACTTAGGGGGAAATTACATGTGTCTGTTTTTAAAAGCAGTCTGTTTTTAAAAGCAGTATGTTTTTAGGGCATTCAGTTGTATCTGAAGTGATTAAGAGTAAATACGCTTCGGGCGCCTGGGTGGCTCAGTGGGTTAAAGCCTCTGCTTTCGGCTCAGGTCGTGATCTCAACGTCCTGGGATCCAGGCCCGCATCGGGCTCTCTGCTCAGCGGGGAGCCTGCTTCCTCCTCTCCTTGTCTCTCTGCCTGCCTCTCTGCCTACTTGTGATCTCTCTCTCTCTGTGTCAAATAAATAAATAAATAAATCTTAAAAAAAAAAAGAGTAAATACGCTTGAACTGTAACCGTATCCTAAACAAGCCTATTCTCTGAATTACCATAATCAGCTAAATTACATTTTGCAAATGTCTTTACATATATACCAGAGAAAAGTGTATATTCCGGATAGGTAAAGACAGAATCTATGAAGACAGTTTGACAGCAAGGTAATTCTTAACATTCAATGACAGGAAAATATATAAAAAGAAAAATCTGCCGTGTATGATAGTGTAGACTCTATCCTAAATGCATGGGCAGATGTCATTGTACTGGAAAGTTGGCCTCAGTTCGCCAAACAAGGTTTTGGGTGAGACCACTTGGATCCTAAACTCAGCTCTCTTATCAAACCCAAGGAGACATTTGCAGCAGAATATCTGCAGAAATAAAGAAGCTGCTGTAGCCAGGTAATGCGTTCACAGGTGTTCTTCAATCAAAAGCTGATTCTCTTCTTAAAGGAACACCTATTTCTGGTTTTATCTTTTGTTCTCTGAGAGAGGTCTCTTATGGCTTTATTTTCAATAAGAGATGGTTGTGACTGCCATACTGTCAGCCTCTTTCATCACTGCCACCTCAGTCTTGGGCATGTCTGGCGCCAAAGGATTTAGTGAATGGTAACTGCTCTGATGACACTAGACTGTCTCTAGGGCTTTCCAAGCCCTTCTCCCAAGTGGTCAGCGACCACTTACCTTTCTTCACCCATCCATCCCCAACCTCCGTCACTTCAGTTACATTCATTCATCCATTCATTTAATATTTTTCCTTAACATTTTGAAAATATACTTAAATATGAAATAGACACACTATTTGATCAACTCAGCAGACTAACTCGTTTCTTTTTTCAAAAGAAATCTAGGTAAGAGCAACAGGAGGATGAGGACAGAAAATGTGAAAACCGATGTCACCCTTGTATCTTGGTGAGCTGTCACCAAGAAGTCCCTGGTGACCTGTATGAGAGCCTACACGAGAGCCCAACTGGCCTCTCAAACCTTTGGTTCCACACTTTACCACTTGTTAGTGCACATGCTTTTCCTCCACTTGGAATATTTCTGTCCTTCTCCCCAAGTCTTTCACTGCCGAAGTGTTATTCAAGGGCTTTAAAAATTCATCTCTGATTCTGCCCTTTCTCCTTTGCCTTCCCAGATTTCTATCATCAGCTAACATCCATTTCTCGTCCTCTGTAGTTCTTCAGTGAAATACGCAAGTATCATTTACGCTAGGAAAGTCCACCTTGAGCAATCTAGTTTTAAATCCTCATCTTCAAATGTTATCTGTGATTATTTTCTACCTGAAGTTTCTTTTTCAGAGGACCAGTCTATTTCTTCTCACTCTCATGTTTGTCCACATTATAGCATTAAAATGTATGTGTGGGGGCGCCTGGGTGGCTCAGCGGGTTAAAGCCTCTGCCTTCGGCTCAGGTCATGATCTCAGGGTCCTGGGATTGAGGCCCACAGTGGGCTCTCTGCTCAGCAGGGAGCCCGCTTCCTCCTCTCTCTCTGCCTGCCTCTCTGCCTACTTGTGATCTCTCTCTCTCTGTGTCGAATAAATAAATAAATAATCTTTAAAAAAATTTTTAAATAAATAAAATGTGTGTGTGCGCGCGTGTGTGTGTGTTGTCAGAGTACTGTTGCTGGATTATAGAGTAGGATGCAGGTGAAATTATTAACATGAAGCAGAGACTTTCTTTAGGGCAAAATCAGAGACATTTGCATAATTTAAAATTTTTTTATTTTTAAATTTTTGTTAAATCTTAGGGAGTCTCCAGGTCCAACAAGGGGCTTGAACACACAACCCCGAGATCAAGAGTCATGTGCTCCACTGGTTGAGCCAGCTAGCAGGCCCTATAATTAAAAAAATTTATAGTGATATTTTTAGTAGAAGGTGAGCATCCAGATTTTTTGTTGTTGTTTTAAAAAGAACTTGAGCAAGAAAAGAAAAGAAAAAACTAGGTTAACTTATATCTTCTATGTGGTAGACTTCGATTTCCATTATCTGAATGTAAGGAAAAATAAAGGACACACACACACAGAGACACACATGCATATTTGCATATCTGTAGGTGCTTAAGGTAGGTACAAGATGGAATATGTTCAAACAGGAACATTTAAGGGTGCCTGAGATTTCTCCTAATTTTGGTAGCAGGTCAAAAGTCCACTTTGTGAAGAATATTTCTTCAGGACAAATTTTAGAGTAGCCTTAAAAAATTTAATAATGTATATTGGCTTGTACATTGCATGCACAATTCATTCCTGAAATTTATTTATTAGTTTTTTTCACTACAAAACATTCAAACCAAAACAGACCTGGCAAATACTTTTAAATTGAATGAAACAAAACACAGAAGTGAAAGAAACTAAAATTCACAGAAACCACAAAAAACATTCTACATTTCATCATTTTAATTGATTTAAAAACATGTAAGCACTTTGATAGATTCATTTTATATAGGGTTTACTGGTTTTCAAAGTATATAATACAACAACAAAAAAGTGAACCTTGCTTCTTTTTTCTTGTTCATTGAAGCTATCACATCTCATCTATCAGACTTCTAAGTAGCATTTTAAAAGTAGGATACTCTCTCACGCCCAAGGACTATGTAATTAGCATTTGAATGTGTAACGGATTGTTTGAAGTAACAATTAAGGGAACAATACATAAAGGAATTGAAGAGAGCTACCAACACCTGGGAATCCTGAATTGAATAAAGCTTTCTTAATGTAAGTAATTAAAAACCAAGGACAAATGCTCATTGTGTAGTGATAAAGCCCTACAAGGAAAGCTAAAATCTGCTGATATTTTGCTGTCATCTTTTAGACCGAATCATTAAAACAAGAGCTTACTGTTTTATTTATTTCAATGGATTAGTTGTTAAATGTAGGTTCTGATCTTCTGCGACCTTTAAAAGCCATTTATGTGACAAAAATGTCTTTTCAAAAATATTTATATTTAAAACATATAATAAATGACAATACATGTTTTCCTTCTGGCCAGTGCAAAATCTCAGAGGAAAATTTCAACTGATAGCCAGGTCAAAAAATGTATAATCAGTTCTCTGTAATTTATTTGTTCAAATAATTTCTTCTGGTTAAAGTCTGGGCCACTGTATTGTTTTGTTTTACTTTGTTTCTCTTGAAAGCTTAATTACAAGGTTTCCTCCTCAGGCAAAGCACCTTAAGAGAGTAACCAAGAGGTCAAGGTTGTTAGGGATCCTTGATATTGGGGAAGGCTCTGTGAAGTAGGCGGCAGGAGCCCTGCCTTATTGCTTCCATTTACCACTTACTACCTGTACAAACCATTTATACTTTAGCTGCATGAATTACCTTATCTCTAGGAATTACTTTTTTGTAGACCGTTAAAGTCTCAGTCAAATGACCTTTGAGGCCCTTTCTAACATCTAATTGTATATATTTTTTGATCATGAAGAAATACTTGCTCCCAGAATTTAACTTTAAATGATTATCATTTTATGTGACAACTGTATTTGAAAAATAAATTATGAACCTAACATTACTTTTTAAGTAGAAAAACAGGCTTGAATATTTTTTAATNTGTGACAACTGTATTTGAAAAATAAATTATGAACCTAACATTACTTTTTAAGTAGAAAAACAAACAGGCTTGAATATTTTTTTAAGTTTTTTTTTTTAAGATTTTATTTATTTATTTGACACAGAGAGAGAAATTACAAGTAGGCAGAGAGGCAGGCAGAGAGAGAGGAGGAAGCAGGCTCCCTGCTGAGCAGAGAGCCCGATGCGGGCCTCGATCCCAGGACGCTGAGATCATGACCTGAGCCAAAAGCAGAGGCCTTAACCCACTGAGCCACCCAGGCGCCCAAACAGGCTTGAATATTAATAGTGTTATTCATACTAGCCAAAAAGAAGAAACAACCCAAGTATCCATCAGTTGATGAATGGACAAATAAAATGTGGTATATCTATTGTCAAAACAAAAATTTCACTGGAGAAAAGTTAAGCAACGGAGTCTTTATTCAGGGTTGTTGCAATGAGGAGAGAAGACAGAACCAAGTCAGAACTCAACTTTGATGAAGTAGAGGGGTAAGTTTTTTTAAGGGCTGATGTTGGAACAGTAATGCATAATATTAGCAGGAGGTCATAGGCCATTTGTTTGGTAATTGGCTTTAACCAAAGGAAAAATAAATTCTTAATCTTCATGACAGGAAGTAGTTTTTGCAATTTGGAGCAAGGCACCCTACCAAAATAAAGCTCCTACCCTTTCACAGAAACTGGGAGATAAGGGTCCTATTACCTTTCAAAGAAATGGTTCCTATGTCCTTGAGTAGTACATTCCTGGTTGTAAAACTGGCATGTGGCTATTAAAAAAAGATTTATATCTCAAAGGGGCAGAGAAGGAATTTACAATTATAAGTTTTCTAAACTAAATGAGACAAGGGGGACCGGGGCCTAGAGTCAGGAAGAAGCCTGTCCAGAGTTTAATCAAGCTGAAGGAAACGTGAAGACCATCTTGGTCACCATACCATGAAGACTATTAGGCAATCAGAAAGAATGAAGTACCGATATATGCTACAACACGGATGAACCTTGAAAACATCAACTGTGCCTATAAGTTTAAGAAGCCAGTCACAAAAAGGCTATCTTGTGTGATCCTGTTTATATGAAATGTCTAGAATATCCAAATCTGTAGAAAACAAAGTAGATAGATGCTGTCTAGACCAATAGGACATGGGGGTGGGATTGGGGTGGCTTGGGGCAGCCAAAGGTTTTGGAGTTTCTTACGGGGGTGACGAAGATGTTCTAAAATTGTGGTGATGATTACGTAAGTCTGTGAACATACTGGGAACCATCAAATTGCATACTCTAATGGACAAGTTGTATGGTGTGTCAATTATATTTCAGTAAAGCTGTTATAAAAATAAATATATGCTGTGATATGCTATATGGACAGTAGAATATTTACCTATATGTATGAACAATCGAAGTTTTACAACAAAAAGAAAATCCTTATTACTTAAAAATAAATTTTGGTTTTAAATCATCTGTAGATTCAGAATATGTATTTCTGATAGCAGATCTGCTTTTTAGTTTTTATGAAATAGTTTAGCAGTAATTTATCATGCTCTACTAATCAGAGAGTGTATAACATGGGTGAAAGGAAAACACTTCTGCAGTGTCCTTAGATATTTGTATTCCTGAAATCGAGAAGTATCAATACAGAGAAAACAAGTGTGTAGTAAGAAGAAAGTTTCTTTTCCCAAATGATGAGAAAGATCATACCTATGGTATGATCAAGTTTAAAATCCTTGTATTCAGATGAAGGCTATATTGACAGAAACTCCATCTATGAATGAGTAACGTCCCACACATTTATTCGTAAACTAGCTATTCTGCAGCCTTTTCTACAGAATGTTTTGTCAACAGTGATCAGGTTTTAAACCTAGCTCACAAAGATTTATTTTGCTACAATGTAGCTAAACTTGAGTGGTAATTTTAGTATAGCCTGGGATTAACAGGCAGTGGCACAGAAAGGAGGATGAATGATCACATTTCAATTTCTTTTTTTTTTTTAAAGATTTTATTTATTTATTTCACAGAGGTAGAGAGATCACAAGTAGGCTGAGAGGCAGGCAGAGAGAGAGGAGGAAGCAGGCTCCCCGCTGAGCAGAGAGCCTGATGCGGGCTTCAATCCCAGGACTCTGAGATCATGACCTGAGCCGAAGGCAGAGGCTTTAACCCACTGAGCCACCCAGGCGCCCCACATTCCAATTTCTTGAGTGCAGGTGTGGCTCCTGGCAAAATTTTGAATTATGCAGAGTAAGACTTTGGTTTCCATCCATTTTCCTTTCTGTCTCACTTGCCCCATGTTCTTGATCTAGAACCACTTTCTTGGGGTCCTGAGGCATCCACTTTTATGATGTCTAAGCTCCCCACTGTATTACCTCACTTGGTCATCTAGTTTCCTCTAAGAGACAAAGTCACCTATGCTGTTTAACATAGCCTTTCTCCCAGCCAATGTTTACTAAATTCTCATTTCCAGGGTGCCTGGGTGGCTCAGTCAATTAAGCGTCTGCCTTCGGCTCAGGTCATGATCCCAGGGTCCTGGAATCGAGCCCCACATTGGGCTCCTTGCTCAGCGGGGAGCCTGCTTCTCCCTCTGCCTCTGCCTGCCACTCTGCCTACTTGTGATCTCTCTCTCTGTCTCTCTCTCTATGTCAAATGAATAAATTAAAAATAATAATAATAATAAAATAAAATAAATTCTCATTTCCTAAAGGTGGCTAATTTCACTTTTTGGCAAAAGGAAACAAATTTTGAAAACATCTGGGTATCCTAGATGCATTGATGGCTCAAACTTGGTTTGTAAACCTAAAAGTATATCTAATCAACAGGATCTCAGATACTTGACTTAGGGAATGTTGTAAGAAAAATTTAGAGATAGGGCAAATTATTCTTTCAGACCCATCTTTCTTCAGGATGAACCCCTCTAGGCTGCTCCTGCTTTACTCAGAATATTTGCTTTGTCCCTACCTGAACTTTAGCATTTTTTAAATGTGGCCCCTAAAATTTATATGAAATATGAGAACAGGAACAACGGAGACTATAATGACGGTGGTTGGCATTGAGAGGAGTCATCAGGAAGGTGACATGGGAAGTAGTAATTGTGGGCCATCCGTGGTATGAATGATTTGGGCATCTGATATATTTTTGAATTTGGACACATATTTTTCTATACATTGATCAATTGATTTTTCTTGGTTGTAGATTGGGCTTATGGATACTACAGACAACAAAGAAAACTTGTTGAAGAGATTGGCTGGTCCTATACAGGTAAACATTTCATTATGTATTGAGATTCAACAGAAAATTTTATTGTTTTTGTATCTATTTTTACATGTAAAAGAAGACTTTGTAATTCAACATATCATTTTTACTTAGCTTCATGGATATTCAGTTAGATTAATTAATAAAAGTATATTATAGACAAAATGATTTCTAGTCGACCTTCCATTAGTAAATTTGGTAGTGTAGAGCATACTGGTATCAGACACAGCTGGATTTGAATCCAAGTCAACACTGGCTATACCTCCTTGGGAAATATACATAACCTACATGAGGCTCCGTTTTTTCATCTGTGAAATGGAGCATTGTTCAGAGCATTAAATGAGATCAATGAAGTTGACCCAGTGCCTTCTTATAAATACAAAGCTCTCAGTAAATGTCACTTGCCATTGCTGTTATGATCACAGTAGTGATTGTGTTCATTCATTTAGCAAGTATTGATGAGATTCTTGTTCTCCGCAGGGCTTCCTTCTAAATTATTTTTGCTGAATTAATTGGAGTCAGGGTCCAAAATGATTTTTGTATGATTGCTAAATTGGTTTAGAGCATCGTGAATCTCTGAAGTGGGCCTAAAATGGCTACAATTAGGAGTTAGGATCAGAAATGCTAAAGGAGAGAAGCTCTAGGCCTGACAAGAAGAGCCCAAGGCAAATCTAGATGGCCCTTGACAGGCCTGGTGGTGATCTGAAACAGAGTCGGGTACTCATTAGAAATAAGATGGGGCTGATGTGACCAGATTACAAGGGCTTTAGCATGAGCCTAACCAACTTGGACTTTATTTTACAGATGAAGAGCAGCAGCATAATGGATTTAGTAGATAGGCATGCATTTCTTTTCTCTCTGGTGGTTCAGTTGGTTCAGTGTCCAACCCTTGATTTCTGCTCAGGTCTTGATCTCAAGGTTGGGAGTTCAAGCCCTATGCTGGGCAGGAAGCCTACTTAAAAAAAAAAAAAAAGTAGTAAATATTCATTGTGGAAAATTTAGAAAATACATTCAAGCACACAAAAAAAGAATACGAAAATCACTATTCATTCCAGGGATATTCACTTAAAGAAAAAAGTTATATTCCTTTCAGGCCAGTTTTTATTGTGTTATGTTTATGTATTTTATACATAGAATTATACATCCAATCTGCTCTAGAAATTATTTTGAATATTTCCTCATTTCAGTGATGATTCCTAATGATCATGGTCCTAAAGGTATGCCTAATATTCCATTGAATAATTGTCTTATTTTTGACCATCTATATTTTTGGATATTTAAGCTACTTTAAACAATGACAAATGGATAAATAGATAGATATGTGTCATTTGCATTTTCATACATATTATTTTTATTTTTATTGTTTCCTTATTAGAGAATCCTTGATAGGCAGTTAGTAAGCAGAAAAAAAAAAAACAACTAAATGCTTCCAGCATTCTTGATACAATGGTTTAATTGCATTCCAGAGAGATTACACTATAGTGTAAGTGACTGTCCCACTGAATACTAGCCAGGATTTAATGATTGTCATTGTGAAAATCTTCACTAATTTGGTTAGTGGTTAAAAAAATGACACTTTGTTTTAATTTGTTCTGTTTGATTACCACTGAAATGGCAAATTTTGTATACTTTTATATATAATATAAATATACTTATAATAAAACATAATAATCATGTTATATATACAAATCATTATACTTTGTAACTTTATATCTGACAACTATAACTCATTTTGTATTTCTTTTTATCCAAAATAAAAATTCTAGTATTTTATAGAAGTTACAGTTAGTTTTTGCCCCCCTAGTAAGTATAAGAATCGTATTAGTTAAGATTCTGAATGCTTGGAGTTCATCCCTAACCATGGAAGATGGCATCACTATGGTCAGCACCGTGGTTCTCCTGGAAAATATTTGCTGTTGTCACCATCTGGGCATTGTTCATGCATCTTCCATTCTCGTCACACCTAGAATTAGAAAATGGAGGACCTGCAGCCTAGAGAGGGGGAGGGTTAGAGATCTCACCACCCGAAGCAAGCGCCTACGTGTGGAGTGGTAGTGGTGTGCCTTTTTCAGCAGCCCTGTCTCCTTGAGCTGCTGGATGTGCCTCATCAGGTCAGGAGAAGGCAGCAGTTTTCCCAGTGGGCTTAGGCACATGCTGTTGAGTATATCCTGTTATCTTAGGAGGAGGCCACAGAGCTCTTCCTTTTAATGGACTAACTGTGTACAGACATGGTGCTTCTAGAGCAACCAGGATTTCATGGATGGGTCTTTGATAAACAATGCACAGTTCTTTGCTTCATAATCAAGGTCATCATCCTACTCATAACTTGAGGCCTCTTGGCTTTAGCTCCTTCCTAATGATCATGGTCCTAAAGGTATGCCTAATATTCCATTGAATAATTGTCTTATTTTTGACCTAGGGGACAGTCTAGTGATCAAAAGAGTGGATTCATTAAGAAGTGTCATTTGTTGGGGGGGGTGAGATTGTAAGTGTCATTTGTTGGGGGGGGTGAGATTGTAGGTTTCCAGAGGGAGATATTCCAGAATTGAGGTGAGGGTAGAAGTTTATAAAATTTTTAAGAATGGATTGCTATACTTACATTGGTGCTTCTCATTGGGTTGGAAAATTATCTGTTCCTAGAATATTTGAGGATCCTAGGAATAGACTAGATAGAGAGCGTTTCAGATGAGGACATTTTACAACTGCTTAGCTCAAAGTGAGTATGGATGAATTATTTTGTCTGAATTCTTAGAGCGTCAGAAAGAAAACAAATGAAACCCATTATCCAAATGAACACGTCTCTTCCAAGCAGATCAGAAGAAAGCCAGGCATTGAAAATGTGGATTATTTGCCATAAATTTATTATCTCTTTTTATTTTTAAAAAAGTAGTTAAAGCTTGGTAGTATTTTTGTCTTTCTATACTTATTATTCATTCCACCTAGAAAATGAAAAACCATATTAAGTGTTTAAAATTTCAGGATAAATTAGTTTTAAGATTCTTTTTTAAAAAATTTTTATTTATTTGTTTTCGAAGATTTTATTTATTTATTTGAGAAGTGAGAGAGCGAGCGAGCAAGAGAGAGCACGAGCCAGGGGGGAGGGGCAAAGGAAGGGGCAGAGGGAGAGGCATGAGCAGGGAGGGCGATGCAAGGCTTGATGCCAGGACCCCAGGGTCATGACCTAAGCCGAAGGCAGCCCCTTAACCGACTGAACCACCCAGGTGCCCTAGTTTTAAGATTCTTAAATTTAAATAATTTTATGAATGGCTCAAGTAAGTTGGTTTTGACCACATCTTAGTCCAAGTTTTGTTCATAACAGTTTATCTCGTTGAGCTCTGTGTTTGTTTTTTTGTTCCTTCCAGTTTGTTATCACTTAAGTTTGTCAGATTAGCTGCAGTCTCAGAAGGAAGGACTTGTCCTTGAATATTTGTACATATAAAATTCTATTAATAACAATTACTAAGAGAATCATAACATCTGTCTGTAAGAGAGCTCATGGCTTTATCCTAAGTCATTTAAAAATATACGGCAAATAGCCAACATTATTGAAATGGAATCATTATGGCTAAGGTTGTTTGTGAAGGGTTATACAATTCTGTGAAGAAACAATGCAGATCCTTGCTGGCTATTGAAGGGGTGGAGAAACACTGACTGGAAGGGGAGGAGAAGGTATTACTCCTTCAGTTGTGTTTTTTTACGTAGGTCAAAAACAACTTTTCTATTTGGGACGTATGCTGTAATTACGCTGGGAAATGACAGGGTTGGTAAATACAGCTGACAATCCCATTTTTAAAGTTATTATAGGAAGGTGAGCAAGGTTTGTCACGCTGCTATAAAAGAGTGAATTATAAATCTGGGAATATCAGCACTAAAATCTAGTTCTTTCCATAGTAACTGCATTTAATTTAAGGATTTCAGAAAATGAATTTCCTTCTTCCTATTAGCCTTAAATTTTCTATGACAATGCCTAAAAAAAGATAGTTCAGTGAAAAAAAAATGAGTCACTTGGTTTTTCTTTTTTCTTTTTTGAGATCATGAACACATAGCCCACAATTATATGCGATGTTAAAATGTGCCAGAGGATGGGCAAAATGGAGGAAAGGGGAGTGAGAGATATGGATGAATAAGTCCCAGGCATAGAAGGTACAGCACAGGGGATAGAGTCAGTGGTTTGTAATGGCATTGTGTGCTGATGGATGGTAGGAGCTACACGTGGCCGTGAGCGTAGTGTAATGTACACAGTTGTCGAATCACTGTGTTGTACATCTGAAACTAAGGGGATATTTTTTGTCAGCCGTACTCAAAGGCAACACAGTTGGCGTCTCTTTGTGTTGTTAGACCTTTGTAACTTAAAGCAATAAGATCATCGGAAATGGGTGGACTTTTACCACCTCGTCCTAGAAGTAGTCACTATTGAAATAGTCTGTAGTTCCTGGACTTTAAAAAATATTCTCTTGTTTCCTTTCCTTCATACTTTAAAGCAACTTGAAATTGAAAATTTTATATCAATGTATCTCAAGTGTTCTTCAGCCTACACGCCTTTAAAGCTTTAGCGGAAGAGTTGCATTGGATAAAAGCAGGAAAGGACACTCAAGAGTCAGTATTAGACGCTGGGCTGAATATACCAAAGGAAGAGTCTTTCAATACTGAATTTATTCTGTTTCCTTAAACAGACTATTCTGTCTAAATAGTATTTCCATTCTAAGAAGTATATAGACTAGAAGATACTACTTATGGAAAACAAAAGAGCCGTAATATAAGGTGGTGTATAATGTGGTTAGATGTTTGGCATTTATTTTTGGATATAGTTAGGCCTAGTGTTTTACTTCTCTCTCTCTTTTTTAAAGATTTTATTTATGTATGTGAGAGAGAGAGAGAGAGTGTGTGTGCATGTGAGAGGAGGGAGGGTCAGAGGGAGAAGCAGGCTCCCCACTGAGTAGGGACTCTATGACCTGAGCTGAAGGCAGTCGCTTAACCAACTAACCACCCAGCGCCCTAGTGTTTTACTTCTCTTAACCCAGAAGAAAGTAGGCCAAATGTAACTCGAAGGAGAATTTGAATCTGTGTTGAGTAATGACTGATTTCTGGCTTGCCCAGGCCTTTCTTTACCTCTAGAATCTGAAATCTCTTTTTAACATATTATATTTTCCTCTTTGATTCATCACTCCTTATATTAAACAGACTGTTCATGTCTCGTTTCCAACTTAGGAGTAAAAAAGCAAGTTCCAGAACTCTATGCATAGCATTATATCACTTCTGTAAAAAATCATGTATTTATACAAACACAGAAGAAAGGACTGGAAAGAGACACACCAACCTGTTGGCACTGGTGACCTCTGAGGAATGGGACTATGGAAGGCCATTGGAGCTGGGAGACTTTCACGTCTTACTATATACTGTTTGGATTGTGTTAATTTTTTGTACAAGTTGGTCAAAACTACTGTTTTCAATGTACTTAGATTAGTCTTACTAAGAAGGCCAAGGTAGCTGGACAAGAACCACAGTACTGTATTTTCAGCAGTCAGAATGTAGGGCCTCTGCTTAGCTCTGTGAAGATGAGGGGGTGTCACAGACCTCAAACCAGAGCACGCAATGCGCCTTCGCAGCAGGCTTTCTGGACATCATTCACATACAGACGGATCAGGCTACACCGTCGCTGTGTAGTTCAGTTTTCTTACCAGTAAAAAGCATAGGACATTAGGACTACATGTAGGGCTTAATATCCTTGTACATAAATCGAATACCTGTTTCACATTGTCAGAGGAAATCTCTTTGAGCAAGCTGACTACAAATCTAAGTGATAATGATTTGACAGTGTCTTAATTTGAGCCTAAACAGATTAAACAAGTCTGGGTGGATGTGATAATCTCTCAAGAGGATTTAGGAGTTGACTGACTTGACTGCATATTAGAGACAGGTATTTCCTATCATCTGTATGTTTTTAAAAGTTTAATGAAGATTTTATATTCCGGGCAAACTTTCCCTAGGCTAAATGTGCTAAGTAGAGCATGCCTCACTGGAAAAATTGAATAGAGTTCAATTAAATGATCTAAAATTCAGAATTTATTTCCATGCAACTCTCACTTAGTATAGAATGGAAAAAAATACACATGGCTTCAGAATAGCATCACAATTAAATAAATCATTGCTAAATTTATCTAATAGTAAAACCGTATACTCATGAGTATTCCCCAGCGAATAAAGTCGAAATTGCATAGATTCTCGGGTGCAGACTCACAACTGCCCCTGCTGACAGCGTCTAGTAGAGTCTTGAATGGATTGGACATCATCTAGCAGCTCAGAATGAGAAAATCTGTTTCTCCTGTCTGTGTGCAGACTTCTGGATGTGTGTCTGGATGTATTGTTCACCTTCTCTTTTCTGACTTCTTTTGCCTCACTCTTTGTTCTCTACTCCGGAGTGCTCTAGTCCATCAAATACATCTTGCAAAAGAAAAGTAAGAGCACTATATGGTTACTAAAAAAAAAAAATCCAAGATTAGGCAACAGTTTGTGTTGTCACACAAAGTTCATTTAAATGTTTTCAACTTTTAGGCAAAATACCATTGCATCTATTTTAAATTGACCTATGTCACGTCCTAGTCAATGACTCAGTAAAGGCAAAGTGCAAGGCTTACTTAGTTTCTTATTTTTTTCTATATGGTAATTTTGACTCTTTAAACCAAGGATTTTCAAAGATGAAAAATATGTAAGTGACTCATTTCTTAAATGCAGGATTTTTTTATGAAATGAACTATATTTTTATGATAAAGTACAGAATTACAATAATGACTTTGAAATACATTCAGATCTGTTTAAGATTCATTGATTTTATTTCCTTTTTCCTTTGAATATATCTATATGGCTATTTCTCTATCCTGCTACCTATGAATACCAAGTTTCTGTTTTAACTCTGAAGTGTGTTTTGTTCAAGTAAGAGACCACTGGAGGGGGCTGGAGCTGGCACATTTCCTGGCTGGAATGCAGAGAATCTTAGAAGTCTTCTGTGGCTTCTGCCATGCCAGCCTGCGCACTGCTGTAGAGTGCAAAGAGTTTCTTAACTACCACAGCATATTCTGGGACACTTTTAACAACTGCTCAGAGTCATTGCTCAAACTGTATAAGCCGTGGATTCTGTAGAAAAGGAAGGGAACTCGAAGCCTATTTAGAGTTAAGGTTCAAAGCAGTGTCTGATATCCGAGGGAAGGTGGACCAGATGGTTGCTCGAACCTAAAGAGAATCCATAGGGAGCCCCTGAGAGGCAGTTCTCGTGATGGGGGGAGAAACCTGGCAGCAGATGCTGAGTGCAGAGGGATGTCAGGGAGAGCAGGTTCCTGTGATGTTCCTGGTTGCTTTGCTGGGCCACTCCCCACCTGTAGCCTCCCTTGCTCTTAAATGCCTGCAGTCACTGGGCTGGAAACAGAGACCAGGCAACTCCGTTGCAGGGCTCCTTCTCAAAGAGCTTGAAATGAGAAGAGGAGAATCCTGGGGGTTCCAAGGCAGACACATGGGGCCGACCAGGCCAGGTGCAGGCATCCAGTCCAGTCAAGCAGCTGCCATGGTCAGGATGGTGACTGATGGTCTGGAGCAAGAAGCAGCAACCTTGGACTTAAAATCAGATTCTGATCTACATGGGCTAAACTTTATTCCCTCAGGGGATGCTATTCAGATCTCTCATTTAACAGAATAACTTTTGATGACAAACGGAGAAAGAGGAGACTGTACCAAGGCTGAGGACACCAAAAATGACTGGTCTCAAGATGCCTTTCTGATGAATTTCCCCCAGTGATGAGGTCTATGAAGTGTCGAGGTCTGGGCCATTATCTTTTTTTTTTTTTTTTAAAGATTTTATTTATTTATTTGACACAGAGAGAGAGATCACAAGTAGGGAGAGAGGCAGGCAGAGAGACAAGGAGAGGAGGAAGCAGGCTCCCCGCTGAGCAGAGAGCCCGATGCGGGCCTCGATCCCAGGACGCTGAGATCATGACCTGAGCCCAAAGCAGAGGCTTTAACCCACTGAGCCACCCAGGCGCCCGGGCCATTATCTTAATGAGTATCTTAAGTGCCAGTTGGGTGTATGTTCTCCCCCCAAATGAAAACCGCTGCATTTATTTCTCATTATAAGAATAATAGATTATCATTTAAGAAAATATCATATATATGTAATTTATATATAAATACACATTGACATACATAAGTATTTAAAATACATGAATATATACACATATATTCACAAACATAAATATAATGTAAATATATAACATATATTTTAAATATAAATATTTAAAATGTATTTGTATGAATATATTAAACATACAAATATTTTAATTTAGGTAAGTATAGATTTTAGATAGCTAGGTAGCTGGAATTTCATCCTTCAGAGATAACTGCTATTAATGTCTTCTGTTGGGGAAATAAAATTAAAAACAAAATGCCCCAACTCACAAATGTTCTTTTTGAAGATAGTAGAGAAAGAAAACAGTTTTATTATTGAACAAGCATTAAACCAGAATGTGATATTCGTTAAGACAGTCCACTAAGAGATTGCAGAAACACAAAGGCATCTCACCCCCTTACATAGCCAACCAGATACAACCCATTTATTTATACGTGTTTTCAAGATAAACAATGACTGTTCTTCAAGTAGAAACTTGACAGCAACTTTGGTCACACATAGCTCATCCTAATTTTATCTGGTAATTGGAGTAGCTACATATGTTAACTTATTGGCTTTCTCTGGAGAAAAAGCAAACCTCATATTTTTATGATAGTGGGTAGCTTTGCAATTTGGAACAAGGCACCCACCCAAGTTAGACTCCTACCTTTCCAAAGAAACTAGGAGATTGGGGTGTTATCTTCCTCCACGTTTACACTTCATCAAAGATGGCTCCCCAGTCCTTGAAAAAGACATTCCTGGGTCATAAAGCTGACAAAAACCTATCGAGTTTTCAAAAGGATTTATATATATTTTAAGGAGAGGCTGAAGTACTTCTTACAGTGATAATTTTCTTAAGTAAATGCTCTAAGAAAAGGAAGGGGAGAAATCTCTTCCCGATATTCAACAAGGAGAATTGTCTGTAATTTTTAATATCAATTTGTCCTTCTTATTTATCCCTTCTGACATTGTATGGCTTCTTACTATATGTACTGCTCTGTGATCTGCTTTTATCTCAATAATAGTTTGGGAATATCTTTCTAATATTGTCACCAAGTCTAAATAACTAAGCGTAGGGGAAACAGAGAATGAGGCTCTGAGTAGAGCAAAGCTTTATTTTCTTCATTGTGTCTCCGTGCCTAGAGCAGACCTCACATGTTGGGTGCCCAGTAAAGGTAGTTTTTACCCAACTTTGTTCAGTCTCACTGGGACACAGAATTAATTTTACCTGGGAGGAATTATAACTAGTAATAACATGATTTTAGGGAACCAACCCAAATCTTTCTTGCAACAGATAGAGAAACATAAAAAATAAATATCGTGGTGTGAGTTCAGAGAAAGTTCTAGTGTATGAGAAATAGCTATTGGGAAACAAGAAAGGCTGTACTTTGAAGCCCTCTGCTACCTGGAAATAGAAACAATAAGCAGAGCCACCCAAAATCAGCATCAGAGCAAATTCAAAAAGTTGGCATATGCCCAACTAGATATTCTCTAAACTGGGAGTGACTAATCTAGCTTTTTTATAAGTGTGGTTCCCGACCTCTCATATTTCATGAGCATGCCTAGGAAGGAAGAGCTGCTTGCAGTAATATTTTATAGGTAACATATAGTTTTTCATTTTCAAAACCCCAGAAGTTTGTTCTAGATCAGTTACATTTATGGATATAGTGCCCTCCCATGTCCTTGAGATTTTTAGGTTCAGTTAAACTGTTAAATGTGAAGGAGTCAGTTTCTTGCCACTTCCCTCACTTGTCTCCTACCCGAATGTGACTATATATTCTTCAATAGAGGAAAATTTAAAGTTTTGAGATCATTTCTTCTAACTATCTAATACTGAGATTATAACATGAGCCAAACACTGTGCCAGTCTCTGGGAATTCCGGGAAGAATGAGAACAGCCACAAGCATGCCAACAACAACGATTACAAAGGCTGATAAATGCTTAGTGGTAGATTGTGGTGACACAAGGTCTAGGAACTCCTACATGGCTTAAGAGGTTCAGGGACAGCCTCCCAAAGAAAGGTATTTTAAATTGAGATAAAGCATAAGTGGGAGCTAAACCAACATGAGTGAAAGGTTATTGCAGGTAAAGGGGGCAGCTTTGCTAACCTGTAGGTGAGGGAGAAATATGTAAACTTCCTCCTGCCTTTGGACCGAAAACGAGGGTATGTGATTAGACAAAATTCTTAGAACTAATTCTGATTTAGCTGGTATCCTTGTCTTATCCAAAATTCTGGGTAATAAAATTTATACCGTATTTTGACTGAGGATGACTTAAATTTTTAGTTATTGACTTACTTGCATTCAGGGATATTAGGCAGGATATTACATCAACATTTTAGTTAATAAACCAAAGAAGAGCAACTAGTGAGAGAGACCAAAAGAGATGGGTATGAGGAAGGGGGTGGGTGTTTCAGGATCCAAGTGGGACTTTCAAGCAGACAAGACTAACTAGCATCATCACACAACACCATAGGGAGTTCTCAGTGAAATAAAGATGATAGAACTGGCCACATTCTAAGGAAGATGGTTTCCATGGGGATTCTTTTGCTAGTGTGTCTGATGAAGGACACACTCTAGGGCTGGACTGTCTAAATGCTTGGCTTCAAATCTGGACTCCCTAGATTTCCCCTCCTGTCAGTTTCTCCATCTGTAAAAAGAAATAATAATAGTACCCACCTCAAAAGACGCAGTGGTGATTAAATGAGTTAGTATATACAAAACACTTAGAATAGTGCCTGGTACATATAAAGGGCTCAATAAAGGTACGGAAGTCAGACAAATCTTCTATAGTATTCAGAAACTTATTTTATACCACGTTTATATCCATCACGTTGTTATCTTTCTGAAGTACAGTTGTGATGATATTATTCTCCTTTTTAAATCCCTTCTGTTGCTCCCATTACCTACAGAATGAAAAATGGACTCCTTAGTGTAGCATGTAGTGACTCTTATGATCTGGTTCCAGCCCACACATCCATCCCCCATCATCTCCTTATCCTTTGCCCATTGCTATACTAGCCTTTTCAAAAGCAGGTCTCTCTGATTCTCATTGTTCTTCACTGTTTTGCCTGAATAACAAACCTCCGTAACCTCCTTCAGGATGTGAAGCCTTCCTGATTGCTCGTGCACCCAGGTCAGTGCAGATCCCTCACTTTCGCGAACCATCCCTGCACCCTCTTCTTGGATACTTAACATAGAATCATGGCCAGTCAGTGTTTATGACATGAATGAGCAAAACTGAGAAGACAGAGTTTGCATCTTGCAAGAAAAAGAGAACTGAAGTCACCTGCCCAGAAGCACCAAGTGAGCAGAATACTTGACACATGAACCTGGGTCTTGATTCCCAGCGCTCTTTCCTGACTATCCCATGGGTGCATCTCATTCCTTTGTTTCAGGGATAGGGCTGATAACATAAGCACGACGATGTTAGATTTTTGAACTCTGTGTAGATATAAAAAAACGTTGCCTCCAGAGCCATTGTGTTTGATGTGGTCTATTTTTGTTGTACACGTGTGTCTTTTCAAGGAATGTATGAGGAGCAGCCACTCCTAAAAAGCGAGTGCCTTTTATTTCATCTCTTTGCTCATCCATATCTTCTAGCTTGTCCACATCAAACGTGTTTGTTTTATAATCGAGCTAGGGAAACGAGAGCTTAAATGTCTATTTAATATAACATAAATCTGTTTGAATTCATTTTGATTCTACGGGGGATTAACAAGTTGGTTTGTACTGCAGGAAGTCTCCTCCCCATTCACAGTTCCTCACTCCATAAAGGTCTAACGGTTTATGCATCCAAGGGGCCCGTATCTCTGTGACCGTAGCAGGTGAACTTCCTTACTTTGTCTTCTTTACCTTATCAGTTATGTCAGAAATACTATAGTAGTCATCTGTATCCTTAAAGGGTACATAAATTGTAATTCATGTGGAAATAGATGAGGCTGTCTTAGAAAAATAGTCATACGATTGTACATTTGCATTTCCCCTGGACTTCCCCTAGCCGGGGCTCCACAGAGGGCACTTAAAGGATCACACAACTTGATTTCCTTCTCTCTTATGGCACAGTGTATTCACTTTGCATTCATTTCACAATCTGGAATCATTATCCCCGTTCAGTGAGAATTAATTTCTCATAGTTGATTGTCTGAATCCCTGTCAGCTTGGTCACATTTTCTACATCATTTACCAGAAAGTATAGGGTTTTTTTGCCTTTTTTTTTTAAGTCAGAACAATTACGCAGGTAACCCGTAGCCTTAATATGCCCTCCAAATTCTCTTCCAAGTGGTCGCCTCCTGCGAGAGCTCAAATTCTTCTCCCAATTGATCTACGATGTTGCTGACCTGTAGATCAAAGTATTCCCCACCCCAATGCACCATGTTCTAAGTGAGTCTCAACTGACTGAAAGAGCTCATTCTCTTTTGAAAGGAGAACAGTTCAGTTCGACTTTAGAGAACAGCCTCTATTGTTTCCTTTTAGCAGGATAATTACATCTCTAATTTCTGTGGAGATAATGAAGAAAGAACACATCCCAGTTTTGGATATGCTTATGTGGCTTCAGAGTAGATTAGAGAAGGTCCTATGACTTTTAAGTATGATCTTTTATCCCCCAAAATGTACATGTTTCAGGAAATTATAGTAAGTCTCCTACTCCTTACATTTATAGTGATTGCTTCTTCATGTTGAAGCATAAGAAAGAAGTCTGGATTTAAAATAAAATCTAAGCCCTATTGACGTGTTTTTATGCCATCAACATTTTTAAAAGTAAATTGAGTAGAAAATTAAATTCTGGCATCTGGTGCAAATTCCTCTAATATATCTGGCCTTTGTTTAATCATTTATGAGTTATCACTGCAAGATGGTTATATAGATTAGATACCACAGAGATCTAAGGAACTATATTTATTTGATCCTAATTAATATTTGGCCTTACGTAGATAATCACACCACTTTCCAATTTCCTAATGTTAAGCAATTAAACAGCAAGCAGCTGTTGGCCAGATAAATGTTAAACTTTGCCAGATATATGCAGTTTTCACCATATCTGGACTATATTAGGATAGATTACAAGACGTGTTGAAAATTCATATACCTTAGATTGTACATTATAGGTTAGCATTGAAAAATTATGTTTCATAGTGTTAAGATTCATGCTAAGATATCACAGGTAGTTCTTTAATGCGTGTTTGCTCACAGTGTATGAACATAGTTCAAGTAATAACTTCTGTAACAATCTGTGTGAAAGTGCTTTACGTTTAAATAACACTTGAAACAATAAAATACTGGATTAGTAAGGAATTGTATTTTCTTAATTGGAGTTCTGCTAAACCTTTACATTTGAAAATGAAATTACCGAAGGAGCAATTGCAATGGTGAAGAGTAAAGAGAACATTAAATTGTAGATGGCCCATAATTTAGAACAGTGATTTCTAAACTTTAGTGTGCATGATAATTACCTGGAGAGCTTACTAAAATAAGATTGCTAGGTCTGACTTGCAGGATTTCTGATTCAGTAACTCTGAGGTGGAGGCTACAAATATAACATCTAGCAAATTCCCAGGTGATCCTGCTGCTGCTGGGTTGGGAACTCTCATTTTACGGTGTCCAGAATCTACCTCAGTCTCTCCTTATAGTGCTTTAATTTGTGGAGTGAATGAAGGAATGACAAGAGTCAAAAAGAGAAAGCATATACTTGAACAAATTAATATTTGTGAAAGTGCTTTAGTTCTCCAGCTGTGAGGCACTGATGTGAAATAATGTTATGGCTTCCATTCAGTTTATAATAATGTTATGTAATACTGCTATTTTCAAAACCCACTATCTGTATCAGCAAAGACGTGAGCTCATGGAACAATTGCTAATACAACTTCCATTACTTTGCTCATCTAGACAGGGGCCTCTTTTCCCTACGTAGGGAAGTTACTGGCCTACGTAGGTCCGCAGGGAATCCCTTACTAAAGAATCTGGCTGCAAACTATCTTCACCTTGAATTATTCTAGACACATTCATCTCTAGCAATTTCCAAGGAACATTCTTTCTCGTAACCTTTTAAAAATCACTTTTTATTGACCTGGCTCCCAAAGGTCCTGGGTCCTGGTGATAACAAGATGGTATTATCAGTTCTTCCATCCTTCCTTCTTTCTTGTTTTCTTATTTCCAAAATCGGACACTCAACCAGCTGAACCACCCAAGTGTCCCTTTAGTGATATTTTTCTATACACTTATACTTGTAAACAAAAGAGATAAAATTTAAATAAATTATTTTTTAATGGAGGATTTATTTTTAAACATATTTAGAGTTACTTCACAAAATTGACTTGCCATGGGCATAATTTTATTTAATTAAAAATCCTGTATTACCTTTAAATCTCAATAGAATTATATCAGAGTACTTGTTAAATATGATTTATCACAATTTCCTATGTATTATATTCGCATTGGCATAGCCCTAATGTTTCTAAAAAGCACTTACAACTGCACTAACAAAACTGATAATGGAAAGTTTTCATTCAAGTAACAGTGCTCGAGAATGCTGGGTTGTAATTAAATTTTATGGTTAATCAATTATATTTGTGCATTTTTAAAAATTTGATGGTGTCTTATTTTTATGTAGCAAAATTGTTAAAATGGAAGAAAGATCATTTACAAAAATAATTGTAGTTAACCAGTGAAAGCAAAGTGCAACTTCTGGTGACATCTCAATTTTCAAATGGGTCATCTTTCTCCATTCCAGAAAAGAAACATGAAGCAGGTGCACTCTGACTTAAAGCAAGTCCTAAAAGGCTCCTTGGGCACTGCTCTTCCCGGCAGCCTCCTCCAGGCCCCAGCCATCCCACACCCAGCTCTCTCCAGTTCCCTGAGTGCCCTCTTTCCGGAGGGCCCGCCCTTCGGGCTGCACCTCATTCTCAGAAATTTGGCAGAGGTCTGCTCTTTCATTGATCAAACTTTCATCCAAAGCCTAAAGTGTGTGGGGTGCCTGGGTGGCTCAGGTAGTTAAGTGTCCAACTCTTGGTTTCTGCTCAAGTCATGATCTCAGGGTCTATGAGATGGAACCCTGGGTTGGGCTCCATACTCAGTGGGGTGTCTGCTTGAGGATTCTGTCCCTCTGCCTCTCCTTTTGTCTCTGCCCCCCTTTCTCTCTCTCTCTCTCTCTCTCTCAAATATAAATCTTTAAAAAAAAAATAAAGTCTAATGTGTGGCTCACTCTGCCCGTGACAGTTTCATCCCCCAATACTTGTTCTCAAATCCTGTTTTTCTGGCTGATGAACTCCACTCTGGTATGTTAATAGGAACTCCTGCGTTCATGGGAGTCCTTTCAGGGAAGATGTTTACCCTTCAGATGACCTTTATAGGTAGAATCCTTAGAAGAATAATTTCATGAGAATTTCAGGCAGTGTGTCAGTTTGTGAAGGGGATAATTTTGGTCAGCGAGCCTTTTTGTGCCCTTCAAATCATACCAGGTAAAAGAATAGTTTCATTTTTATCAGAAAAGGTTGGACATCTTGCTTGTTATTTCATGCTTGAGCAGCCTTCTAGAGGCCATAAATCAAAGAAGTTATTACTGCCTTATAGTTTCTCTAAAATTTGTCACTCTTTTAATATAATGAGATTTCTATAGTGAGATTAGAAATATAGATGTGGAAAGATGTTAATTGAAGCTTGGGTTTCGATGAGGAAAATTGGAATCAGTCAAAATGTCCAAGAATAGAAGAGTGGGTGACCATACTATGTGCTCGTGTGTGTATTTTTAAGTAAGTTAGAGTAGATTCTTCCTGTGGAATACCATGCAGCCACTTTAGAAAAATGTGGCAGAACTATGTGGAGGGATCTCAGAGACATTAGTACTTAGAGACAACAAGTACGTCATATTGACATATTTAACATGATCTCATTTATCTAGAAAAATAAGAAAAATGATTATAGGTATATGCACACCTCTCCTAATATAAGTGCATGGGTAAAGATCTGGAGCTCTTGCTCTCTTCTTTCCTTCATTTCCTTTCCATGTGATTTCTTCCTGAATATTTCTGTCTTAAAGCCATCAGGAGGAGCCAAGCAAAACAAATGCCTGTGGCCGTGGAATGGGCAATAGTGGCCCAGAGCCACATGTCAGACTCCAGGCATGATGAAGAAGGCACCCACAAAGGAGGACTGGCCAGGGCAGAGTGTCAGATGCTAAGTGAGGTGAGGAGAGTGCCTACTCGTGGTCTGGAGGATCAGTGCCTCAGTGAAACGAGGACAACCGTAGTATAGGAGGGCTGCCTGGTGTGAGGTGTCAGAACCCACACAGGGTGAGGAAAGTGTCATTTGGGGTGGTGGCTAGGCGTTAATGGGATATTTGACCACATGCAGGGAAGAGGATGTCCACACTAGGAGTGGCTTGTGATGGAATGTCAGAGCAAGGTCACGTTGAGAAGGGCATGAGGAGAAGGGGTGCCCTGCCTGGGTGTCAGAACCTGACAATGGAAGTGAAGGCATCTCCACAGAGGCACCATCCTTGCAAATGGTTCAAGAAAAAGAAAAGGCTTTCTTCTGTACTTGAACATTTTCTGTTAAGTTTAAAATTATTTCCAAAGAGAAGGTTATGTAACAACCAGTAAATAGGACTTAACTTAGGAGGTAGTTAGATACCTCCTAATAGGAGATAGAGATGCAAGGTTCATATATGTTGTCTACCTTGGATTCAGCTGCCTTTGCTTTGGTAACTTCTCTCTCTATATATATATATATATTTTTTTAATTTTTTTTTCCCCACTGAACAACATTGACCCATAGGTAGAGACATCCCTGTGCCCCTATTCAGCAAGAAGAAGTATAGAAGCTAAGACCTTCCACCTTCAAGGACCTTAAAGATGTACAGGTCAGAATTGTTCACAGGGGAATGATGAAAACAGAGACAAAAGGAAAGGTAGCTAAAATTAAACTCCCTTACAACTTGCAGCCCATTCACAAATACTTAAGACAAGCAGATTATGACCTTCCTCCCCGAATTCCCAACAGTCTAAATGTTAATGGTTTGCTAGAGGCAAAAAGCAATCTTAGCTTAACAATAACCAGACGTCCAGGATCCTGTAAATCTTCTTTAACATATGAAAATCCTTTTGGAAACTTCTCTGCCCCTCCCAACTTAAAAGTACAGAACCAATTGCTTCTTTCTGCCCACTGGTCCCATCCCCCGTGCTTTAAGAAAAACACGTTTTTGTACTAGGAAGAAAATAAAGAATAAAAGATAAAGAAAAGAGGAGTAAATGGTGAGGAAGGTTAAAATGGAGGCTTTGCTGTTTTACTCTGTAGTCTTATGTGTTGCTCTTTTCACTTGAAAATGCATGCAAATTTTAATTGTTTAATAGAAAAGGGAAAAATAATATCATAGAGCCTGCAAATATGTGCCTACCAAAGCAGAAATTCAATTAGCTTCAACTATTGAATTACCCTCTAGTTTTAATTGAAAAACAAAGATAATTCAATTGGCAATTCCACACTGAATTTAATGATTTTTCTATAGAAATAGTTTGGATTAGAAAATAATACTGGAGCCTCAAAAAATACATCATTTAATATGAGCTTCACTTTATTCAAATCTGCCAAGGATTCTAACTGAAATAAATGAAAACAGGATGTTGCAGTGAGAATTTGTTTTGTAACTCTTTAAGACTTTGTTATTTAGCCTCTGTTAGAAGAATTTTGTTTGTGAGGCGAAATCCAGACTAAATTAAATAGATCTGCCACGGTTACATTATCATTCTGGCTTCTAAATAAGTGTTTTCTTTTAGTACGCATACTGAAACTTCCTAATATGACAAACTGGGGCACATGAAATGGAGTTTTATGCTCCATTGAACTGGATTCTCTGTAGCTGCTTAGAAATATTTGGAGCGTTTTAGTGGATTTACTCATTTTAATGACCACATTTCCCCTTACCTTTGTGAAATGCACTTTGCTGCACTTTTCGGTTATTCTAAAATATGAATTCATTTATCTGTCTACAGCAGAGAGCCCTCATGAGAACTAAGAGAAATGATAAATGCTAACAAATACAAAAACAGTAATAATTGTAGGTGATACTCATCAATTTATTCAGTCAGTACTAGTCTCTATAGATAGAACCGTTGACAGAGCAGATAAGGTACCTGCTCTGATTAAGCTTGCATTCGATTAGGGAAAGAAAAACAAATAAGTAAGCAAGGTAATTGCAGAGCATGAGAAGTAGGATGAAAAGAATAAACGCAGCAATGTGGTAAGTAAGAGCTTAGCGGAAGTGGGAGGGCCTTTCCAAGAAGGGGATATTTCAGCTCAGATTTGAAGAAAGAGGAGGAGCCAGCCAATGAAGTATAGGGGAACGCATGTTTCAGGCAAGGACATGGCAAGTGCGAAGGCCCTGGGACAAAAACAGAGTGGTATGATTGAGGAAGACTGAAGTGTGAAGTGAAGACTGAAGTGGTAAAATGGAGAGAAAACCCCTTATTTTGTGTCAAGCATTGTGCTAATGGTTTCCTCTGTATGAGCTCATTTAAGCCTCACAATAATCCTATGAACCTCATCCTAATATGGTCCATATTTTTAAGTGGGTGATACTGAGGACCCGAATGGTAAAGAAACCTGCCGAGGATTAGTCAGTCAACTGGTGAGTGGTGGGGACTGGATTTTCACCCAGGAGTCTGACGTCAGAACCCATGCTTTCACCCTTAAACTATGCTATTTCCCAAAGAAAGCCTCATACAAATGTAAATTACTATTGGTATAATTATGATAAAGTTTCAGTTACCTTCTATAGCTCTAAAAAACTCATCTATATTTCGGTCTTTCATTCCCTAAAGAATGTTGTGGCCTGCTCCATTTGCCAAGCTTTACAAAGAATGTAGACAAAATTGGAGAGTATTTGGAAGTTAGTGAAGAGTCTTGACATATGTGAAGCAGTGCGACTCTCATAAAAAAAGATGAAGCTCAGGAGACTGTCCATCTCTTTGTCACTATTCATATATTTTCAAGACCATCGGGTGGAAAAATAGCTAAACATTTTGTTGCCCCTCCCCCCCAGTAGATACAGTTTGGGGAGAAATTGCTTTTGGAGAGGAACTTACTTTCATAGAGGAAATGACTTTCTAACATCGAAAAATCTAAAACTGGAATAAGCTATGCTGGGGGAGAGAAAGAGACTCCAACATCAGAGGTATTTAAGCTGAGGCCAAAAAACAAAACAAAAAAAACCCCAAAAAACCTGTTATTAAGAGTGTTGTATAGAGGGTTCAGGCAGTCATTGGATAATTGAACTTGGTGGTTTTTCCCAATCCTGAGATTCTTTCTATGATCAGAAACCATGAGAGTCAGACTTGGCAGAGCAGGACATGGACGACCTCCAGTGCCAGACATAGCTGAAGAAACAAAGTAAGATCCCAAACAGGAGGGCTGCGCTTTGATATCAAAACCCCATTGTCTTCTTTAGTTATCAAGGGGACTGGTAGTCTGGCTGAGATTAGAAAGCCAGAGTAATCCTGTTTTAGTGAACAGACACTCAGCTCTCTATTCTCAACATCATGTCCTTTTCTTTTTTCTTTTTTTTTTTTAAAGATTTTATTTATTTATTTGACACACAGAGAGAGATTACAAGTAGGCAGAGAGGCAGGCAGAGAGAGAGGAGAGAGGAGGAAGCAGGCTCCCTGCCGAGCAGAGAGCCCAATGCGGTCCTCGATCCCAGGACCCTGGGATCATGACCTGAGCCGAAGGCAGAGGCTTCAACCCACTGAGCCACCCAGGCGCCCATCATGTCCTTTTCTAAACCAATCCCCTGACACCCCAGGGAATTGATCCTATTTCATGTCTTTCTTAGATTACCTATAATTCTCAATGCATTGATTTATCTATATGTCTTCTTCTAGACCCTAGATTCACTGAAGGAAAATTCATATTTTGTTTTCAGATCTAGAGTATTAAGAGAAAGTAACAGACAGTAAGTAGCAAGCCCTTACAGGTCCAGAGCATTGGAACAGAAAGTCAAACTTGGATTTAGAAGTGTATCTGTGGCCCGCATTCACTTTCCTATTATCCATCAAGGTCCTAGATGTGTGCTCCTTGACCATGGTATCAGAAGACACAAAGTACATTTTTCATTTAGGAGATTATAAAATCCAAGTGTTTCAGTAAAAGGCATGATGAGTTGTGATAGAATTAGATCTTAGATCTGGAAGATTTTCTCCATTTCATGTTCTAGAGTTCTACCAAATGAAATTACAGTGAATTAGTTGAAAATAAATATTTTGTGCGAAGCCTGTTTGTCAATTTTTATAGAGATATGGCTTAGGATCAACTTCTTTGAAACTCCCACCATTTTAGATAGATTTCATAAACAAGGAATAGCAGTGGCTTCTTGGAGTTGGGATGATTATAACCTCATTACTACCTAGCCCTGAAGAAAAACAATACTTTGTTTGCAGTACTTTTGGTATTACTAAACTTCTACAAGTTTGGTGTTTGAGCAGTGAAGAAGAATGACTTATTTGAAGAACTCTTTATATTTGACTGTCTTGGATACTTTTTAAAGAAGTGTGGTGTTTATTATTTGGTAGCGGCATTTGTGAGGATGTGGCATTGCGTGACCTAAACCAAAGCAAACACAGGAATTGGCTCCTGAGAGTGCGTTGTTGACTTTCACCTTGCTTTTAAGTTTGACCATCTCTCATTATCAGATAGTTAAAAATGTCTAAAACAGATGTCAGCTAGAGCTTTCCGCCTTTCGGAGATGTAGGTGATGCTGCCTCAGAAGCCATCCTGCCTCTTCATTCCCTCATCTTCCACTGCCTCTGGCAATCCTAAACCCTCTATAGGCTTTCTGTCCCTTCTCAATGGGTTTCCCTTCTCTGTGGCCCAGTGCTGTGCAGTCACGTGACAAGGAACCTGCTCAACCAAAAAGAGAATCTGCTCAAATCTATCATTACTGAAAAGTCTGTTAAGGAATCTTCCACTGGGCTGGACACAAGTTAAGGTACATTTGAATCCATGCAGGTGTACCTTTGTTTTGCATAAAAGATAAAACCTTAAAATATCAATTTATTAAAAATCAAATATACTTGTCTTGCATAACAATTTTATCTTTATTTGGGATTGATAGTCCCTTGGCAGGGACTCCTACCATCTAGGTTTAAACCCTTTCTCTTCTTTAGCCTTTTTAGGTATATACGGATACAGAAAGAGTAGGGGCACTTGCTAGTTTAATGGGATGTTGCAGTAAATCTCTTTGCAATGTAAACTGGTTGCCAGCTTGTTTTATCAGATCTATAAATTGCCATGGACTGGAATTATTTATATTCAAAAACCTTTATTTAAACATCATCGCTAAGAAATACATTTAAAAAAAAAATGAAAGAGCCCGTGTTCTTTTTGCAGGAGTTTCCTTACTGAGACTAATCAAAAAATAAGTGGAGATTTGAGAAAACAGAAAGGCTGGAAACATAGCAATAGTCTATGTCAGTCTCACAAGCTGCTTGATGCCTTGTTTAAAAAAAAATCACTATAATTCATGATTCAACTTTAAGATTTTAAGAACCAAGCAATAAATTTGCTCTTTAAAGAGAATTTTCGTTTCATTATCACTTAAACACTTTTTGTTTTCTTGTTTCAGGCTTTTAATTTGGGTAATAATTTTCATCATCTATTTCTTTTATATTTCAGAGGTTCTGTTTGCTCTCCCTTTGAACTTTTTATTACAAATTGCTTGTGAAGAAATACATTTCAGTTGTCATTTCCCTTAAATAATGTCCATAAGAGTGTCTGTCTATAGAACCCTTTCACTTGGTGTGGAAGGACCATGACACTATATAGCAAGACTGAGAAAAGGTAATTTTTGCAGAAGGCAGAGTCTTAATGCAACTTAAATAAGACCATGCCACCTGCAACTTAAAGCCCTTCAAAAGTTTAAACCCCTTTCCTGGCATTCAAAGCCTTTACATGTACTCACCTTTACCTGTTTCCTCTCTCTGCCTTGCATTTTACGTGTCAGCACATAGAACCTCCTACTCTTCTTCCCAAATAGCCATTCTTTCTTTTTTCTGGGCTCATGCTGTTCTCTCTTCCCAACTTTCTTCCCACCTTTAAAATGATAACACTTGCCCATGGTTAAGATTTATCTCAGGCATCTTGTCATTCAGGATGCCTTCTTTGTCTTTCATCCCATCTCTTTCAGTTCAAAATAACTCTTTCGTGTCTCTGGAATATTCTGTGCAAATCTCTGCTATTACACTTACTAGATTATATTCTAATTAACACTAGAAATGGCTTGGGTCCTAAGGAGGACTTGAGTTCTTCTTTTTTTTTTTTAAGATTTTATTTATTTATTTATTTGAGAGAGAGAGAGAGAGAAGGGAGAGAGAGATCACGTGTGTGTGAGCAGGGGGAGGGGTAGAGGGAGAGGCAGAGAATCTCAAGCCAACATGGACTAAGTGCAGAGCCCGACACAGGGCTCCATCTCACGACTCTGAAGTCATGACCTGAGCCAAAACCAAGTGTCGGATGCTTAACCGACTGAGCCACCCAGGTGGCCCTAGAACATGAGTTCTTGATGATGGATACTCTTTTATTTGTCGGAGTTATTTTTACCAGACTTATGTTCTATCTAACATTAAACATTCCATAAATATTTGATGAGTAAGTGAACAAATGAACAAATAAAAGCTGTATTTAATGGAATTAAGTTTTGATGGGAAATAAAGAATTACTGGTGGGAACAATGGACTTGCGGTATTTACCCACCGCTTCTTTCTTAGTCCTTGCTTGTGACCAGTGCATCTGGGAGATCCGATTTCTGAGATTATTTTGTGATAGGTGCATAGAGAGAGGAGGAGCTAATGGTTTTATATAGGAAGTAAGCCAGAATCTTTGGTCTTATAGGCAGCCTACTCTTTAACCAAAACAATGAGACAATACTATAGGAAAATTGATCTGAAGCCCTCTCACAAATAGATGGATATCAGATTATAGCTCTGTCTCAGACTTCAACTCTGAACCCCTGGTCCTCACATCAAAATTAGGAAAAAGAGTCACAGTGATGGTAAGACAACTTGCAAAGCTATTCTACAAAGAGTTTTTTATCTTCTGTTGCAAGCCAAGGAGTAATTTCTGTGGCTCTTTTTTTTTTTGATTCTGCATTTGTGAGGTCATCAGTAGTAGCCAGACTATAGCAACAAAGAAAAGAAAATTCGCTCTGTGTGTCTCTCCTCAATGTACATCGAGGTCAGTTAGTTAACAACAAATGCTACAGAGAAATCGTGCAATTAATCAGCCTACATTGCGTTCAGTCTCAATCCTGAATATTAAACAGTGGACTTGTTTGGAGAGGATCAGGCAAATATAAAGGCCATAACATTAATCACAGAGTTACCTAAACCCTCAGCCTTTTCTTCCTTGTAGAAGTGGTGGCTTGTGAAATGCTGAAAGAGCAATGAGAAGTCCCCATAGTTTCTGGTCAGTGTTAAATTTCAACAAGGATTTTTCCGATTTTAATTAGTTAAATATTCCACACCAGCCTCTCACAGTAGAAACACTGCAGTATTGGGCTTCTTATCACTCTTATCATTTTCTAACTTAGAATGAAAGATGACAGAAGATGCTATGATTGTAACTGTCAAATAGCTTTTTTAAAAAATGACCTTTTCCCATATCAGATTTGAGATGGGGGGCGGAGCTTCCGGTTCCCTGACCTTGCATTGGGCCTTCCCACCCACCCTCCTGTTGGGCACTGTAGGACTGCAGCTCCCTAGTCCTTAATTCCTTGTCCTGATTAAAGAATCCGTCCTTGTCCATCAGGACCACTGAACTTGGAAAAACAAAACACACAGGGACACACTTTCGAGGGGTGCCGCTGCAAGTTCATAGCCTCCCGCATCAGCAGAGCCCTTGGTGCTTTCAATCAGTCTTATCTGCCCATTATTTCATTCTCCACGATTTTCCTCAAGCCCAGTCTCCTCCCTGCCTCTCCCCGCCACAGCTCTGATGATCCTGTCTCCCTTCTAGTTTCCCTGAGAAAATAGGGACAGGGGGTAAGAAGATTCATATATCTTCCAGTCCGTGCACATATATTATCTCACTGAATTTGCACAGTCTGAGAATGAGAGCCTCTTTTCCTTCCATGTGGTGTGGTCTTGCTTTACAGCTGAAGCTCTGTGGTATGAACCATTGGATTTCTCTTTCTCCCTTTTCTTTTTTTTTTGTCCTCATTTCTAAACACTTAGATACAAATCCATGTTTCTTTGATTTTTTTTTTTTAATGTTTCTTCTCCCCTCCTAGGCTAATAATCCTCCATCTTCTCCCCTTGGGTGGACCGTGACCATGGACCTCCCTTAACTTCATACTCTTTCTGGTAATAATTTTATCCCCTCCACACATCCACATGCTTGAATCTCTTTCTCTGTTAAAATCCATTCTGCATCCTTGCATCTGTCTCTGGATGTGCCCTGATCATTGTTCTTTCCTTCACAAGAAGCTTTTAAAAAGCATTTTCTTAACTCTACTTTGTCACTTCCAATTCACGCTTGTACGCGCTGTAGTCTGAATTCCAGGTCCATCATTTCGCCGAAGTTGTTTTGTTCTAGGAATATGAGATTTGCAGTTTAAGAAATAACCAAATGCAGTAGTTACTCTTCAGTCATGATCCTTTGGGCTTTCAGGTGCGTATGATACCTACTTTGGGATAATCTCTCCTTGATGAAGCCATCCTTTGTGACTTTCACAGTGTCCTTTTCTCCTAAATTTGCAATTCTTTTTCAGGCCTTTCATTCTTAATTTCTTTTGGTGCTTTCCCCTCCCCTCCTGCTCCTTCTTTGTTTGTGCTCTCCAGTGTCTTATCATTGATCCTCTTCTCACCTGTCAGCTTGAATTGAAATATATCCACATCCATTAAATTACCACCAGAGAGAGAGAGAGAGAGAGATATCAGAAACTTACTTCAAAATTCCTGTTTAAAATTTTACGACTTTTTCAAGCTAGAAAAATCCAAAATGATGCTGTTCCGCAAACTTTTCTCTAGTCCAGACCTCTTAAAGGCTCCCAGACCCATATTTTTTATTGCCTAATGAACATCCATGGGAATCTCAAAGGCCACAGGTCCAAAACCAGATGAAAAGTCTTTCTTTCCATCTGTTTTCACGACCAACATGACTGGTTATCATTGTCCACCCAATTGTGCTCTAGTCAGGATCCTTTGCCCTTCTCTTTTGCTCACTTCCAAATAAGAATCCTTTATTTTTTTTAAAAGATTTTATTTATTTATTTGACAGAGAGAGAGATCACAAGTAGGCAGAGAGGCAGGCAGAGGGAGAGGGGGAAGCAGGATGCGGGGCTCGATCCCAGGACCCTGAGATCATGACGGGAGCCGAAGGCAGATGCTTGACCCACTGAACCCCCCAGGCACCCAATAAGAATCCTTTAAAACATTCCTAAATCCTCAAAACAACATCCTGCTTTTAGTTGTTGATTGCATGAGTTCGTAGCCCCCCCTCCCCGCAATTTCTTGCCTTAAATAAATTCTTCTTTACTTCTCTATAGAATTTATTTCATTTTTGGATGAAAGCACTAGTTAATGGTGACCTATTATGAGCATTATCCTCTTGTTCTACTTACTGATTTCATTTATAGATTATCAGGTTTCGATTACTTGTATGAAGAGTAATAGTATTTTGCTATGTCAGTGTCCTTAGATCTTTTCAGTTTCTGTTTTTATTTTTTCCCTGTGGTCTACAGAAACCCAAGTTTATTGTCCATTGCATCATAGAGCGGTAGTTTTTACTGTGAATTGTTTTTTAGGGTTTTTTTGTTTGTGTACTGTGGATTTTTCTAACTTGAAAAAGTCCTAAAATTTTAAACAGGAACTTTGAAGTAAGTTCCTGATCTTTCTCTCTCTATTCATACTGAACTTTAGTTAATAATTTTCTTTTCCACCGCCCCCCCCAAAAAAGTTACACTATGCTCGGCACAAGCTACCATCTGTCACCATGCAGTGCTATTATAATACCACTGACTATATTCCCTATCCTGTATCTTTCATCCCTGTGACTTCTTCCTCCATTACCGGAAGCCCGTACCTTCCCCTGCCTTTCTCTCCTTTGTGTCCACCCCCCACTCACTTCCCTCTGGCAACCACCACTTTGTTCTCTGTATTCATGGGTCTATTTTCCGAAATATTTGAATGCTTAAGGAACATTTGTGCTAGCATTTTTCTAGATAAATTGGTAACTACCTTCCCTGACATGTCTCCATTGGATATATCAGCCAGGCTTGCCAAGATTTTCTGGTATAGATGTGAGGGTCCCATTAGAACAGAAGATAAAGGAAAATGAGGTCTTGACTAAACAGTTTCTCATTCTGAAATTGTTTGCATTTGATCTGCTTTCGGTCCAGTATTCGCCAACTGCTTTGCTCTTAGGAGCCAAACCTCTGTTTGGCCAGGAACAGAAACAGAAACAGACATGCTAATTTGGGCATGTAAATACATCCTCATTTTTGTTTCCACCATGGGAGGTTAGCTCAGACATTCTTCCTTGCTTTCCGCCAGTTTATGTGATGACATTTACTGCTGTGACATAAAATCGCTTAATGATTGTTATTCAGTACTTTTAGGTTCTAGTTTCTTGTCTTTGAGGAAGCCCCCTTTCCCAAGCAGATGACTGAAGCATCTGAAAAGTGTCTACTGAAAAGTGTCTACTTAAATATATCATCTTTCTGTCTTGCTGGAGTTCTAAATTCTATACTAAATTTTCATTGAGAATAACACTGATTTGTTTCATTTTTATATTGGATTTAACTGATATTTGACCCAAGTCATTCACTACCAACAGCTTTATACTATTTCAGTGACTTACATTTTGGTTTTTGGTAGATTCGTTAGCATCTATGAAGGAAGCCCCTAGTAATTTATAAACTGTGACTTACAGTGTATGGAATTTTGACTGAAGTGAATCCAAAGGAATTAACAATAGATGTACAAT
Source organism: Ailurus styani (assembly GCA_002007465.1). NCBI lineage: Eukaryota > Metazoa > Chordata > Mammalia > Carnivora > Ailuridae > Ailurus > Ailurus styani. Next base: position 1,003,201 of record LNAC01000151.1, read on the forward strand.
CCTCACCACACTCCACTCTTCAATATTACATTTCTACCTGTTCATTAATATTTTTATATGTAAATATGTAGACATTCAAACATTTTCTTACATCAAAACTGGGGCTAGAAAAGAAATTCATTAAGATTAAAAGAAGTATATATTTTTATTAACGATATTGTGGTCTCTAAAGAATCAGTTCTAAGTGTAGTATTATTCAAAACTTGGTAAACATGCAATTTATGGTAACCTTAAAAAAAAGTAAATGTTGAGGGGGTCCCTGGGGCGGCGCAGTTGTTTAAAGCATCCTGTTAAAGTGTCCAACTCTTGGTTTCAGCTCAGATCTGATCTCAGGGTCTTGAGATCGAGCCCTAGCTCGGGCTCTGTGCTTAGCACAGAATTTTTGAGATTCTCTCTCTCTCCTCCCTTTCCCTCACCCTCTGCCCCCCACCCCCCAGCTCGCTCACTCTCTCTCTCTCTCAAATAAATAAATCTTTAAAGAAAAAAAGTAAATATTGGGATTTTTATCATTTCTAGGAATTTTCAGTGGCTCTTTGCTGAATACTTTACCAAATATTAAACTATTATAAATATATGTATTATAATTATTTTATCCATTTTTCTGATACTGTGAAGGTAGGACTCAACAGGAATAATGCACAAAGAAAGCAAAATGATTTTTTCTTTGAATTTCCTTCCATTTTCATCCCCTTCTCACTTTTTTCTCCAAATATTAAAAAACCTGCATTGGTTTGTTGTTGTTGTTGCTGCTGCTGTTGTTGTTTAACTCATTCCTCTTTATTTTAAACTTTGGTTTTCTTCGATTGCTATTTTTATACTAGGTACTAGTGAAGTAATATTTTCCTACACAGAATGTACTTAAAAATGTATTTGTATTTAGAGCACTCATTGGCCAGGATGTGTAGTACAAGAACATTGAAGGGCGGGTAACTGTAGACATCTTACTGAAGTACAGATTCATTCGGGAAACAATTATTTAATCCTTAAGTGCCAGGTTCTAAGAAAGGTACTGAAATTCCAGTATGATTAAGAGACAGACGTACTGTAGTTGAAATAAGTATAACGAGGTGTTTCAGCTGCTCAGGCAGTTATCTCAAACACCACGGACCGGTAACTCGGAAACAACAGAAGTTTACTACTCACGGTTTTGGAGGTTGGAAGTCCAAGATGAAGGCATGGTGAGGGCTATTTCCTTAGATCGCTGTCCTTCCACAGTAACCTCACAGGGTGGGGCTGAGGGGGATGAGAGGTCTCTCTGGGATCTCTTTCGTGAGGGCACTAATCCCATTCACAAGGGCTCTACCCTTATGATCTGACCACTTCCTAAAGGCCCCATCTCCGAATACCATCACACTGGGGATCATATTATAACTTTTAACATGAATTTTAGGGCATTCTGCCCATTGCCCAGGACTCTGTAAGAATCAAATGAAGACAACAGAAAATGCCTTTGAAACTGCCTCAAATTAAGAGGCCTCTCCGTTTCTTCCTATCCTGCATTCCTGCCGGCTTAATCTCTCTGATAAGGCAGCTGCGAGCTCCTGACTCTTCTGAAGTCTCTGTGGTTCCCATTTACCTACCCAGGGGACAGTTGATCGATCTGCCTTTCCTTTCCTTCTAGAATTGCTTGATGTCCACTCTTGCTCATCGAACCAAGCTAGATGGCTCACGTCTTTCTGAGCACTGCCCGAACTTTTCTACCACCCCGGTTGGCTCTTGGTTCCTTCTGCCTGTCAAGAGTCTATCCTTCCCTCAAGTCCTCCATTATGTGCTTTTGATCTCACGTTTATTTCCATCCCATCTACGCCTTCAGGCATTTGTCTACTTTAGACTTCACACGCCCCCCCAACCTTCTGGAATGCAAGAATAAACAGACCAGCAAACAAACTTGAACTCATGCAGATCTCCCACAGAGTCTAGAATTGCTTTCCATTCTGTTTAGAATAGAGAAGGCACAGAATGTAAATATTGAATACATTCATTTGGTGCACAAAGACTATAACACAAGCATTTAATTTATTTCTACTATGTGCCAGACTCGAAGTTTGGCAATACCATATAGATGAGTTAGATAAATTAACAAACAAAATACAGTCTGTTAAGTGCTCCCATAGAGGAAAGCACAGCAAATGTATAGGAATGATACTAATTCAGATGAGGCAATATGTGGATGAAAGAATGGATGGATATGTGAATGAGTAATTTATTTTAATTGTCTAGAGCTGACATTTAGTACTATGCAATCCTCTTTATGAATAATCACCCTGATAATCTTCTGTAGCAACCACAGTGAGTTCTAATTCTTCCTTCACAACAGTCGCTAATAACACTCAGGTGGATACAATCTAGTTCTAATGAATTCTGTACACCTGCTTCCTCAGGTACATCAACCTGCCTTTAACCACTGACATTCCCAGTTGCGACATTAAACATATTAATCTGTAAATTTAAAAAATAATGTTTAAGCATAAGTGATATTTCATTATTAAAGATAGGTAAAATCTACTTAATGCTTCTTTGATCTATGCCTCATCCTTGTGCACAGTTTTAACACTTCATTAGTTTACTTCCTTTAGTTTTCTACTTATAATGATTTGAAACAACCTTGTTTCTAGAGTCCTTTGCAAGAGGAACCTCAAGTTATTATTTTTATGGATTTTTTCTGTCTTACAGACTTTTCCCAAAAAAACATTCTGGATTTTTTTTTTTGGGTCTTTTAATCACAAAAATTCAGGTGTCTTCTTGAATGTGTACTGTACTTGGCACCATGATCTAGTTGGTGTTTTAAACTGGATCCACACTCAATATAATCATTTGATACACTTCAGACATAATCCAGTCACTTAGGGTCATTATGATAGAAAATGCCCAAATTTACAGGTTTTTGGATTTTTTTTTTTTTTTAAAGATTTTATTTGGGCGCCTGGGTGGCTCAGTGGGTTAAAGCCTCTGCTTTCGGCTCAGGTCATGATCTCAGGGTCCTGGGATCGAGGCCCATATCGGGCTCTCTGCTCGGCAGGGAGCCTGCTTCCTCCTCTCTCTCTGCCTACTTGTGATCTCTCTCTCTCTGTGTCAAATAAAGAAATAAAATCTTAAAAACTGTATATATCCTATAAAAAAAGATTTTATTTATTATTTGAGAGAGAGAGAGAGAGAGAGAGACACAGGGAGAGAGGGAACACCAGCAGAGGGAGTGGGAGAGGGAGAAGCAGGCTTCCCGCTGCGCAGGGAGCCGGATGCAGAGCTTGATCCCAGGACCCTGGGATCATACCTGAGCCGGAGGCAGACGCTTAACGACTGAGCCACCCAGGCGCCCCCAAATTCATAGGTCTTGAAGTTTATTAGGGACTAGTCCACAAGATTGTCATGTAATAAATGGTCAAATATGATCTACAGCTGATTTGAGAAGTATTTCTTTTTTTAAAAAAAGATTTTTATTTATTTATTTGACAGAGAGAGAGAGATCACAAGTAGGCAGAGAGGCAGGGAGAGGGAGAAGCAGGCCCTCCACTGAGTGGAGAGCCTGATACGGGGCCTGATCCCAGGACCCTGAGATCGTGACCCAAGCTGAAGGCAGAGGCTTAAACCACTGAACCACCCAGGCACCCTGAGAAGTATTTCCTTAATTGATTTTGTTTTTGTTGCCATTTCATGTTAGATCTCTTTGAGGTTTTAAACTCATGAAACAAAAAACATGATCATTTTTTATTTGTCTGATTTGGGCATTGAGCCAGTATTTATTGAACATATACCATGTGCCAGACTTTTTTCCTAGCTTCTGGGGTGTGGAAACAAATAAATAAACATAGTATTTTAGGAGAACAAAAATAAAGTAAGGAGAGGGGATTGAGAATGACCACGTGTTTTTTATGCGGGAGGTTCAGAGAGAGCCTCCCCAAAGAGATGCATTTGAGCAGAGACCTGATAGCAGTGGGAGGAGAGTGAGTGAGTGAGCCTTGCAGACATGGGGGTGAGGGCAGGGGTGGGCGGAGCAGTCCAAGAAGTATTCCTGGAAGAAGTGGCAGCAAGTGCCAAGCCCCAAGGCTTCCCATGCTCCAGGGAAAGAGAAGAAGCCTGTGTGACTGGAGCAGAGTGATTAATGCCTGGGGGTAGGAAATGAGATTGGAGAGGGCAGGCATGATGGTGCCTTCCGGGACCTCTTGGCTGTGGTAAGGAGCTTATATTTTCTTCTGAGTGGGATGAAAGGTATTAGAGGGACCCAGATCAGGAAGGGACACATGATTTGATATATATGTTAAAAGATTACTGTAGTTACTAATTGTATTAGTTTTCTTACGCTGTATAACAAATTGCTACAAATTCAGTGGCTTTTATTTTTTTAAAAAGATTTTATTTATATAGTCATTCATTTATTTAATTAATTTATTTAGAGAGTGTGATGAGCAGGGGGAGGAGCAGAGAGAGAGACAAAGAGAGAATCTTAAGCAGACTCCCCATTGAGTATAGAGCCTGGCACAGGGCTCCACTTGGGGCTCGATCTCACGACCCTGAGATCATGACCTGAACGGAAATCCAGAGTCAGACGCTTAACCGACTGAGCCACCCAGGCGCCCCAAATTTTGTGGCTTTTAAACACATTTCTTACCTCCTAGTGTCCACGGGTCAGGAGTCAGAGAGAAGGGACTACTTCACTGGGTCTCTGCTCAGGGTGTCCTAAGTCTGCAGCCACGATGCTTGCTGGGCCGTCTGCTCCCGTGCAGCCGAGGACGAATGCAGCTTGTTGGCAGGATTTACCTCCTTTTTGCAAGATTGAGGTCCAGCTCCCCGTCTTTTGTTTGTTTGTTTTTGCCATCTTAACCATTTTTTCCACTGTGGTAAATTGTCCGTCTTAACCGTTTTTTAAGTGTACAGTTCAGTAGTGTTGAGTGTGCTCTCACACTTGGGAAACACATCTCCTGAACTTTTTCATCTTGCAAATCTGAAATCCTGTACCCATTGAACAGCTTTCCCTCTACCCTCTCCCTGTCTCCTGGTAACTACTCTGCTTCCTGTCGCTATGAATTCGGTGACTTTAGCTACCTCATGTCAGTGGAATCACACAGCATTTGTCTTTTTGTAACTGATGTATTATGTGTTTGTGTTTGCGGGCTGTCCGCCTGGGGGCGCTCTCGGATCCTAGCTATATGTACCCCTCTTCCAGCCCAGCAGCCTAGTGCTTCAGAGCCAGGAGAATCTCTCACCCTTTGAATCTTTCTCTCCTGTCTCAGTTTGCGGTGGCCGAGCCTTCTGTAACAGGGACTCCCATCGCCTTTGTCATATAATGTAACCCAACTAAGGGAATGACTCTCCTATTATATTCACAGCCTGCCCACCTTTGAGTAGAAGAAATTAGATAGGACCTGTACTGCTGAGTGTGGAAATTTGCCAGGGGCATCTCAGAATTCTGCCTACCATGTAGGTGGAGAACGGATTTGTAGATGGGTGGCCAGAGAAGAAACTAGAGACGGATTAGGAAGCACTCGAGATGTCGAAGCCATTGCTTCTCAAAATTTAATGCGTATATGAATCTTCTGGGGATCCGGTGAAGATTGGAGTCTGACTTAGCAACGTTAGGGCGGAGGCCTGACGCTCCCTAACAGTCTCCTAGGTGACGGCAGTGCTGCTTATGAGATAGCAAGACGCAGACAGGCTCTCAGGGACAGGGGCTTGGGCGAGGCGGGTAACAGGGTGAGGAGCCGGCTGATAAGGATATAACTTGAAGGTAGACCCGAAAGGGTTTGGTGAGAAGGAACCAGAGGCATTGGGATGACTTTTACCTTCAGGGGATGACAGAGATCATAGGAGGAGTTTCCTTTAGGGCAGAAATCAAAGTGTTTAGTGGCGGATATGCCAGATTGGAACCCACACAGAGATGATCACTAAATGATGTGGGAAGTAGCAGGCTTATTAATCATATGCAGTGTTACTAGACACTTTACAGTGTTTGTGGCAGCACAACCGTGAGACTCGTCCAAAGGGTGCTTGAAATTTCTTGCAGTGCATTAAAAAATGTAAGCGATACAAAGGGTCTTTTTGGTTCATGCTGTGGTTTCTCCGCTTCTCTTGCACTGACATTAGTGAAACAAGCAGTGTTTTCTTTTCAGCACGCCAGTGTTCTTTACAGTGAAATTAACATATCATTACTCAAATCATTAAAGCTGTTCCTAGAAGCCAAACTGTGCACCCCTGGGCAAATCTAGAGCATACCACATTCCAGCTCTCTCTAGGAATAGAGCTAGATTTTAAAATAAAATGAGTTTCAGCACCTATTGATTTTGGGAGATGCTCGTGAGATGAATTACCTAATTTTTCCTGGCTATCTAGGCCATTTCTTGGCATGAGTAATTATTATTTCTTTCCTGGGCTAAATTATGCAAAGTTCGCTTTGTCATATTATGAGAGCTTTGCTTGGAAGTCAAAATCTGCTCTGATGCCTTTGTCAAAAAAACAAGATGGCAGAGACTAGGCTTTTATGGAGGATGTGCTTGCTTCTAATTTCCCTGAACATTAATCATGTAAAATCTTGGCTTTTCCCGTACTCATTTGCTATTTTTTTAAAACTATTTTATTTATTTGAGAGAGAGAGAGAGAGAGAGAGGGCACCAGCGGTGGGGTTGGGCAGAGGAAGAGGGAGAAGCAGACTCCCTGCTGAACTCGGAGCCCGAGGTAGAGCTGGATCCCAAGACCCTGAGATCATGACTGGAGCTGAAGGTGGAGGCTTAAATGACAGAACCACCCAGGTGCCCCACCTGCACCCATTTTCTAAAAGAAGAGCGTTTGAAAGGGGGGGGGGTAAGCCGAAAACTTTTGCCACCTGCTCTTTCATGGGATGACTGGAGACGTGTAGAAAGAGAAAAGTTTAAGACCTTTAAGTAAAACATACCTGTTCATCGTGTTGCTTGGGTTCTAGCTAAGGTCATGTCCAATGACATAGGTTAGAAGAAATGGTTCATGGTTTCAGGTGGGTGTGAAATAAAGGCAGCACAGGGCAGCTTTGCTTTAAAGGACCGATCATTCTGTGGAACAGGTGGAAATTCACTTCAGCGTAGGCAACATCTTTACAGAAACCTTGTTTTCTGTTTCATAAAACCTGGTAGGCTTCGTGACAAAAAGAAAAAAAGAGTGAGAGAGAGCAGGAGATATTTCAAGGAGAGCATAGTGATTATGTTTTTACAGATGACAGTTAAACCAGATCATTCAAAGGCAGGGGTGACAGAAGGTCTGAAGGGAGCTTCCCCCGTGGAGAGTGCTAAGGACGTCAGAATTTAACACCTGCCATCTGGACACCTTTCAATCCGGAACCTGGGCTCATACTAACTACCTGATACAGCAATTAGGCTTTCTGTTGATTTAGAAGAGTCTGATGGCTAAGTAAAGCCGTTGTTGAACCCTGAGCTTGCTGTGATTTCTCTGTAAGCTTCTTTTTATAGTGTATCACAGTAAAGCCCAGAACTCACACCTACACACAGTTGTTTAATGAAGATTCAAAGAGGTTCCAGTTTTTTTCTACTATTGTATTTATTTTTATGTAACGTATGAACTACTTTATAATAGGAAATATAGCTTTTGCATAGTAATTTAAGAAACTAACTTCTTACCCTTTCCTTTCCTTAGGAGCACTGAATCAAAAAAACTGGGGAAAGAAATATCCAACATGTAGTAGCCCCAAACAGTCTCCTATCAATATTGATGAAGATCTGACCCAAGTCAATGTGAACCTAAAGAAACTTAAATTTCAGGGTTGGGATAAAACATCTTTGGAAAATACATTCATTCATAACACTGGGAAAACAGGTAAAATGTTTGCATTTTGTCTGTGACTTTAATACGTTTATTGGGCTTAGAGTATGTTTATATCAGTTTCATTTCATTTTCATGTCCTTCATTTTATTTCATTTCATTTTCTTTGTGTAATGTCCAATGAACTGCATAGAAATCGTAGGTAGAAGAAACCAAATGAAATGCAGTAAATTGGAAGTTTAGATAACATTTTGAAAATGTGTACAAAAATAAAATGACCAAAGTCATCACATCACGTTCTCCAATAATAAAACAATAATGACGCCTCCACCAGAGAACGCGATAAAGATAATGCAGTATACAGCTTATGTCATTTAGTAACTCCATCTCTGGTTAAATCACTTAGTTAATCAGAATTTCCTTTTCTTGGACACTGTATTGGCTCTGGTTTGCTCAGCTTCATGTTATATTCAATATTGGGATACAAAAAAAGCAATCATCTGTAATTAAATTTTAACAAAAGAAATTAGTAACATTTCTATATAGAAAGTTTAAAATTATATATTGTCCTTAGAAAGCACTCTCTAACTGCTTTTTTTAAAAAGACTGTCTTTTTTTCTAGACAAGCAAAATATAATATCATAAAAAATTCCAGTAAACAGTAGAGGGGCACAATATTTTTGAAAAGTGAACAGCTTTCCTTTTCTGATACTACATTTTAAACAAACTTGTATGTATATCAGAAAGTTACATAATAAAAACAAATAAACTCATAGGAAAAAATATTCTAAATTCTAATACTAGCTATGTTGAGTGGTTTTATCGTTAGTGAATTCTTTCTCTGTTCTTGATATTTTGGTAATGTAATTATTCGAATGTAGTAAATTCATTTTAGGTCCCATGAGGATAAGAACTTTTCTGTATCAGTTCCTGATTCATAATAAGCATTCAATAGATGTTTCTTAATAATTAATGAAATTATTATGTATTGTTTTATTGTGTATTATTGTATTATTGTGTATATTGTATTAGTGTATCATTATGGGTTGTATTATATATTATGTTAGTTAAATACACAAAAGCACATTGTCCCAAATCTTGACATTTTTCATTACCAGTTTTAAAGGATGTTACAAAGAAGAAAAGCGTGTAACTTCTGCCTTATTTTTCTTAGCGGAGCGTGGTCAAGCACTTGATCTTTATTTATTTTTTTTTTTTTAAAGATTTTATTTATTCATTTGACACAGAGAGAGAGATTACAAGTCGGCAGAGAGGCAGGCAGAGAGAGAGGAGAGAGAAGGAAGCAGGCTCCCTGCTGAGCAGAGAGCCCGACGTGGGCCTCGATCCCAGGACCCTGGGATCATGACCTGAGCCGAAGGCAGCGGCTTTAACCCACTGAGCCACCCAGGCGCCCGCACTTGATCTTTAGAGCCGTGCTTTTTAGGTTGACTAACTGGCTCCTTAAAGTGGAACTATGAATTGTGGAAACTTCAGCAAATTATTTAAGTTCTCTCTGATTCAGTTTCCTTATCTCTAAGATGGACTCTAATGGTATCTCTTCCTTCATTGTGTGAGGTTCTGTAAAAATCAAATGTTTAACACATGTAAAGTACTCTGTGTGAAGCATAGCACATTGGAAGTGATACATGAATGTTGAGCCTTACTGCTGTCGTGCTTGCTGGTGGTATTATTACTAAGGGACGTTTACATCTTTAGCTTACTGGCCGCGATGTTGGAGTGAGCCCCTAATGCCAACAGTGGTTTCTGCCTGATGGAACAAAGACTATTTGAACCGGATGGAGAGACATTAAAATCTTGCATAAGGCGCTCAAAAGAACCGTTAATCTTTAGATCATTTGTAAAATAGAGTCAAAACATCTGCTGCGGAACTCAAATAGGAGAGTTTAAGATTCCAAGTTGCCAAGCATCACATGGCTAAAACCCGTCAGTGGGAATAGATTTCCCACCTTCCTTGCCACAGTGTGGGACAGAAGTTCCAGAGCCTGATGAAGCCTGGACGCTTGCTTGCAGGGACAAGGAGATGGGACAGAAACTCCTGCCTGATAAGGAGCAGGAAGAGTTGAAAGTGAGAAGGCGGGGGACACTCCCAAGAGCAGATCCCCTTCTCCATTCTTCTGTTCCCTCTCTCTTTGCTCTGTCCCCTCGCTACTGTCAAATGCCTTAGGAAAGCAGAGCTCTGGGGGAATGGCGACCAAATGGAACAGGGCAGGTGGACTGGCAGTCTTCTGCTGTTAGAGTCATACAGAAGTTAAAGCCTTTGTTTCAGTTTATATTTGGGGCAATAAGATACTCAGAGTGTATTTGGCAGAGTTACAAGTTTGGCTTCCAAATGGCAACTTAATTGTTTTTATTTATTTTTTGTTATTACTTATTATTATTATATTATTATTTATTTATCAAATAAATTACTTTCTTCGTGTACCATTGATAGGAGAAAATTTCGTTGAAATTTGTAATTTTGATTTTCAGAAACATAGATGCAATTTTGTGTTTTTTCTTTAAAGTGGAAATTAATCTCACTAATGACTACCGTCTCAGTGGAGGAGTTTCAGAAGTGGTGTTCAAAGCAAGCAAGATAACCTTCCACTGGGGAAAATGCAATATGTCTTCTGAAGGATCGGAACATAGTTTAGAAGGACAGAAATTTCCACTTGAGGTAAGTCACTGGTTCCACTGGCTACTGTTTGGTTTTCTAAATCATTGCGATTTTATGTAGCATATAATTTGATTAATTTATAATCCAATTTTATAATTATAGTTACATTTTGTTTCTTGGTTAATATCTTCCTTTCTCACTAGACTAAACTCAATAACACCCATGCTTGATTTTTCCACTTCCTGGCAACCCAGAGCATCACACTGTAGATGTCTGACCAGCAAATGCTGATGAGTAAAAGAATAAATGAAATTCCTTCCACAGCTCAGAAGGAAAAAAAGGGGGAAAATTTTATCAATTTACCAGAGAATCAAAGAAATGCAAAATAAAATGAAAGCATTTTTTCAACTTAAAATTGGTAAAAAAAAAATATATATATACATAATTATAATAAATAATGAGTATGCAGTAAAACAAACACTTTCATACAAGTCTGGAGAGAGTATTAAATTGGTAGTTTGCTTGTTTTTATCCAGAACTTTAAATGTGTCATTCCTAGTGCCCACCATTTCCACTTGTAACACTTTAGTCTAAAAAATAAGACATGCTCAAAATTGTATGTGCAAAGATTTATTTATAATAATGAAAAGTTGAAAGAAAAAGAAATGATTATAAATACATTATGATGGAAAGGCTCCCGGCTGGCTCAGTCAGTAGACCGTGCAACTCTTGATCTTGGGGTTGTGAGATTACTGAAAAATAAAAATATATTTTAAAAATACATTATGATGGAATATTACTGATCTTGTAAAATCTTTGAATAATTTATTTACACAAAAAACATTCATCATAAGATATTGATGGGTTTTTCTTTTTTAGGCTATTACTGCTTTTTAAAAGCAGAATATAAAACAGTATGTACAGTATTAATACTCTGATTTTGTAAAACGTGAAAACTAATTAAATAGTGACTGAGGGCCCAGAGTCTGAGTCGAATGGACTAGGTTTGAACACTGACTTCACCATTTAGGTGTTAGTTATAGATATGACATTATATAAATATTTAATTTTCCTAAGCTTCCATGTCTCCCTTGTGAAATTGACATAAGAGTAGTAGCACCTGCCTTATGAAGTTATTATGAGGATTAAATGAGAGAGGGAATTATTACTGTTGTAAAAATAATTGAGGGAAACCAAGAAGACATGAATAGTGATTTTTTTCCCTGGGTGATGGCATTTTAGGTACCTTTTCTCCTGTCCTTTAAAATTCCCATATTTTAAAAATTATTTATAATGAAACTGTATTGCTTTTATAGTCAAAATAGTTACTGATAATAAAGACAAGATGACTGAATTATCTGTTAAAGGACTAAAAAATTTTAATGTGGGTAAGCACATTCTAATTTATAGCTTATAAATTTGTTTTTCAATATATTAAATATCCTTAAGGAAAAGTACATTTATCAAATTTGGTTTGTCAAGGAAATAAAAGTCAATTCAGGGGCGCCTGGGTGGGCCAGTTGTTAAGCGGCTGCCTTCGGCTCAGGTCATGATCCCAGGGTCCTGGGATCGAGCCCCGCATCTGGCTCCCTGCTCAGCGAGGAGCCTGCTTCTCCTTCTCCCTCTCTCTGCTGCTCTGCCTACTTGTGCTCTCTCTCTCTCTGTCAAATAAATAAATAAAATCTTAAAAAAAAAAAGTCAATTCGTTAAACATATAACATTGTCCCTTGGGGGAGTTTAGCTCTGTCACAATACTACTTATTTAGAGCAAAGAGGAAAATCAAGAAAAACCCTAACAACAAGAAAAACCCTGAACCAGCAAAATAAATGGTACAAAATCTGTGCACTAAACCTCAAATGTTTTTCTTATTTAGAAAGCCTCTCAGTTTCTCTCAGAGGGATTGTTTGTTTGTTGCTTTTCTTTCTTTAAACTCTCTCCATGTAATTGTGCAAGCAGCAGAACTCAGGGATATCCTTGACTTGGTCTTTTTTTTCTGGTCTCCTGCATCCTGCAATCAGGTCTTCTCAGTTCTGCCCCTAAATGATGTGGGAGGGCAGAAGAAAGTTCAAACCACCTTTGTCTCTACCTCAGATTGTTAAATGTTCCCCAACGGGTCTCCCTCTCTCTCTAGTCTTATTCTCCTCCATTCTGCGCCCTCTTCCCCCCAGTCCTGCCACCTCCCCACTCCTGTTAGCCGAAGTGCGTCCAGCGTTCTCTGTTGCTCTCCAGAGCAAAGGGCTGAGACTGCCTCATGGGCTTCCTGGTGTGGCCCCTGCCTGCCCCTCCAGCTCTGTCTCCTCTTCCATCCCACCTGCTCACCCGCCATCACAACCAATGACTTCCCACTTCTCATGGTTCTCCTTTTTTCTTGCCTACTGGTCTTTTCCAGCTGGCCCCATTAGCTTGAACATACAGTCATCTCTTCTGCCTTTTCATCCTTCGGTCTTTAAGCTGCTCATCCTTCAGGGGTGAGTTGAGCAATCCTTTCTCTGAAAAGACTTTGTGATCACTGAAAGTGGGAGCTACTGCAATCCTCTGCCCCACACCTGCTGTTTCTGTAGTCATAGCCCTAACCAAGCATTAGTCTTCCCAGAGGCTTTCTTCTCTTCCCTTAATTCTTCTTCTAACTAACTAAATTACCTGATTTCCAAGCTCATGACCTGGGGAGCACCAAATTGTTAGTGAGAGTAGGGGCCATTGTCAACAGACACATGGGCTGAAGTAGAACTAACAAGGAATATAGCCTAGCAGCACAAGAGGTCACTTAGAATAAGGAACTTAAAATTCTTCTTGGTGTTTTTTTAGGTAGAATCAGAAAGTCCTTTAGAGTTTCACTATTCATAGCATGCACCTGGGTGTACAGTGAGTTGAGAGCCTGACTCTTGGTTTTGGCTCTGGTCGCGTCTCGGAGGGATCGTGGGATCAAGCCTCAAGTCAGGCTCCATGTTCAGCACAGAGCCTGCTTGGGACTCTCTCTCCTTCTCCCTCTGCCCCTCCACCCTTCTCTCTCAAGTAAATAAATAAATCTTAAAAAAAAAAAAAAAAGAACGCAGTATGATAATGTCCAAAAAAGGTAACTAAAAAAAAACAAAAACAAAAACGGTAACTCAGACGATAAAGAAAGGTGTGTCCAAAGAATGAGACCATATTTGAAAGAATTCCAGCAAAATAATTAAAATAACATTTGATAACTAATTACATTAGATAATTGTTCTAGTATATTATTACCTCAGTATTCCCTGGTAATGTCAAAGTAGCCATTTCTCTCCCAGAAGTGTCTAACTGTATTTCCCTTCTCACTGACGGATGATAAGTGATAATAAATGCTCTTGTATATTCATGGAATTCCTAAAATAGTTTGAAACTATACAGAATACAGACTTACACAGTTTATGGAGTTTTTCAAATAGTATTTACTGTAAATTATTTTATTGTCTCTTTCGTGACTTTTGTGATGTCTGTTCATAATAAAGCTGTCATTGTTACATTTCATAGATGCAAATCTACAGCTTTGATGCGGACCGATTTTCAAGTTTTGAGGAAGCAGTAAAAGGAAAAGGGAAGTTAAGAGCTTTATCCATTTTATTTGAGGTAATCATTATACATGGATTTAACGCTAACTTAATTCCTTCTTTAATCACATGATGTGACATATCAAAGGATACTTTTTAACAAATACAAGGGCTCGCAAGTGGAATAACTTGTGATCACTTTCAAACAAAACCACTCCTTGGCTGGTATGTTTTTAGAAGGGGACTCTTCCATTCATTAATTGGGTCCGTCACTTCCAGCTGGAGCAAATGGTTCCGGGAGTGCACAGATTGGCCTATGTGTACACACAAAGCATCATAATTATATAGAGCAGAGACTGGGGGGGTCAACATTTTTAAAGTGTGTTTTTCTCAGTGGAAAACTCCAAAGGTATCTGTTTTTTGTTTATTTGTTTTTATCTTGCTGTAAAAAAAAAAAAAGTATGCCTTTGGAGGATTTTACTTTTGGAGACTTAAAATGGAATTCACTAATCTTTTCATTTTATTGAAGAGTTAATCAAATATTTTATCCCAGTCTTAGAATGTCCTTCTTCTTTAATAGGTTGGAATAGAAGAAAATTTGGATTACAAAGCAATTATTGATGGAGTCGAGAGGGTTAGTCGTTTTGGTAAGCTATTTCGAGAAATTTCTTTCTTCCAGATTTCTGTTTTAGATGCATTTGAATTTTTATAATATTACAAAAATCGGTTATTCCAAAAGGAGGAAGGAAAGACCTTTTCAAGGAGGACCCATCTTTTTATATGATTTATACATGTCTCACTAAAGAACATTTTACCCAAGATTTTTGTCATGTAAAAATCATAAAATGTTAATTCTAAGTAGGAAGTTGAAGTTTTTAAATTTTATTCTTGAAAGTAACCTAATTACGTCATGCATTTAAAATGTATTTCTCTATTTGGGGTGCCTGGGTGGCTCAGTTGGTTATGCGTCCAACTCTTGATTTTGGTTCAGGTTATGATTTCAGGTCTTGGGATGGAGCCCAAGTTGGGCTCCATGCTCAGCAAGGAGTCTGCTTAGTATTCTCTGTCTCTCTCTCCCTCTCTGCCCCCGTTGCACTTGCCAACGGGAACATGCACACACGCTCTCTCTCTCTCTCTCTCTCTCTCTCTCAAATAGATCTTTTAAAAAATAAAAAATAAAATGTATTTATTCTGTCTGTACTGTCCATTTGTTAAAGACTCTAATTTATAATCTGAAACCAGTTGACTTTATAAAAATCATGTCCTAAAGTGAAAAGAGAATTGTTACTCAAGTTAAAACTTATTTCCTGGCAGTTTCCTCCATAGGTCCTTTGCTTTACCATTATGTCAGGGGTTTTTGGAAGAAGGCGAACACCTACATAGAAAAAAGATGCTGTGTGCTTTGATATTGTTCTGCCTGCTATCTCATGGATCTTGTCATTTGTCCCAGCGAATGCTCGTAACAACATTGGCAAGAGATAGCGAACCTGTTATTATTGTTATTTTATTTTTTGTAAGTGCCCATATACACAGTATTAATGCTGCCCTGAGTTATTAATAAAATAAGGATATAACTCTCTGGGAAGCTGCAAACTCTTGAAATTGGGAATAAAATTCATATAGATCCTTTTGGAAAGCAAAAGCTGGGCCCAGGATTGATTCATCTTTGTCAGTCACATGTAAGGACTTTAATTGACAGAGCTTTTCTGAAGTCAGGAATTTGTGAACTCCTGCAGAGCTGCTTTCATTGGGTTTTTCTGAAAGGTGTAATCAACGCAAGATAAGGTTGTTATCTCCCTCCATCCACTAGATTGCAAAATTCAACACTGAATGCCATAAGCCACACTTCATTTTTCCCTCCTTTAGTCAGAAAGTGGATTCTATCAAGACTGAAAGAAGGCAGCTGGCTTGAATTCCTACACTGAAACTGGGGTAAAATGTGAAGTCTAAATGTCCCCCTTGCATCAGCCTGTGGGTCAACGAGAGTGTTAACACTGGCTTGTTAGTCCCAACTTGGGGCCCTGTGGCATTGTGGCCACTTCTTCTTGAGGCTTCTTCAGTTATTCCTGGAGCTCTCTAAAAGGGTCCTGTAAGGATCGTGTGAGCTTAAGAACCACTTTGCTCCTGTGATTTGGCTCAAGTTCACTTTGTAATATTCACTCTCTGCAAGCCATTGAGAGAGGCGCTTCATCAGAGCCCCTGCCGCCACTTAATAACCTTCCTGAGAATCTGGATGGCCAACAGCGTGATTCTGCCTCTATCCCGGCTCTTCACCTGGAAGCTGAACATACGGTCTCCCGGACCACCTGGGAACACACCCTCATCTGCCCTCCATTACTCTGTTTCTGTCTCCCCACCCTGCTGCTTGTGCACCAACTTCTTCCCTCCTCTTTTACCAGAAAATAGAATAATCCTCCATGTGCATCACCTCACCCACTAGATACTTAATTTTTCAATATATCTGGCAAGGACACCTAAGCTTCGACCGTTGGTCAATGGTAGTAGAGCCAGGATCGAGCTCCTGGTCTGTCCACAGAGTCTGTTCCACCACACTGTGGAGATTTGTATTAGTGATATGTGTCAGTTTGATTTGAATGGTTATTAGATAGGACCTGGACAAACTAAATAAGTCCTCCTAAAGGTAAATGTTTCTATTTTGAAAGTTCTCAGACTAAATCTATTTCAGAGTCTAGAAAATCCCCTCATGCCCAGTAAACTGAAGGCTTCCCAGTAATAGCCCTCAGCCACTGCTGCTGGGAACCAAGAGACCTGAAGGCAGGGCTTCTCTATAGACAGGTGACACCGGAACTGTATCGAAAGTCCCAAATTCTGCTTCATATTCTCCATACAATGTGAGTTGTTCAACAAACCACACTTTCAGCCATCATCGAGATTATAAAATCTATCTTATTCCAATGTGGGCTGGTCACTCGCTTCCTATATTCCTCTCCAGAGGACAAACCCATTTCCCGTTCCTCCCCTCACTCCTACCTTTCTTCCCTTCCTTCCACACACCTGCTCTATGTGACGCATTGTCCTACCCTTGGAGTGGACAGAGAGAGGGTGAGGTTGTATCAATACAAAGATAGCATATTTATATTCCACAAGCAGAGTTCACAAAAAAAAGAGAACAGTTGGTTGAACTCTCAAGTTGCAAAGGAAGAGACACACCCCAGGTAACATCATCAGTGATTCTCAAATGGGAGTTGTCATTAGAATCGTTTCTGGTGCTTTCTTAATCACAAATTCAGCCCAGGAATTTGTATACTGAAAAGTCCTCTCAGACTGTGTTGACATGGCACCATCGTAAATCTTACTGTCCTAAGTAGTAAGAATTGTTTCTTTTTTAAACATTTTTAAAAATTTAAATTCTGTTAATTAGCGTATAATGTATTATTGGCTTCAGAGGTACAGGTCTGTGATTCATCAGTCTCATATAATACCCATTGCTCATTAAATCACATGTCCTCCTTAATGCCCATCCCCCATCCACCCCATCCCTCCACCCCTCCAGCAACCCTCAGTTTGTTTCCTGTGATTAAGAGTCTCTTATGGTTTGTCTCCCTCTCTGGTTTCGTCTTGTTTTCTTTTTTCCTCTCTTCCCCTAAGATCCTCTGTATTATTTCTTAAATTCCACAGCAAAAGTTGGTTTTAAGTATTTAGTGGCTCTTCCCAGGTGCTCGACCCTATTGTGGTCTTTGTCTTTATCTCCTTGACTCTCTCCCTACTCTTCTTCCCCCTCCTGCTCTCAACCTCCTATAAACGGGGAGCCACTGATTAATTGGTTAGTCACCAAGATATGTTCAAGTGAATAGTGACTGAATCATCACAAATACGGCACCATTGAGTCAGGTGTGATTCTAGCCTGTGTTCACGCACAGTAGTGAGGTGATTCAGATGAAGCAAATGTTTTTGCTAGACATATATTGAAAAAATCACCTTATACCAATTTTCTCGAAAGACAGTGGTCTAATTAAAAAGTCCTACTCTAATTGAAAAGTTCTGTGTTATTAAAGACAGAAGACAGACATTTAGGACATGTATGTAAATAACATTTAAAAAAATAAGGTACAAAACAGCATTTCAAGAAAATTCTCTATTTCACCATCCCTATTCAGATCTCACCTCTTTTCTTCCTTTTCTGGCCTCTAGCTTTCCTGGTGTTATTTCGTTTCCCGCCTAACTTAACAGTGAGTCAATGTTTGGCTCCTTACTTAATTAGTATTCTCCACATCCACATTTCCACAGAACTTTGGTAAGATAAGTGTCGTCTTCAGCAGAAAAAAGAAACAATTGTAGCCCATTGATGATTAAGGAGGTTATTTAATCACAACATTTTTTAGATATTAAAAGCATAAATCAGAAAATGGGAAACACTCACATATCAAAAATATTTTTCTCCGTTTCAGAGAACTTGAATCCAAGTCTGAATTCTGATAATCTCGTGTTAATATTCAAAGAGAGGGGGACATACTTTTGGAAGTTACTAATTAATCCATTAAACCACGCATAACTTCAATTTTCTAATGGATTAAAATTAGATTTAGGTTGTATATACACAGCATTATCGATTCAGGCAGATTTTTAAATTCAGACTGAAAGCAGTTATCTATAATTTTAATTATTACCAGCATCCCTCCTTCCTTAAAGAGTTTTGGGATAGAAAAATTAACATTCAATGATTTATTTTTAAATGGAATTTTTTTTTTCCTTTGAGGCTTTCTGGATATGTCCAATCTTCATGGAGGTTAGAGCTGAAATCGCTATTAAAATAATATAGGCAGGTCATTTTACTTTATAATGTGGAAAGTGGGTTCAAAAAGACTAACACCTTGCAAAAGCTTCACTCTACTTTGGGGTTTCAGTGCTGGCTGCAGGGTTTAATCACCTAGGGATGCTTTCTTGAAAATGTAAATGCCCAGGTCCTATTGCAAGAGATTTTAATTCAAATGGTCTAGGGTGGCGTCTGGAACAGTTTTTTTTGGTTTTGGGTTTTTTTTTAAAAGCTCCCCAGATTATTCGAATCAAGGGTGAAACTGTGACCGGGCCGTGAATTGTGGAATTTCTTAGTTCTTGCCTTTTCTCAGGGAAGAATTCAGTCAAGAGGCCCGAGGGAGATTTAAAGGAGCAGTTTTCTTTTTCACTTAGCAGAAATCGACAGTACCCTCCTGAGGCAGAGGAGCGGGCCGAGCCGAGGATGAGTGGCAAGGCGCTGAGTTTCTCGGTGTTCTTTTTATGGGGGTTTATTTGGTCTCCTCCCTCCCATCTCGTCATTATCACTCCACCCTTGGATCTGCCTTGGTTTCCTCTGCTCCCATCTTCCCTGCAACTTTGTCTTAAGTCATTTTCCCCTGACCGCCTAAGCGCAACCCACGGCCGCCATGCAAAGGATATTATAATGATATTATAATAGCGTCAGGCTTCCTACTGCGCATGCTCCAAGGTTGAGGCAGTCCCTGGAGCCGGTATGTTCCCCTTGTCGCTTGTGCTGTAGAGCAAAAGGGGTTGGTCTGAGAGAGATGGGGTGGTCTCTGGGCGGAGGGGACCCCTCCTGCTCAGGACTAACGGCCTGCTCTAACAAAACTGCTCTACACTGTGCCACCGCGCGAAGGCTAGATTGAATTGGATTCAGAGACTACTTCTTAAGGACTTGAAGTCTCCTGGAAGAAACAGAGGACGTGCATTGGGCTAGATCGTCAGGATAGGAAAATGAGTTAGACCCAGATCTCGCTGGCAAGCAGATTGCTGCCGATGTGAGTGAGGGCTGGTACACACAAAGCTAAGTAGCCAAGACAGTGCTGTTGGTAAGTGCTGTTGGAAAGGTCCAAAAGCAAAAATGGGATGGACGATTCAAGGAGGAAGATACAATTGGATTGTTTCAGAGTCTTAAGACCAGACGGACCTCTTAGGAAAGCTCTACCAATTTCTTAGTTGGAATTCTCTATTCTGGATACAAGATAAAAAAATCAATATTATTGTATATATAAATAAAATCTGTATTTATTATCATATATATTGTATCCAGAATATACTTTCCACTCTTTGTCTTACCATTTATTTCCTTAATAGTAGCTATTGATAAACAGATCTTAATTATCATGTATTAAAATTTATCATTTTTCCCTTTATGATTAACACTTTTTGTGTGCCGTTTCAGAAATCTCAGCCTACCTTAAGGTTGTAAAAATAATTTTCTGTTTTCCTCTAAAAGCTTTAGTATTCTGTTCACATTTAGATCTACTATCTACTAAGAACTCATTTTTCTTACCTTGTGAAGTAGGGAATTATGATTCACTCTTTTCCATAAGGATATCCAATTGATGTATCACTGTTTACTGAAAAGGCCATCCGTTCCAACTACATAGTAATTGTTCCTGTCCTAAATCAAGTGACCATATATGTGTGGGTCTGGGTTATTCTCTTTCATTATTCTCTTTGTTTGTCTTTGCATGAATATTTCACTATCATGATCTCTTTAGTTTTATATAATAGGTCTTCCTACCTGATAATGAAAGTTCTCCAGTAACATTGCTATTGCTCAAAATTGTCTTAACTTTTCATTCGCATTTAAATTTTAAAATCAGCATGTCAGTAAATACACACAGATACATAGCCTCACAGATACATACGTACAAAGCCTCTGGGATTTTGATAAGATTTGTTGACTTCATAAATCAATTTGGGAACAATCAACACCTTCACAGTACTAAATCTACCAACCCATGAACTTGGTATTTCCCATCATTTTAAGGTTTTATCTAATTCTTTCAAGAAAAGTTTGTAATTTTCAATATAGATATTGTACACATCATTTGTTAGATTTGTTTTTGATATTTTGTTGTTATGAGATATATTATTTTAAATTTCATTTTCTACTGCTTGATATTGTTACATAGAAATAAATTAATTTTGGTATATTGGTCTTATGTACAGTGACTTTACTAAATGCACTTACTAATTCTGAGCCTATAAATTCTTTTTAGTATTTTACATGCACAATCATGTATTTGCAAAATATGATGGTATCAATTCTTCATATCCAATCTTCATGACTTTTTTCTTTTTCTTTCTTTATTGCACTGGCCCAGTCCTCCAAATTCAGTGTTAATTAGAAATGGTGATAGCAGGATTTTTTTTTTCATCTCATTCTTTTTCTCTAAGAGAAAAGCTTGCCCAATAAGTCGCACTTAATTACAGTGTTTATTATAGGCTTTTGAAGATAATCTTCACCAGAATAAGGTTTTGTTTTTGTTTTCCACAAACTGGCATTAAGTCTTCTCAAATGATATTACTGTATCTATTAAGATGGTTATATGATTTCTGAATATCTTTTATATGTAAATTAATCTCTCCAGCATTTTGCTAGTGTAAAGTTGAAACATTTATAACCCTATGTAGTGATACATGTAAGGAAATTCAGATATGTTGGTTTTGTCACCATTTTTGAAATATATCTAAAATATTCTTAAAATTTCATTTATTAAATTTATAACAAACCAAATGTCTGTTTCATAGAAGCTTTGAACTGCTAAGTTCTAGTACTGAGATTCCAACTGAGATATATGTTGCTACTTCTTTGTAGGGAAACAGGCTGCATTAGATCCCTTTGTATTGCTGAACCTTCTACCAAACTCAACTGACAAGTATTACACTTACAATGGCTCGCTGACATCTCCTCCCTGCACAGACACTGTTGACTGGATTATTTTTAAAGATACAGTGAGCATCTCTGAAAGCCAGGTAATCTCAGAATTTCAAACAAATGCAGTAATTTGAAGCAATTTAAAAATAATTATTTTCTCAGCCTTACTACTGAATATCTATTTTAAAGCGCTTACAGATGCCTTTAAAGCAGATACGTTAAACTGTATGTTAAATGATCTTTTTTCTAGTTGGCTGTTTTTTGTGAAGTTCTTACAATGCAACAGTCTGGTTATGTCATGCTGATGGACTACTTACAAAATAATTTTCGAGAACAACAATACAAGTTCTCCAGGCAGGTGTTTTCCTCATATACTGGAAAGGAAGAGATTCATGAAGCAGGTATGTATAGAAATATAACTCTTCTACTACTTTGATAGATTCAATGTTATAGGAGGTAATTGTGGAATAGTGGAAAATATACACCACTTAGATTTTTAGAAATATTTCATTATTAGCTTTGTAGCTTTAGGTAAGCTATTTAACTTCTCTGAATCTCAGTTACCACATTTATAAAATAGCATTAAAAAGAGCTGTTCTGGGGCACCTGGAAGGCTCAGTCCGTTAAGTGTCTGCCTTCAGCTCAGGTCATGATTCCACGGTCTGGGATTGAGCCCTCATTGTGGGATCAAACCTCATATTGGGCTCCCTGCTTCTCCTTCTCCCTCTGCCCCTCCCCTCCGCTCGTGCTCTTTCTCACTCTGCTCTCTCTCTCTGAAATAAATAAACTAAAAACTTTAAAAAACATTTAAAAATAAAAATAAAAGCAACTGTTCTTGGGATGCCTGGGTGGCTCCATCGGTTAAGGGCCCCACTTTTGATTTTGGCTCAGGTCATGATCTCAGGGTCGTTGAGACTGAGCCCGATGGCACAGTCTGCACTCACTGTGCAGCCTGCTGGAGATAATCAATCAATCAATCAATCTGTTCTTCCCCATACAAATAATCCTATTTTGCAGGTGACAAATACTGAGATTCAGTAAGGAAAGTGATTTTTAAAAACACACAGAAATAGATGGCAAAGTCACATACAGCAACTTCCAAATTCACTTTATGGTGTTTGTCTGTGCTAAGAGCTCTAGGAAATGAATGAATAAAGGGCTGAAGTGCGCAGTTTGGGGAGATCACTTCTGCTGGGGTGATCAAGACCCTCTCTGAGAGAACATTTGAGCTGAGTCTTGGTGCATGATTGGGGTTTTATTTATTTTTAAAGATTTTATTTATTATTTGACAGAAAGAGACACAGTGAGAGAGGGAACACAAGCAGGGGGAGTGGGAGAGGGAGAAGCAGGCCTCCCACCTAGCAAGGAGCTCGATGTGGGGCTCGATCCCAGGACCCTGGGATCATGACCTGAGCAGAAGGCAGATGCTCAATGACTGAGCCACCCAGGCGCCCCAGTGATTGGGGTTTTAAAGTGCTCATCTTTGTGTGGGCAGCTCTGAGGGGAGAGCAAAGCACGCAGTAGGGGTCGAAAGCAAACACACTGAATTATTAATGAATAAAAAGGGAGTCTTTCCTTCAGTTTTTTTTTTTTAAGATTTTATTTATTTATTTGTCAGAGGGAGAGAGCACAAGCAGCCCGAGTGGCAGGCGGAGGCAGAGGCAGAGGGAGAAGCAGGCTCCCCACCAAGCAAGGAGCCCAGTGCAGTATTCGATCCCAGGACCCTGGGATCATGACCTGAGCCAAAGACAGCTGCTTAACTAACTGAGCCAGCCAGGCGTCCCCCCTTCAGTTTTTCTTTAAAGGAAAAGAAGTTAGTTAGGCCCAAGCAATGGAGAGAACATCAGGGCAAGTCTCTGCACTGCCCTCTGTGTCTTTTGAAATTGACCCACAATCAGAAGCCTTTGAAAATGTCCGGAGGACACAATCAGATGCATCTACTGACTTTTCCTTTTTGGTTTACACAGTTAGTGTACTGGTTGATGAAAGAAATAGGCGAAGTGGCCTTTGCTTTGGGGACTTGAAATATTTCCAAGTACATGGCCTTCTTTGATCTCAGCTGTACAATGAATTGTTGGCCATCTATAATATTAATCTAATAATCATGTGCTTTTGAAGATTAGCATTGAAACAGAATGCTTTTATTTTTTCAGTGTAATGTTTGTGAGGATTATTTATCCGTTAACAACAACAAACGAGAGCACAAGACAACAGTGATGAATAGCTACATTTAACATGACCATAAATTTCTAATTGAATTGCCTCAAAGTGAGGAAATTTCATTATATTTCTACCAGCAGTACTAAATACTATAACATTCTGTCTGGTAAATAATAGACAATTGATTAGGAAAAAAAAAAACCAGCTACATTTAACCATCTCCTTTTAGAAAATATAATAGATCAAGTAACAAATGTAGTAAATATGATTTTTATTTGCTATGTACTTTTGTCAGTTGTATTTTATTAAAACTCTTCAGTGGCTTTCCACTGACTTTATAATGAAATCCAAACCATTCATCACTGCATGGTCCTGTATAGCACTTACTAGTCAGCATTTATTCTCTGCCACAAACTTCCTTCTCTTGTACCAAATGAACTCTGATGTCCCCTGAAGATGGAAGAGCACATTCTCCCACGTTACGTATTACATGCTATTTCCTTGCCATGGCATGTTCTTCCCTCCTGTCTCCGCTTGCTTGCTTCCTCCCCATTCTTCAAGACTCAAGTCGATTTGTATCCACTGGGGAGCCATCTCCGAGTCTGTCTCCATCCTCATCAAATCTGGCTGTGGCCCGGGCATGGGACTGTGCACTCGTGAAGGTCATGGCCACAGAGTACAAAGTCAGTGATGTTCGCCTGGAGTTGTGTCATGTTCTGTGCATCCAAAGTGCATAGCAGTTGCCACAGTATGACAATTGTCTGTTTATTAACTCGTCTTCCCCACTGGACACTGAGCCCTATGAAAGTAGTAACTAAGACTGCCTCCACTGAGGGGCTAACATAATGCTGTCATTCACCAAATACTCACTGAATGACGGAAAGAATCCATTTTCATATAATAAAAACATAGCAGGGGTGCCTGGGTGGCTCAGTCGGTAGGGCATGCAATTCCTAATCTCAGGGACTTGAGTTCAGGCCCCACACTGGGAATGGAACCTACCTTAAAAAAAAAAGACATTGGCTTTTTTACAAATGGGAACGGCTGAATTCTTAGTTTTCCCATCGTGAGTATTTGCATTCAACAAATCTTTATTATCATTTGCTGTGGGCATATTCCTTTGATGGTTTTCTTCTTAATAGACATATAATCCCCCTTCTACTTTTTGGGACTGAATTTGAGAATAAAAATTGAGGAATTGCATTTATGTTCAGGATTTAATCTTTATTAAATTTAATCTGAAAATAAGTTTTTATTATATGAACATTATTAAAAAGGCAGGAAACACAGATAAACCCACAGAAAAAATTAAAACTCCCTGTAATGTCACCACTCAGACATAACCACTATAAGGATTTTAGTGAATATCCTTCCAGGAGTTTCTCTTAAATTAAAGATATATTCTTCTAGCTCACAAAAATGAGACTTTGTACCTATATGTTGATTTTATTTTACTTGATGATACAAATATATCATTAATGCACCATTCTTAATTTTTTGTAGTACTCATTGTATAGTCATAACAATTTACTAAACCAGTTCCTCAATTTTGGACACTCAGGTTTTATTTATATACTTTAATATTGTAAATATCTAGCATCCTCATTTTGACCATGAGAGAAGGGATGGCATGAAAATTGTCAGAATTCAGCTTTCAGGGGTACCTGGGTGGCTCAGTGGGTTAAGCCTCTGCCTTCAGCTCAGGTCATGATCTCAGGGTCCTAGGATCGAGCCCCACATCGGGCTTCCAGCTCAGCAGGGAGCCTGCTTCCTCCTCTCTCTCTGCCTGCCTCTCTACCTACTTGTAATCTCTCTCTCTCTCTCTCTGTCGAATAAATAAATAAAATCTTAAAAAAAAAAGAATTCAGCTTTCAGTAAATGCATTGTGGAAAAATATATTTTGCAAAAAACATTGCAAATACTTGCAAGAACTGTGTGAGATCTGTGTATCTATGTAAACTCCTTGAGAGTAGAGATTAAGCCTTATTCATTTTTGTATTCATAGCAGGAACTCATTAAGTGTTTGTGAATGAATGCATATTTTACCAGAACTTCAGTCCTCTATTTTTGCATTTTTATGTAGAGCTGCCATTTATTAGAGACATTTCTTTTTTGGCATCATGGAATGGCCACTGGCTCTTCTAAGAATCACATAATTTAATAGAACTTTAAAGGAGTTAGTAACCACTGTCTTTTAGATAATGAGAAGGTTGTGTGAATCACCATACAAACACAGCATGAGTGCGAAGTAGGTGTAGTTCAATGTCATCCCCTACCTTCCAGGCCCCAGAGTCTTTCCTGCTGCCTCCTTAGCAAGACTCTCCCCCTAAGAAGCAGAGACCTCCTCAAGCACAGTGAGGAAAAACTTGGGCTTTCAAGTCCAGTAGACTTCTGGTATCGAACCTTGCTGGCCAGTACTTATCAGTTAAGTAAAAATTGTCAAGTTACAGGATGCCTGGGTGGCTCAGTGGGTTAAGCATCTGACTCTCAATTTTGGTTCTGGTCTTGATCTCTGGGTCGTGAGATTGAGCCCCCCTTCGGGCTCAGTGCTCAGAGGGGAGTCTGCTTAAGATCTGTCCCTCTTGCACTGCCGCTCCCCCTGCTCACGCACACGCTCGCGCTCTCTCTCAAATAAATAAAGTCTTAAAAAATTGTCAAGTTACTTCACCTATAAAATTAGAGTTAAAAGGGTCACTTTGTTGTGAAGTTTAAATGGGCTAAAGTTTGCAAAGCAGTACAGTCCCTTAAACATAATGTGTCCCAGACTTACAGCTACTATTCATATAATGTGAGTATATACACACTCTTGTGTGTATGCGTGTGTGCACATACATCTGAGGGCAAACTATCACAACTAGGGGGTGCCATTCAGGTTTTCCACGTTTAGGGCTTTTGCTTCTTGAATAAAATCATAAACGCAGTTCAGATCTCATTTGCTAGCATTGCAATACGTTCAATGCAAACTTTCTCTCTCTTTTTTTAAAGATTTTATTTATTTATTCATGAGAGACAGAGAGAGAGAGGGAGAAGTAGGCTCCCCACTGAACAGGAAGCCCGAAGCGGGACTCAGTCCCAGGACCCCGGGATCATGACCTGAGCTGAAGGCAGACGCTTAACCATCTGAGCCACCCAGGCATCCCAATACAAACTTTCTTTAAAAAAAAAAATTAAAAAAAAAAATATATATATATATAATTCTTTTCAAGGCAGGTTTGCATGAAAGAGTATCCCTAATAGCCTAATATTGTATTTGAGCTGTGAGAAATTTTTTCTACTTTCCTAAAAAATGTCATGATGAATTAAACATCAGTAGACTCAACCTTCTTGAAGGTCAGTAGTTTTAAATAGCTTTCATTAAGGTCACGTGGACGTTAACACTGTGCTCCAACTATATACAGAAAAGTGACCTGAAGATTATTTACTTCTTAAATGGTTATTTGTTTTGTTGATGAAATTACAATGTGTCCTTAGAAAAGATTGACTGTATTAGGTAGAATCTGCAAGATTCCTTTGGGCTACTTATCTAAAGTAAAGTGAGTAATGGAAGCATTTAGAGGTACAAATCAGTGGCAAATCATTTCTAGTTACTATTTTTAACATTTGTGGCAATGTTTGCATATAGTTTCATTAAGATCTGCTGGTCCCTGAGGGGAAATCATGACCTTAATATTGGTTGTCTTCTGAGTCTGTAAATCTTCAAGTTCTTTGCAACGAAGTCAGCAAAACACCTGTCTCAATATTTTTTGAAGGCTCATCCACCTTAGAAGAGGATGTGGTGGATTTTTGAGTCTCACAAAGTACTTTTGTCACGGGCTGTGTTAAACTGCACCAAACTTCAGCTCATTGGGAACTAACTGGGTAAAATCTAGTGACATCTTCCATAATTGTGACATTTTCTCTGCCACTCCCCAAGAATCACTATTTTGTCTTTTTACCTGCATCCGCAGTTTTATCCCTGGTCTGTGGAGCTAAGGGTGGACCTTCTCCCTCAGGCTGTCTGTCCTTCCTCCAAACCGGGCATTTCCAACAGCAAAGGTGTGACGGAGGCTCCTATCTCCCTTGGCCATCAGCATCAACTTTTGTTGCTTGGCTGAGAGACTTGTCACAGCCGGAGTTGTCATACCCTCTTCATCTGTATTTCTCCTTCTTTGTGTATTTTCCTTTTCTTTTCCCAATTTTTCCTTTTTCCTTTTAACACTCAGTGTTTCAGTCTTTGGTACTTGCTCTGCAAGTCACGTGTGTTCCTCCATGTGGG
Source organism: Ailurus styani (assembly GCA_002007465.1). Lineage (NCBI taxonomy): Eukaryota > Metazoa > Chordata > Mammalia > Carnivora > Ailuridae > Ailurus > Ailurus styani. The sequence goes on from LNAC01000151.1 coordinate 1,031,128, forward strand.
GCATTCGCTCTCCATTTAAGTTCACCTGAGTTGTGAGAAAATACATGACCTTGTATCAGCTGCAAGTTTGTGAAACTTTTACAGCTCCAAGTGGGAAACACGTGTAACTTTGAAAGCACAACCTAACTTGGTCTCGATGGCATATTTTTTATAAGTTTATTTTGCATTCTTTTATAACCGGGGTCTAGGACATGGAAACTCAAAGCACCCATTACATTTGATAGCTTACTAAATTTAAAGGTTAGCAGCTGTCATAAGAATGAGCTTCCTATAGGCAAGAACAGTACCATCTTTATTTGTATGTCCAGAGTGCCTGGAACCAAGGAGATGAGAATTGAATGTTAAAAATCGGTTTTGAAGTAAGAACACTTATAGCTCCCTTACGAAGAAAACTGCATCCTCATTCTTTCGATGTGAGCAGCCTTTGCATTTGTACTGAGGCATTTACTTGTATTCTCTGTGGCTTGACATGGACCTCAGATTTGTCACAACCTGGCTCATGGCCAAGGGCTTCAGGAACCAGATTCTCCTTCTTGGCCAGTGTTCCTGAAAGAATCCATCACTGTGACCCAGGTCACGTGTAGCTTGTGGAAAGGAATCGGGCATGGGATTCAGTCCTAAAGAAGGAAATGAGGCCTCGGTGTGGTTCTGAACTTCCCATAATCAAGGAAGTTATTTTTTTGTTACTATTTTATCATATCAGTTAGTAGCTTGTATTTGGTGTCTGAGTAAATGTTGATCTGGAAAACCCTTCCTTGATTTTCAATCCAGATAATGTGCTTTATAGAGTATATATCCTTCTAATATGATAAGCAAATTTCAATAAGAAATTTAAGGAAAACCTGGAAAATTTAGTACAAATTTATAACGTATCCCTGGTCATTACCCAGTTTGTTGTTTGAACATCAAGTAGTGTATATGGAATGAACTAGATTATTATTTTAAAAATCCATTTCTACCTTGTAGAAGTGCAGCCCTTTGGCAAGATCACGAACAATATACAGAAGTACGGGTTTTTCTCTTGAACACATTCTAAAGTATATTATCTTTTCCCTGTAAAATCCCCTGTTTCAGCTATCATCTAAAAGATAAAATTTAGGGTGCCTGGATGGCTCAGTGGGTTAAAGCCTCTGCTTTCGGCTCAGGTCATGATCTCAGCGTCCTGGGATCGAGGCCCACATCGGGCTCTCTGCTCAGCAGGGAGCCTGCTTCCTCCTCTCCCTGTCTCTCTGCCTGCCTCTCTGCCTACTTGTAATCTCTCTGTGTGTCAAATAAAATAAATAAAATCTTTAAAAAAAAAAGATAAAATTTAGCTGCAGTTTTATAACATATTACTAAGCTGTTGATTATCATTAAACAAAAAAACATTTAAAAATGTAAATTTCTCACTAAAATAGAAGTCTAAACTATTAAACAAGTTACCTATAAGCTCTAAAAGATTTATAAAGCAGAAAGCTAAGGAATAATAAGTTGATGACAAGGAAATACACGTTTCTTTTTAAAGTCCTACTTTATATTAATGCTGATTCTTACAATTTGAAACATCTGCTGATTTCAACTATTTAGGTGAAATAAACACAGACTTCCAAACAAAGTAATTTTCTGATAATTAGGCAGCAGTCCCTTGGGTATTTTTGCAGCTAACACTTTTATATTTTCTCAAGAGATTTTTGCTTTATGTGCACGCATAAAATTTTAATGCATTTTAAGATAGTTTCATTTAGGTGGAAGAGAATAGTTCACTTTAAATCATTCCTACTCACTAAAAAGAGGGATTGATTTTTGTAGGACAAAATCTACAAGTGATATTGTCCAGAATTGCTTTCAACCTTCTAAAAATGAACACGGGGTTCATTAGAAGCAAGATTGAGGGAATCCTGCTTCTCCAATGATATAGTTCACGTGAGCTGCTAGCTCACTTTTGAGATGATCGATGATCTTCTGCCATCTGGTGGCCACCAAAGAAGTGTCACTAGATAAGAGTAACGACGATGTAGTCTAGACCTAAATTAGAATGCATTTTCTTATTCTGAATTCATGCCTTTTGATGAATTCATGTTTTTGGAGAATTTTCCGCTTACTCTCAAAGGAACACCTCACCCTAAATCCTTAATAAACAAACAAACAAACAAACAAAAAACCCATTGTTTTTACGGTGAATAATCCTGTCTCTAACTCATATAAAGTTATACATGTATTATTTAAAGTATATATATTTATATTTTTCTGGATCATTTATATACTATTGCTAGCATAGCATACATAGGCTAAAATTCCTATTAAATACTGTAGCTACAATTTAAGTTTCAGTTGATGAGGTCACTTGTTAGTTTTGGCTGCCCTCTTGTGTTCACAAGCAAAACTACAAGCTAGTATAGACAAAAGGCTTTTAAAAGGTCACATTCTGAGGCTGTTGTAGTATTTTCATTGAGTCTCTGTAGCAGTTCACCATTGGTTGGCTTATGTTAACTGCATGGCCTCATGTAGTGGCTTTGTAACTAAAGGGATCTCCTAGAAACAAAGCTTGGATTCTGTGAGCATATCAATCCTTAGCTTTAGAGACCTTTCTCCCTCTCTTTTGCAAATGTATCTGACCTAGGAAGAAATATTTATTGCTTTGCTCCATTAGCACAATATCGTAAAGTTTTACAATTTTCATCCTCGTAATGAGCCCAAATTATCACATTATAAATGTATTTCAGAAAGTATCAGGATACTCTTTTTGGTAGGACTAAGTTTTTGGCATGATTCCCAGCATGGGCTTGAATTCACTGTAAGAAGTCCCTGAATGATTTTCAAAGTATTTTTTCAGATCAGTCAAACAAATCTTCTAATTTCCTAAAACTAATTGCTTAATCTATTTAAAATGCCAAAGTGGGATTTTTGTCAGCATTTTCCAAAAATAGAGAAAGGATAGTTTTAGTTGTTCTCCTATGGTTTTCTCTGATAGGGATTTTTAAATTATTTCAAGAATTCTGGGGCGCCTGGGTGGCTCAGCAGTTTAAAGCCTCTGCCTTCGGCTCAGGTCATGATCTCAGGGTCCTGGGATCGAGGCCCACATCGGGCTCTCTGCTCGGCGGGGAGCCTGCTTCCTCCTCTCTCCCTGCCTGCCTCTCTGCCTACTTGTGATCTCTCTCTCTCTCTGTCAAATAAATAAATAAAATCTTTAATAAAAAAAAATAAAAGAATTTCAAAACAACATCATGTTTGGTAATAGATCCTATTTTATCATTTTAAATTCTCCTCATCCTGAGCCGAAGATACCTGTCAGGTACCAAATAAGAGAAATCAAAACATCATGAGCTTGAAGATATCCTTTGCTTATATCTAAAAATGAATTGGTGTGCCAAATGTATTCAAGACAGTGTTCTAAACAATATAGAAATAAAAAGCTGTGCATCTTATGTTTATAACCTGCTACAGGACTCAGGATCTGTTCAAGAAAAAAAAAGAATATAAAACAACATGCAATTAATGCGTTAGTAGTATTAAAGCGNAAAGCTGTGCATCTTATGTTTATAACCTGCTACAGGACTCAGGATCTGTTCAAGAAAAAAAAAGAATATAAAACAACATGCAATTAATGCGTTAGTAGTATTAAAGCGAAACAGACAGTTGAAAATGATACAGCTCACTTCAGCATTGATCAGAGCATGCATAACAGGAGGGAACATTTGACCTAGACCTTTCCTGAATGGGCAGGTAGGAAGCAGATAAAGGAAGGAGGGAAGGAAGGAGTGTTGAATGACATAAACAAAAGCTTCACAGTGGAGAGGTGTTAACTTTACCTTTTGTTGAAATAAAACACAACAAATTTTCATAGAATATGTTTTACTTGTCAAAATACTAGAGGCTGACAGTTGTAATAATAACTGTACTTTTTTTCTCTCTCTCTGAAGTGTGTAGTTCAGAACCAGAAAATGTTCAAGCTGACCCAGAGAATTATACCAGCCTTCTTGTTACGTGGGAGAGACCTCGAGTAGTTTATGATACCATGATTGAGAAATTTGCAGTTCTGTACCAGCAGTTAGAGGGAGAAGACCAAACCAAGCATGAATTTTTGACAGATGGCTATCAAGACTTGGTAACTATAAGATCAGTTGTTTCATGTATTGATAACATTGTAGTTTAATTTTCATGGAAAGGACTTACAAGACTTTAATTATTTCACGTATTGATAGCACTAGAGTTTAATTTTCAAGGTAAAAACTTACAAATGATTACATATTGTTGCCCTAAACTTAGTGTGAAACTCTCCAGTGGGGAGGAGGAGAAGCAGAAACTATACTAAATTAGGTCGAAACTTACAGGGAATTACACTAGGTTCTTATTCGTTTTCAATTACAGAAAGGTCACGGCTTTGCCAACCACAACATTATAGAGTAGACACTTAATACAAGACTTAGGACCTAGAGTTCATCTAGTGTAGCCTCTCTTTACAAATAAAGGGACCCAAAGAACAGTTGAATACCTTGACCATGATCTCAGTCGTGGAAATAATTGAGCCTGGAATCTCAGGGCTCTGATACTGTCATATGTCAGTGCTCCCACCGTCCTCTACCAGCACAAGAAAGTACAGTAGGGAGCTCTTCGCACAAATTCCCAAGTAACAGATGTGAAGTCAATTGAGTCAGAACTTTTGGAATCTGAGGCAGATAATCTTTAGGAAAAGATCCACTCCCTCCTCCTCTCCACCCATGCACACAAATTAAAGAAAATACAGTACAGTATGAAACAGTCGAATCACCGTATTGTACACCTGAAACTAATGTAACATCCTATATTAATTAACTGGAACTAAAATTAAAACTTTTTTAAAAAGTACAGATTCCTTCTGTGACCTGAGTATCTCAATATTAAACTTTGCCTTGATAGGGAAAGATTGGCCATAGACTGGGCTCTCGTTGAGAACACCCTCTCTGGCTATGGCCCTAGGAAAGCCCAGTGCAGGTCAACGGCATTACTGAACTGTGCGTTCACACAGCTGGAGTCCCACCAGGCCGAGGAACCTGCATCTAGACAGAAATTGTCCTTGTCACCATGGTGTTGAATATCGTATGGACAAAACTGATAGAATACCTACCAACTTTTTAATCCAGGCGTCTAGAACAGAGATATTGTAAACTATGTATGTCATGCAATTCATGAGAATATGCCATATTTTCATTTCATAATGATGTTAAGAAGATAATAATTCTATTACTGTCTGGCTTATATATTGTTATGATAAAGGGATAGATTGGTTTTTCATCGTATTTTTCACATTTTGCCCTTTGCAGTTGCTACATGCTTATTTGTCTAAAATATTCATTTGTAGTTTGGGGTACTCATTTAAGAATCTGATGAGTTCTAGTTAAAAATAAAACTTTCTAAAACTAAAATTGATTTTTCAAAAAACCAAAAAAGCATAACTCACAAATATCACAAGTTCAACTTAACAACATTGCATATAATTTTTCTTAGATTGATAAAATATATTTCCTGTTAGCAAAGAGAAAATGTTTTCTAAAGACAGAGGTCTGTTATGTTAGTGCTCTTATGAGAATAATACATTAGTTTAATTACTGACGTCTTTCTTTTAGGGTGCTATTCTCAATAATTTACTACCCAATATGAGTTACGTGCTTCAGATAGTAGCCATCTGCACTAATGGCTTATATGGAAAGTATAGTGACCAGCTTATTGTTGACATGCCTTCTGATGACCCGGGTAAGTCCCCTGATATGCCTTTATAGCTACATAAATGAGGCTAGTGTAGTTACTGGATACAGTGGTTCTTTATCTCTGACTTTATCTTGTTTTGGCCAAAAGGCAAAATGAATTTTTTTTTTTTTGGTCTGGATCACCAGCTAATTTTGTGAGAGCATGGAAACTATTTTCATTCAAAAGATCTGGTGCAGGATAATAGGTAAATTTATTCTAAATGTTGATATTTTCTATTTGTGAACGAAGAACAGCAAAATATGTTGTTATGTCTGTAATGGTCATCAAATGAAAATACCTGTGTAAATATTAAGACTTTTATTTTGATAATGAAGAGTTGGTTTCATTCGTGTTTATTTCCTTTTCCAGCCCCCAAGGCATTTTGTAGTAAGTATATACGTGATCCTAAGCTCATGTGAGGTACTTTGAAACATCTATACAAAGCATCTAACAGTTTATCTTGGGTATTTTCCTTTTTCTTTCTTTCTTTTTTTTAATGATATGTGTTTCTTAGGTATTTTCACCCACTTTTATAATTCCGTGTGAAGGGCATGGAGTGCTTTGCTCTTAGCTGATTTGCCAGTACTGTTTCACAAAGTAAAATAAAGATGTTGTTTCTCATTGTAGTTTATTTGCATGCATCTTCTCTAAGTATTACGGGAAAATCTTTTGATCTAAAACCTTATGCAATAATTAAATGAAGTGCAGAGCATCATAATTTGACAATTTACAAATGTATGTAATTAAAGCCTTCCTTTTGTTAGCATAAGCAGTTTTAAGGTAAGAGAATGGAATTATGTGTGTACGTATATGTATGTATATGTGTGTGTTTATATACACACAGACATCATGTATGTGCATATTCATAAGTCCATGCAAGCATGCATACACAAATGTAAATATTCTTTGGTCATCCCTACCATACCATGAGCCTACTCACTGATATTTTTATAAATTTTTCGTGGATGGTAGTACATTATATTAATTATAGCATATTCCAGTTTGATGTATTGAAGAAAAACTGGTATGCTGATTAGCCTTTGTGGTCTCTTATGATGTAGCAAGGACTTTAATCCATTATGAGCTTGTCCATTGATTACCTCAACTGCGTTGTTCTCACTAGTTAAATTTTTAAGCTAAAGTATGTGTGTCAGAACATTAGATGATAGATTATGTATCCTTCTGAACCACAGGCTACAAAACTTGCCAAGATATTTCCCAGATTAAAATGTGGATGGCTATTGAATATTACTACTATCGTGATGGCAATATCACTATTTAATATTTCTTGTGATCTGCCTCATGGCCTGGGTATAATGTATTGCTTTTGTTTAGCATTGATTTTCAAAATGAGGTTATTTTTAGATGGAATGTGAGCACTAAATCTTACTGAAACGTGAGTATCAAATCAACTGACCCGTTATCAGTTGTCCCATATCATGCTCCTCCACTGCCTGCCATCCCTCACCAACGTTCCCCATTTGGATCCCCCTAGAAAATGACATCTTTAACAGAGCAACGTTGACTCTATTGGCCAATATCATTTGTGAACTGATGAAATATGGCATATAAAAATCTCCTCGAATGCTGTTGTGTATTTTAGGTTATGAAGTACGTTAAATACATTCCTTTAATTTGCTACTGTGGTTTAATTATACCACTCTCGTTTCTGCCCATAAAACAATTTCCCAGGAGTTTACAAAACATAATTACTTCTAGCTATTTGTGGTATGTCTTTCTTACTCTATCCACTATGTCAGAATTTTAAGCTTTAGAAATTTTTTCGTTTTGAGATGCTTATTGCACAAAGAAAAACAGACTGAATGTTTATTTTCTGCAGAAGTGATTTCTGAGTGATCCTGTTAGACTGAGTCTATACTGGCCCAAAGTACAACATCCTTGTATCCTTTGTAGCACTTGCACATTTATACAGAATAACAAACACTATAACTTGATTTCCATTTACTCAGAGGCTGAGGACACTGTTGAACTAATGAGATATTAATTTGGGCAGACCATTTAATCTCCAAGGGTATCTCAGTCCCTTAAAGCATTTTGTACAGTAATGATATTTTAGTAAAAGATGGTATTTGATTTGATGTTTCACTATGATATTCCTCTTCAGAGCTAATGTTAAAAACTTAGATAGATTATTCATTATTGTTTCTACCAAAAAGTCCTCCATCAAAAGCCAACTTACCCAATATTTGGGGTCTTCCTATTTTTCATAAAGAAAATATTTTTTCTTTTAGAACTCATTTTTTCTGATCTAAAAGGTGGCGATGGCATTTCAATTCATATATTTTCAATTTATTGTTAAAACTACATTATCTTAAACATTGTTTCTGTGGTAAATATATCACAGTAAAAATCTTGACCAAAGTACTATCTTGTGGTTTAGTGTGATGATACCTACAAGATTTGTGAATTTCACAAGATTTGTGATTTATGTGGCTAATGGAGATGTAGGTGGCCTTTGAGTTTGCTGCTTATTTCCTGGTTTTTATTAGTACCATTTCATCCTGTTAATCATGTTGTTCATTACCTTAGTAACATTATAATGTACCCTATTGAATTATTTATTATTATTTCAGATAAACTCTTTTCTAAATACTCTATTGTTTTTTGCTTTTGTTAAAAAGAAATGAAGGAGCTCATTTATATTTGCCCTCANCAGATAAACTCTTTTCTAAATACTCTATTGTTTTTTGCTTTTGTTAAAAAGAAATGAAGGAGGTCATTTATATTTGCCCTCATTCTNTTTGCTTTTGTTAAAAAGAAATGAAGGAGCTCATTTATATTTGCCCTCATTCAGTGGTAGACTTCAAATATTTTAATCAATATCCATGAAAGAAATCTCAACCTTCCAAATTGTGCATTTAACTTGGGCTAATTTGATTGTTGTTTGTGCATTTTAATTACACTTGTGTACCACAATGTCATAAAACTAGTGGCCATGAAGCATTACTACAAATTGCTATTTTCAAATACATGTATAAATTCATATTAAGAAACAATTTGATTTTGTCCAGGAAAGCTGATGAAGGTTGAAATGTATATTCTTTTTAAATACTTTGTAGAAAGTTTTATTTATGAATAGGTAATTCATAAATATATTTATTTCATTGTAACTAAAATAATTGTGTCATTTCTATGTAGAGTTAGTTATTATTACAATTATAGAGGATATTATTTAAGTACAGGTTGTAGGGCCTTGATAATTGCATGTATGTATCAAATTTAAATGCATGGAGAATTAGATCAACACATTTTTCTGTTGTTGTGTGGTTTTCAGTCATATAGTAGTTGTGTTTGTTAAATCACCATACATCTGTCCTTGCTCTATCTGTACCATCCTACGCTATGGGTGTTATTATATAATAATATTTGAAATTACAGTTTGAAAAGATTGCAGTCTACATTGCTTTGCCCTTTTGCACTGTGAAACTTGGCTTCCTTGAGACAATTAAATAAGCCTTGCTTGCCAACCTACGTCACTGTTGCTTTTGTGTGTTATGGAATATTAATGTGTGACTAACATGCTCTTTTAGAAAATTTAGCGTTACATGTGCCCTCAGACAAAACCAGAATGAACCAATAGCTTTTGTTCAGTTGTCACACTTATGTGAATTTTAAGTGTTCACTCAAAAAAAAAATATTAACAATCTTTACTGTTGGACATTTTATAGCCTTCATGCAGCCTATTTTGATAAAGTGATTGAGAAGGCTGTAAACCAGTATAATTTCAAACTGTATAATTTTAAACAGTATAATTTTGATATATACTTAATATATCAGTATTGCCTGAATCAGGTCAATGGCTACTAAAATATTAGTTATTTGTGAGGAAGCAGCCGGCCAGAGGGTACCCAGTATGAGATCTTGTGTCCATCACCAGAACGACACCTTGGGTGCTGTGAACTCTCAGAGTTAGAAATATGGCTGCAGAATCTCCAGGAAGATAGAAACATTTCCTAAAATTATTTTATTTCAAAATTGTTCTGAAGAGGCCCAGCAGGAGATTTCTGGATTATATGGTGAAAGAAGTATTCCAGGGCAACCCCAGAATTGTGGTTAATTTGAATAATCAAATTGGAAGCCAAAATGAAGATCCTTCGAAGTGGGTTAGTGCTTATAGATATGAAGGCATCCACACTCGGGATGTTTACCCGTGAGAGTGCCATGAAGTGAAGAGGGACCAAAGGATGGCTTGGAGCCCTGCCTTCTGCCCCGAGGGCCTAAAGCAGGCCCGAAGGAAATGTCTCACTTCTTAGTGGGGTGAACAATAAAGCTAGTTTCAGTAGAACTCATCGATACTCTTCGGGGGAAATGACTGGGTAAAATCATGTATACTAACTTATTAGGAACCCAAATCCATATAGTCAATCTGTGCTGTGGTAAAAGGATAAAAATAAATCCCATGCAATGATACACTCCGAGAATATTGAAAGAAAAGGAAGTCAGTCCTCAATGTGATCATTATATATCCTCTGCCCCAGCCTTGACAATCAATAAGAAAATGCTTTTGCCCATTAGAAATATGAAGTTATGGGGAGGGTTTTGTGCTATGGTGAGTGCTATGAAATGTGTAAGCCTGATGATTCACAGACCTGTACCCATGGGGCAAATAATACAGTATATGTTAATTAAAAAAAAGAGAGAGAAAAGAAAAAAAAAGAAATATGAAGCTAGGTAAAGTTAGATCATGGGTTTTTTGTTGTTGTTGTTGTTGTTTTTGCTTACTTGTTTGTTTTTAATTTTAAAACATTTCCCTAAGCCTGTTGAAGAGAATGGATTATCACTGAGACTTTTTTCCCCATGGCCTCTTAACAGAGAAAAATTGACAGTATCATATAAGTATCACGAGCAAATATTTGTTATGACTTGCCCTTATTAATATTAAAATATTTTATTTTAAAGACTTTATTTATTTATTTGACAGAGAGAGATTACAGATAGGTAGACAGGCAGGCAGAGAGAGAGAGAGACGAGGAAGCAGGCTCCCTGCCAAGCAGGGAACCCAATGCAGGGCTCAGTCCCAGGACCCTGAGATCATAACCTGAGCAGAAAGCAGAGGCTTTAACCCACTGAGCCACCCAGGCGCCCCTACTAAAATACTTTAAAGGTACATGAAAGGATGTGACTCCATTTAAAAGCATTTCGGGAGAATGATGCATTGTCTCACAGACTGAATTTGAAGGCTTTCAAATGCACGAACTTCTCTAATTGTAGTTTATAGAAAATCATAGGAAGATTCTTATTTGTCTTTTACAGTTTAACTGCATCCATCCCATCTTTAAACTCACTTGTACTGATTTCCTTGGAGGTCATAGAGACACAAATGTTTCAAGCTATTGAAATTAATTTCAAAACGTGAAGAATAAAGAGTATGAAAAACAAAAATTAGAAAACGGAGAACATTAGTGATCCAAATAAAGGATCCAAACTCTTTCATGGTCAGTTTTAACAAGAAAAAAAGTAATAATAATTAAGTGGTGAAATTTAACTCAGGGCTAAATTAACATTGTTCAGGGTAAGTAACTTTGAGATAGCTAAATAGTCAAGGGTATTAACTTTATCTAAATTCTCTTGAGAGGGTGAATCACTTTGCAATTTTTCTTGACTTCTCTAAATGCAATTCATGCACAGGACATTATGGTCTTACATTTCTTTTTTTTTTTTTAATGGTCTTTTATTTCTTAATGCCTAGAAATTTTCTGATAAAAATAAACTCAAGAAAGTCTGTGGGGCTTTTTTACTTTCCTGTATGTATATTTTATTTTTTTTTTTTCATTATGTTCAATTAGCCAACATATAGTACATCATTAGTTTTTGACATAGTGTTTAGCGATGCATTAGTTGCATATGACGCCCAGTGCTCATCACCACACGTGCCCTCCCTAATACCCATCACCCACCCGGTCACCCCTCCTCCCACCCCCTCCCTTCCATAGCCCTCAGTTTGGTTCCCGGAGTCTAAAATCTCTCATGGTTTGCCCCCTCTCTGATTTCTTCCTGTTCCATTTTCCCTCCCTTCCCCTGTGATCCTCTGCCCTAGTCCTTATGTTCCACATATGAGTGAAACTATATGATAATTGTCTTTCTCTGCTTGACTTATTTCACTTAGCATAATGCCCTCCAGTTCCATCCCTGTCAGTGCAAATGGTGGGTATTCATCCTTTCTGATGGCTGAGTAATATCCCATTGTGCTTATGAACCACATCTTCTTTATCCATTCGTCTATTGAAGGGCATCTTGATTCCTTCCACAGTTTGGCCATTGTGGAATAAAGAAGAAAAGGAAGTCTGTGTAATAAAACAGGGCTGGATTTGATCAACATTTCATGTTAGTTCACTTTTGCCTTTGAAAACTTTAGAGAATATGCATTTCCCTTGAGGATACCTAGAGGTATAAAACCTAGAGCAAAAACAGCATTGGGAGAGTGAAGAGCAAGAATTTTGGAGATGGAGTGAGATTCTATAAAATAACGAGAATAAGAGAGCATTCTTGTAATAACACTCAGCTCAAGCTGAAGCCTGTGCGGCCCTGATGAAGTGTGAAGAACAGTGCCTCTCTGGTCAGCCCCTCAGTAATTTGGCACCATGTCTAGATTCCTTGTTGGAGAGAGAGAACCAGCTCCTAATCTTTCCTCACATTTACTGACAGGTTTTGTTTTAGGTTTGAGATATCCATGTCCTGGACATAGACTGATTCTGGTCATTGGGAACAGCAGACTCGAACAATCCCGGCCAGCGCGTTCTTTGTGTAGACAGCACCATTGAGTCTCCCTGGGGAGAGGGACCTGGAATCACTCTGGTCAGTCCTTCCTGTCCATTTGGTACGACACCCTGTGTACATATTAGCATGAGCCCAAATTCACAGTAGAAAAGGAATCATTTGACCCTCAACCAGAAGAGGAACTGAAAGAAGAAGTACCCGAATAAGAAAATAAATCCTGTCAATTCTCCCCCTAATCCCTGGCTTTTCCCGAACTGTCCACCCTGCTAAGGATGAAGGTCTAGGGGCACCTGGGTGGCTCAGTGGGTTAAAGCCTCTGCCTTCGGCTCAGGTCATGATCTCAGGATCCCTGCTCAGTGGGGAGCCTGCTTCCTCCTCTCTCTCTGCCTGCCTCTCTGCCTGCTTGTGATCCCTCTCTCTCTGTGTCAAATAAATAAATAAAATCTTAAAAAAAAAGGATGAAGGTCTACACTGATGAAAAATTATTTCAGCTGTTTACACTCAGTGATATCAGCCTGTCCGCCCCTCCCTTCTTAGCTTCACTNNCCCCCCCCCCCCCCCGCGGGGGGGGGGGGGGGGGAAGGAGAAGGGAGTTGGAGTAGAGGGTAGAGAGGAAGGTTTTGAATGCAGTTTCACATAGGTGTGTGTAGAGGTGTGTTATATAGTGTTTAGTAGTGTTAAAACCTAAAATCTGAAATTTTTATTTTTGGAGACTCTGTATTTTCAAAGCTAACAAGTCTTTTTCTTTCCCCCATTCTCTCTCTCTCCTCTCTCCATCCAAAGGTAAACCCACAGGGTTGAAACAGTTGAATAAACATTTTAATCATTTTGTTTCTGATTTTGTAGAACTTGACCTCTTCCCTGAATTAATTGGAACTGAAGAAATAGTCAAGGTATTGTAGCTATTTTTACATTGAAACGTTATAAAATTAAAAAGTCATTCTTCAGTTATTGATTAGGTTTCAGATGTTGCATCAAAATTCGTGTTGCATTATTCATTGTAGGGTTAGTTGCTGAGCTTGACAGATAGTCACATAATTGATGCGCATGATTACTCCATGGAAGAATTGGAAGACACTTTGATAGAAGTGTAAAAATAACAAAAAGTGGTGATGATAAAAAAAATGAACTTTAAAGATAATTATAGCTATAAACTAGATATATCATTTAGAATTTTTTCAGTGTTCAAGTTTTTCTGAAAGACTAACATTTAACCAATTCTTGATTTTTCTAGAGTTTAGTTATAAATACCTTAACAAATGGTCGACAGATTGATAATAAATATGAGCCAAAACATAAATTGTATATATTCTTTTGCCCATTCCATATAAATAATTATGTTTGGATTATTTATATTATGAGTGTCTGTTTCTAGCATAATGTCTTGTAAGTAAATAGGCATTTAAGTTTATAAATTTTAACATTGTCCTAATTTTTAAAATAGAGAAAAAATGATGGATGCACCTCCTATTTCATCCTCAGCCCAAGTGTATTGTTCATCATAACTGAGACGATATGTTCAATGCAGGTCCTATTCTTAATGTCGTACGGATATATGTATGTGTGTGCACGAGGTCATAGAGCATGATAACTAATGCTACCATCTGGCAATAAATAGCAGTTAGGTTGTGTTTTCACTGTATAATTATCACAATAATTTCTATAGCTTATGTGGCACTTCCTTTCTTGCAAAGGATTATTTTGCAAGAAGTGAGCAATTTTGCAAAGTGAGCAATACCTTTCAACAAGAGTTCACGAAATTCGGCTAAGGATATCTTTGTGTGTGTGGGGGGGCATGCACCTGGATAGGTATATACCTGGAAATGATCACCAGGTTACAGAGTGCCAGCTTCTCATGGTATCTTCACAGGGCAGAGAGCAAAGCAGAAGAAGAAGCAAGCTCTCTCATGATTCTTCCTATAAGGACATTAATCCCATTCATGAAGCCTCCACCCTTAAGACCTCATCTAATCTCAGTTACTTCCCAAAGGCCCCAATTCCCAATACCATCACTTCGAGAGGTAGAATTTCAACTCAGGGGAGGGCATAAATACTTAGTCCATAACACCATTCACTACCANTCCACCCTTAAGACCTCATCTAATCTCAGTTACTTCCCAAAGGCCCCAATTCCCAATACCATTACTTCGAGGGGTAGGATTTCAACTCGGGGGAGGGCATAAATACTTAGTCCATAACACCACTCACTACCACATAACACCATTCACTACCATTCACTACCACCACTACCTGATTCGTGCAGGAAGGAATGATGGAGGTTGGCAAATTCCTGGAATGTATCTGTAATGGTTTTTAAAACTGAATTTGGAAGTGAATAGTTTGGGGGATGTTTCTTAGATTGTCTTCAAATAAAAATGGATTACTTTGAAGGAAAAAGTATCTCTAGCATGATCAAGGCCTTACAGGAAAATTTTGTAAGTGGAAGCTGTGAAGAATAACAGGTGTGACATAGTTCAATCTCCCATGGAAGGGAGATTCACAATAACTTCATAAGAAAATGTGGGAAGGAGTATACATTAAAATATTTGTGGTTTCAGGTATGTATAAAGTAATCATAGAGCGTGAATGGTGTGTTCTTCTTGAAATGTTGACATGAGGTCACATGACTTCATAGGTAGGATTAATAAATGGTGCATCATTTTCATTCTATTTTTAAGATTTATTTATTTATTTTAGAGAGAAAGATGCGTGCACGAGTGATGGGGGGAGGGGCAGAAGGAGAGAGCATCTTAGGCAGACTCCCCACTGAGCATAGACCATGGTGTGGGGCTCGAGCCCATGACCCTGAGATTACAACCTGAGCCAAAACCAAGAATTGGGCGCTTACCTGACTGTGCTACCGAGGCGCCCCCATCTCCATCAGATTCTGAGAGGTATCTGAACATGGTTTAAGATTCAGATTCTTTCTCCTGATACTGGTTAAGTTCTTACTAATTTATACTCTGTCAGTTTTCTTCTTTTAAGGGACGTGACTTTAAAAGATCTAATAAATGACAATGCTAGCAAACTGGCAAAATCATATCCCATGGGGACTAAAAATACCATGTCTTGGTATCTGTTGCAGTTTAGTTTTCTAAGCATATGATTAGACATATTGTAAAATGCACAGTTAAAAAAGAAAAAAACAAAAACAAAAAACCAGAAAACATGTGCGTTGATTGACCTCTAGCTAGAATGCTCCTTCCTGGGCCATTACAATGACAAGCGTTCTTGGAAGATCTGGGTCACCTGAATGGTGTTTCTAAGGAAGATACAAAATTAAATAACTAGTGCGAGAAGCATACTTTGACAATTTGTCTTTAACAAAATGTCTGCCTATGGGGGCGCCTGGGTGGCTCAGTCAGTTAAGCGTCTGACTCTTGGTTTTGGCTCAGGTCATGATCTCAGGGTCCTGAGATCAAGATCCCCATCAGGCTCTGATTCGTTGAATTTAAATAAGATAAAATTAAAAATAATTATAATAAAATGTCTGTCTATGTCTTGAGTGGAAAATATTTATTATTTTTTAAAAGATTTTATTTATTTATTTGTCAGAGAGAGACACAGCGAGAGAGGGAACACAAGCAGAAGGAGTGGGAGAGGGAGAACCTGGCTTCCCACCAAGCAGGGAGCCAAATGGGGGGCTCGATCCCAGGACCCCAGGATCATGACCTGAGCTGAAGGCAGATTCCCAACGACTGAGCCACCCAGGCACCCCAGAATGGAAAATATTTAAAACAAAATGAAAAGCCAAAATTTCTTCTAGTCCTAAATATTTTCTTATGATGGCTTAAAAATTATGACTTATTCTGAATATGTACAATGAAATAGTCTGAATATGCAACTAGTTAGAGCTTTGAAATAAATTGTTCCATATCATATTATAAGAAGCTAATTGCTATTTAGTTTGTTGCCGGATGAACTGAACAGAGAGACATAAAAAACAAAATAAGTACCATGTCAAGTGACACTGTCAATAAATAAATTATAATGCACCTTTCTTTCAAAGCTGTGGTACCTATTAATGACTCCCACAGCATTAAAATAAAGGCAGCCATAAATAGGGTGTTTTCATTAAGTTTAGTTAGTGTCCCTAGAAGGTGGATGATAAAGGTTGTAGGATAGAGGCATGGCTTCCATAGGATGGTGCTTTATAAGGAAACATTTCCACAAGTGAAGATTAACAGTATAGTGTAGTATTATTAAGAACTTGTTTTTTTCTTATTTCCTTATGTTCCATTAAATCTTGTTTGCTTTTCAAAGGAGGAAGAAGAGGGAAAAGACATTGGAGAAGACACCGTTGTGAATCCTGGTAGAGACAGTGCCACAAACCAAATAAGGAGAAAGGAACCCCAGTTTCCTACTACAACAAACTACAATCATGTAGGGACTAAATACAATGAGGCCAAGACAAACCGATCCCCAACAAGAGGAAGTGAATTCTCTGGGAAGGGTGATATTCCCAACACATCTTTAGATTCTTCTTCCCAACCAATCACTGAATCAGCCCCCCCAAAAGATGTTACTTTGACTTCTCGGACTGTGACTAAAAGGCCACCTCACACTCTGGAAGGCAGTGCAGCCTCTTTAAATGACAGCTCGAAAATTCTTCTCAGATTTCCACAAACGAACTTGACCGGGACCGTGGAATCTTTAAATGCAGTTTCTATAACGGAATCTCAAGAGGTATCTACTGATATCAGTGAGGATGAGAGTTTATTGACGAGTTTCAAGCTTGATACGGGAGCTGATGATTCTTCAGGCTCCAGTCCGGCAACTTCTTCTGTGCCGTTCATCTCCGAGAACATATCCCATGGGTATGTGTTTTCTTCCGAAAACCCGGAGGCAATCACATATGATGTCCTTCTACCAGAATCTACAAGAAATGCTTCCGAAGAGTCAGCCTCCTCAGGTTCGGAAGAATCTCTGAAGGATCCTTCCATTGGTGGAAATGTGTGGTTTGCTGGCACCACAGATGTGATAACACAAGCCGATGCTGGATCGGGCAGAGAGAGCTTTCTCCAGACTAATTACACCGAGATACATACCAATGAACCTGAGAAGACAGCTGAGTCTTCATCTCCGGGCCCACCGGTGTCACAGGGTGCCCCAGTCACAGATCTGGAGATGCCGCCTTATTCTACCTTTGCCTACTTCCCGACTGAGGTAACACCTCATGCGTTTACTCCATCCTCTGGACAACAGGACTCGGGCCCCACTGTCAACATGGTACACTCGCAGACAACTCAACCGGTGTACAATGGTGAGACACCTCTTCAACCTTTCTACAGTAGTGACGTCTTTCCTCTAGTCACCCCTTTGTTGCTTGACAATCAGATCCTCAACACTACCCCCGCTGCTTCAAGTAGTGATTCGGCCTTGCATGCTACGCCTGTATTTCCCAGTGTCGATGTGTCATTTGAATCCATCCTGTCTTCCTATGATGGTGCGCCTTTGCTTCCATTTTCCTCTGCTTCCTTCAGTAGTGAATTGTTTCCGCACCTGTATACGGTTTCTCAGATCCTTCCACAAGTTACTTCAGCTGTTGAGAGTGATAAGCTGTCCCTGCATGCTTCTCTGCCAGTGGCTGGGGGTGATTTGCCGTTAGAGGCCAGCCTTGCTCCATGTTCTGATGGGACGTCCCATCAGCCCACTGCCCGTGCTGCTTCGGAGACGTTGGAATTTGGTGGTAGTGAATCTGGTGTCCTTTATCAAACGCTTATGTTTTCTCCAGCCGAACCACCCAGCAGTGATGTCATGATGCATGCACGTTCTCCGGGGCCCGAACCTTCCCGCGCCTTATCTAGTAATGAGGGCTCCCCACACTTCTTCACTGCCCCCCACAGTTCCGCGCGCCCCGTGCGTGGTTCTGTGGGGGTGTCTCTCCCGGCCCCCTTGTTTAGCAGCCCTAGCCGCACCCCGGCGCCTCCGTCTCCGTTCGTAACCGCGACCGCGCCCTTGCTGCCGGCTCCTCCCGGGCCCTCCGGGGATGGGGAGTGGTCCGGAGCCGCCTCCGACAGGGAATCTCTTCTACCTGACGCAGATGGTCTGACAGCCCTTAACATTTCCGCACCTGTTTCTGTAGCAGAATTCACATACACAACAGCTGTGTTTGGTGATGAGACTAAGCCGCTTTCGAAAAGTGACCTGATGTATGGAAATGAGACTGAACGGCAGATTTCTTCTTTCAGCGAGCCGGTTTACCGTCCGGAAGGCACGGTGCTGGCCGACCTGCACCGTGCCGTAAATAAGCCGAGCGGGTCTTCACGAGGACCCCCCGTTTCCTTTTCTAGCACAAAGGGCCTGTTTCCAGGGTCTGCCGCTCCTCCTGCCACTAAGGTTTTTGATCATGAGATGAGTCAGGCTCCAGAGAATACCTTCTCAGTTCCGCCGACCCAGGCCGTATCTCCAGCGTTCGGGGACAGCTCGCTTAGACCCGTGCTTAGTGCGAGCTCACAGCCGGGCTCCTCTGACCCCGCTTCGAGTGACCCGGTAGCTCCTTCAACTCAGCTCTTCCTCCCCGAGCCCTTGGCTCCTTTTCGCGCCGAAATATTGCTGCAGCCCTCCTTTCAGGCTTCTGATGTTGACACCTGGCTTAAAACCGCCCTCCCGCCCGGGCCTAGCGAGCCCCTGTCGGTCGAAGCCCCCAAGGTTGACCCGGTTCGTTCCACAGCGTGGCCGCTCCTGGCCTCGGACTCTGCTCCGAGCGAGAGCACGCCGCTCGCCGCATCTGTGCCGGTGGCCGGTGTACCGCCCGCTTCTAACGCGCACGCGGCTTCGCTTCAAGGTTTGACCACTTCTCCCGCGAGTGAGAAATCCTTTGAACCGGTTTTGCTTAAAAGCCAAAGTTCCCAGCACGTGGTACCTTCACTGCACAGTAGTGACGAGTTGTTCCCAACTGCCAAGCTGGAGCGGGACCAGGCCTTTCCCCCAAAAGGAAGCCGTGTCTTTGCTACTCCTGTTTTATCGATTGACGTGCCACCCGATACACTTATCAATAAGCTCGCGTATCCCGATGGCGTTTTCACCTCCACCAAGGGGTCTCTCACCGACGAGGTATCGGCTGGTAGCCCAGCCGTTGTCTCTGATACACCCGTAACTGGCGATCGTGCTGTTCCTTTAGGAAATGTGTATGTTTCTCCCCACGAAGATGCTTCTGTCCCCACAGCCAAGTCGCTGTTCCCTTCGAAAACAACTTCTGAGCTGATTCAGAGTGCCAGAGCTGATGCTGATTTGGTGGGTGGTGGTGACGATGGTGATATTGATGATTATGATGGTGATTACGATGACAGAGATAGAGATGGCTTATCCCTAAATAAGTGTATGTCGTGCTCCTCCTATAGAGAATCGCAGGAAAAGGTAGCGAATGATTCAGACACCCAAGAGAACAATCTTGTGGATCAGAATAACCCGGCCTCATATTCGCCACCCGAGAATTCTGAAGAAGAAAATAAAGTCACAGGTGTCCTATCAGCCAGTCAGACCGATATGGACGCGAGTCCCGATAAATCACCACCAGCAAATGTGCCGCCCCAAAAGCCCAGTGATGGAAAACAGCACAATGACATTCAGACTGGTAATGCCCTGCCTCCTTACACTCCAGACTCTGAAGCGTGGGCAGTTGTTGCAAGCGATGAAGAGAGCGGATCAGGGCAAGCTCTCTCCGATAACCTGAATGATAACGAGACTTCCACAGATTTCAGTTTCCCAGACATTAATGAGAGAGATGGTGATGGGGTCCTGGAAGCGGTTGACTCAGAAATAACTCCTGAATCCCCACAGGCCTCGACACCGACTGTTACTAGCAGGCACTCAGAGGTATTCAACATTTCAGAGGCAGGTTAGTTACGGATCCGAGAGCTAGACCAAGGTGTGGTGGTTTTCTTCCTCAAAAAATAGAAAAATCATGGAAGGAGAAATTTGGTAAAGAGGCGCATCACTTTGTTTTTTAATCAAGACAACAAGTCCACTTTCCGTTTTTAAAGTATGATTTTACTCATTGTGAATAGTCAACATGTTGTGGTCAGTGGATAGATAAAACGTTTTTTATTTATTGTCAATTTTTCATATTCTACAAGATGCCAATTACATGTGGGAGCAATTATGTGTGCGTAACACATTGTTAGTATCCTGCTTTTTAAATGATAGATTGGAGTGTGCTGTTCTTAGACAGTTTTAATTTTTGTAGTCGCTTATGTTCTAAAATAAGTTGTAATCTAATTTCATTGAATTATAAGATAGATGATTAAACTCTGATAAGTCATATGTTATAAACACCTCTCTGACCTACCCCATGGAAAGATATGATAATTTGCATACCCTCCTCAGCCTAGGGAGCTTTAAAAAGTTCTATTGCTGAGTTTTGAGCGTTAATGGTAAGATTTCTTTTCTTTTTAAAGAAGGTTTTAATTTTTTTAGGTTGTCTTTGTTTGATTATCTTAATGTTGCCTAAAGAGGGCAGTGTGAACTAACAAGATACATACCACTTCCTACTTACCGCTAGACACCCTTCTAAGAAGCTAGGTAACGGTTATTAATATGCAGGGTCTGTATAGGTAGTATATGACAGGATGTAAAACACTAGGACATTTTCTGTAGACATGCATTTCATTTGTTAATGTATCTTATGCAAATTAGTTTATTGGCCAGATGTTTCTTCGAGTAGATTCCTTGCAACCTATATAATACAGATGTTTGCTTTAAATGCCAATGGGGAGAAAAGGAAAATTCAATACCGTTAGGCATATGAAATACTAGATAATTTCATTGACTTGATCATATGAAGTTTATAATTTGCTTTTATTAGATTTTAAGGAATTCTTTAAATTAACAATGAAAATATTTAAATCTTAACGTAGTCAGTCAAAAGATAGGTTAAGGGCGCCTGGGTGGCTCAGTGGGTTAAAGCCTCTGCCTTCGGCTCAGGTCATGATCTCAGGGTCCTGGGATCGAGGCCCGCATCGGGCTCCCTGCTCGGCGGGGAGCCTGCTTCCCCCTCTCTCTCTCTCTGCCTGCCTCTCTGCCTCCTTGTGATCTCTCTCTCTCTCTGTCAAATAAATAAATAAAATCTTTAAAAAAAAATAAAAAAAATAAAAAAAAAATTAAAAAAAAAGATAGGTTAAGGTAACATCTTGTAATCTTATTGCATAAAAGCTGATATTTATAAACCAGATCAGAGATACCAGTCTCATTAGGATATTTTTTTTCTCTTTCTTATTTCCAGCCTTTGAGTTAGTTGTGTATTTTTCCTTCAGTCAGTGCAGCAGCAATTAAAAGTTTGTACATTTTGATAGAGAAGTTTTTCTACATTCTGACTTGATACCTATTTAACACTGCATTTCAGTTTAAACACACTCTGATATGTGAGAACGAGTAATGAATCCACGGGTCACTATATTCATTAGTGTTGCCATATATATGAATTGTTATCTGGCTTCAATTATGGTACTTGGTTTTTTTTAATTTTCATTAGATTTATTTTAAAGACATATCAGGAATTCATCCTTTCTTTTCTGTCTTACTAGGTAGTGACATCATCAGTATGTCCTTGCTAGCTTATGCTGTTAGGGAGAAACTATATTGCTAAATGCCAAACCTAAAATTATGAATTAAAACTTAGCAATCTCTTATCATTGCACTAATTTGATTAATTATTAAGAGTATATTCTCCCACTGATGAGGAGAAAAACAGTAGGAATATAATTTCCAGTATCATCAGGTAACATAATTAATGGCATACCTAAGATCAGACAAGATTAGGGAAGAATTCTTGCCTGCTTTTAAAACTGTACCTGCACAAAATCATATGGACTCTGTCTTACAAAGTAATGGAATATGGCTCTTTATCAAATGCATACAGACTAATTCTGAAACTTATTATTTTATTATGTACTTCTAGAATGTAGAATAATTTATAATACATGTTTCCTAAAACGAAACAGATCAGGCAAATACTAGTATCTACAATTTATGAATGCACAAACTGAGACCCAGAGATACTAAATTACTTGATTCAGGTCATGTAGGCAGCTAACACAAAACTGAGACTGGAATCATGTGTTATTGGTGTCTGTCTCTTGGAGACTAGGCTTTCATTATTGAGGACAATAAAATATACATAATGCTTAATTTGTAATACCAAAATCATACTGTTTTATTCTAAAAATGTATTTTAAAGTATTAATCATAACTTTGTTTACTGATCATCTATTGGTAGATTCTTGTCTTATATGGATAGCTCATATACACTACTGGACCATATTGAAATAGATATTTTAGTCTCAACTAATGTATATAAAGATCAGTACAACTAGTTGTTCCTCATTACGGTATGTAAAACAATCAGTTGATTGTACTTCCTTCTTTTATAAATATATTTTTTTGAATTTGGGGGGTATATTATTTTATTTTTTATTTTTTTATTTTTTAAGGTAATCTCTGCACCCAACCCAGGGCTTGAACTCATGACCCTGACATCAAGAGTTGCATACTCTACCAACTGAGCCAGTCAGGGGCCCTGATTATACTTTCACGTGGTATCTCATCTTGAATAAAATACCTGGGTTTCATAATATGTAATTACCATGGGTTTATCATTCTAACTCCTCAATGAAAAGGTTTATTTTAAAATCAGACGTCCCAGAGAACTTATGAGTAAAGTCTGTGTTACAAGATTATATATGTGTGCATGTGTGTATATAGTGCATGATATATATGGTAATTTGTTACATATTTTATGTGTTATATATCTTACATATATATCACATATATGGTCAGACATATCTCTTGTATATGTATGCACATACATATATGCAAATGAGATATGTATCTATGTGCATACATACACATATGTACACATCCACCTGTATACATATTTCTATAGATATTTGTGGTCACTGAAGACCGGTGTAATTGTATAAGCTCACTCTGTATATAAATTAATGTACATTATTGATTCTCAAACACAAATGTGGATCAAAATCACCTGGAAGACTTGTTAAAACACAGATTGCTGTTCAATCTGTGTTTGAATACCAAACACAGTTTCTGTTCAGCAGCTTTGTGATGGTTGGCGTGGGGCCCCAAATTGGCATTTCTAACAAGTTCCAGGCGATGCCAAGGGCAATATTCTGGGAACCACATTTCAAGAATGACTGATACAGATAATGATATTAACCACCATTTGTAATTTCTAGGTACCCGGGACTTTACCAAGTGGATTAGTTCATTGTTTAGCCGCAGAATTTACATTTAGGTAACAATCATTTTAACAGAAAAAATGTGAAGACAATTATATATTAAAACAAGATGCTTTCCTCAATTTTTTATAAGAAACTTTCAATGCATTCGCCGTCGGATTATTTAGGCGTCTAGATGAGCCTCACGCGGTGCGTAATGACCAGAGCATCTGATGGACCTAGAAACTAAAGCTTGGGCTTCTCTCACAAGACTACTAACTACAGCTCAGGGAGCAGTTGATTTACAGTATTCCCACTTTTTATTCAGTTTTATTATTTTTAGTCACACCTTTGGATTTTACTCTTTTCTAGCAAATGCATCCATAATTATGAGAACAAATTCTAGGGAAATTTGGGTGTCATTTTTCATACAAGAAATGTATCAGTGGATTAAATTCTTGACCCTTTCTGTTTCATCTTTCAGGAGAAAGCTACCATTTTAAATCTTAAGTTCTCTGCCATTGGATATAGTTCAGGGCTGTATTTAGGAATTTGTTACTTTCAAATGTGTTCTTCAGTCTTTAAGCCGATACCCTATGTCTCCTATCACTAAAGTGAGATGCTTGGTATAAAAGCACCTCATGTGCCAGGGGTCGAGAGAGCAGTGTAGACCCTCATGGGAGCACTTGGACGTAGTTCTTCCAGACTTTCCGCAGACAGACACTAAGAGCTCTTACTTTGTAGCGGTCAGCATACCACGGCAGAGCAGTTCTGATGTCCAGTTTGCTTGGCTCCCGCTGCACACACTTCAAAGGAGAAGAGAAGCATTGGGACTGGCCGCAAATACCCTGAAGTTCTGAAACTCTTTTGAGCAACTTGGAAGAATGGCACCCATTGCAATGATTTTGAAATCGTTGATAGCGCATGATAATGCAACCAACTGGTCACAAAAATAGCCATTTGCCATCTTTCAAAATTAACCCCAAGACAGAATTTAACCTTTTCCATAATTTGCACTTGCATATTTGAAAAGCGTTTCTTCAATCACTGTGTTCCTTCAGTTCGCATGCAATAGTATTTTTATTTTTGATAAAAATAGTTGATAAGAAGGACATTCAAAGTAACACTGTAAAAGCAACCTACATTGAATTTCTTAAATAGTTTTCTGGGTTGAATGGTTATCCTAATTTTAGAAGGGTTATCCTAAGATTCCCTCTTTATGGAATTATTAATTGCTCCTAGCTACTTAATTGCACAAGTAGAAATATCTAATTAAAATTAAGTTTCAAAAATCAAGATTATATACGGTGCAGTAAGTAGCATTGTTTTTCCTGATCATTTTATTTAAAAACTGAACAGTTTTCTTATTTTAATACTTCTGTTTTCCTTTTAGCAAGCTTTTCAAGGCACTTTTATGCTCATTTCTTGCCACAGCACTCGTACCTACGTGACAGTCTCTGCTCTGATTGCTTGCCTTGCTTTTTAAACTTTGTTTTACTTAAATTGGCTTGTAATTGTAGACATTCTTTGTATCGTAGATTTGAAATTGTAAAGGTAAGCAACAGCAATGAAGGTTGCAATTGCTCGGTTGAAAGATGTTGACTTTTTCTTAAGCTTAAATATCAACTCTCTCAATTTTCTCTGACTACAGAGGCCAGTAATAGTAGCCATGAGTCTCGTATTGGTCTAGCTGAGGGGCTGGAATCCGAGAAGAAGGCAGTTATACCCCTTGTGATCGTGTCAGCCCTGACTTTTATCTGTCTAGTGGTTCTTGTGGGTATTCTCATCTACTGGAGGTAAGTTGAGAGCTTGTTTCAGACATATGTTTTGTAAAGCTTAGATTTTGCCTGTTTTTTACCTGAAAGTTCTTCAAAGTGTATTTAAAATTCGTTTTACTTGAGAGCTACCATTAATTTAACTATGAATAAGGTGATTTTGTAAATCCAGAGACATAAAAGATTTGATTGTTCTTCATACTTCAGGGAAACAAAGTTAAAATGGAGGAACTCCGGCTTCAATTGCTATTTAATCCAGTATTTTGACAGCGTACTTTCATATTAATCTCATTAACATTCAAACATTATCATCGTGTTTAACGTAAATCTAAACTTTTCAGCTTAAATGCTCCAGCGGTTAACAATTTCAAAAGTTATTGTTTCAGAAAACATAATTTTCGATGTAGTAAAAGCATAGTTTATTTTATAGAAGCTGCTCATCAACCTAATACTGGTAACAAAAAAAGATAACCTGTACATAAAAGTAAAAATCAGGCAGTTAAAATATGAATATAATGAGGAAATAAAATTGATGTGTATTAAGATGCATGGGATTTTAAAATTAATTATAATTTGCCTTGGGGATGAAATATAGCTTTGCTGTCATCGGTATCCTATTAAGACTTTTAAAGGACAAAGAAAATTGCACCCATCGTAAGCTTCCCGTCCCATACCAAGCAGAGCACACTGCAAATTAGGGGGTTTACTGGGGAAACAATGCAAGTCAGTAGAACTATTACAACTATATCTAGGAAAACAAAAACTTTATAATAATATAAGGAATCATAGCTTAGTACTTTCTTCCTTTGTTTTAAAAGAGAATTTTGTTCAGAAGTTTTATAATCAATTCCTTTCTTTAGCAACATCTTTCTATAAGTTCATAAGATCACTCTTTATGTGTTATCCTAAAATTTATTCTCAAATTATTCAAAAATATTCACCATGTTTATGGACTATTTCCCATGTGTGTAGTACTATGTTGGCTACTACGGAAAATACAAAAAAAAAGGAATGAATGAATGAATGAGAGTCACTATATCTGAGAAATTTATGCTTATTGAGAATTTTCCATGAAAAATTTCTAACATACTATATAAAAGTGTCTAGATGACAGCTGAAATCGCTAATGGGCACAGTGGTCGGAGAACAAGGGGTCCTGATAGGCCCGGGTGACAGCTGTAGCTGGGTAGGATTCAGAAAGTGGAGATGAAGGAGACCAGCCTTCCAGGCAGGGACACCGCAGGCGGAAAGAACAGGAAGCAGGGGGCAGCGGGGTGTGTCTGAGACAGTGAGGTCTGGAGCATGCCGTTGCATGTGGTTGGACATGGGTTGACTAAGGTAGAATGTTTTCATGAGCAGCTGTACTTCATCTCTGACTACCTTGACAGAAAAGAGTAAACTGTAGAGTACAGAGAACAGATCATACTTTTGTTATTGTATGAGTTGGGAGTCTGTTTTGTGTATAACGTGATGCAAACAAAGCTGCTTTCTTCACTGATTCCTATAATTGCCAATGACTCTTTTTACAGAAGATTCCATGCTCAGCAGAGTAGCATGAACCCAGTACACAATCCATAAATATTTGCTCAACGAGAATTCATACTGCTTTTCTCCCTGCTCCCCGCTAGGTTTTTTGGCCAAACTTTTTACCAACACTGATTTTGTCGTTTGTTCAGATTCCTGGTTTCTATCTGATCTTCCCTGCCAAACCAGTTTTTGAAATTAATTGGAATTAGAGTTAACTTTTTAAAAATAAGATGGAAAATAAACCCAAATTGTACTTCATAAAAAATAATGTTAGAATAAATTCCCAAGAACAATGTCAGATGGTTTACAGTTGTAATATTGAATTAATTAGAATGAGAATTTTAATCTTTTTCACTTAGTATTTCAAGTTTATTTTTTGCAAGTTTGAAAGTGTCTTATTTAATATGATTTGATATTTCATGGAAAATTAAAATCTGTAATGGTTTTTATATTTTATTAATAATGGGTCACCTCATCTGTATTATGTGCAGAAAAAAGATAGAAATTTCCAGTTGAGGGGCGCCTGGGTGGCTCAGTCATTAAGCGTCTGCCTTTGGCTTGGGTCATAATCCCGGGGTCCTGGGATCGAAGCCTGCCTCAGGCTCCCTGCTCTGNAGCCTGCATCAGGCTCCCTGCTCTGCGGAAGCCTGCTTCTCCCTCTCCCACTCCCCTGCTTGTGTTCCCTCTCTCACTGTCTCTCTCTCTGTCAAATAAATAAATACAATCTTNGCGGAAGCCTGCTTCTCCCTCTCCCACTCCCCTGCTTGTGTTCCCTCTCTCACTGTCTCTCTTTCTGTCAAATAAATAAATACAATCTTAAAAAAAAAAAAAGAAATTACCAGTTGAAAAATACTTAGTTGACCTTTGCCAATAAGATGTTTCTCTTTTCGTCACAAATAAACTTTATGTACCTTGAATTCAAAGTGCATTAGCTTAAAATATGAGCACTCTGATGATTTTATGTATATATTTTATATCTCTCTATCAAACAGTGTGATAAAATCTGTTGCTCTTTGACTTGCCCATTTAAAATTTAACATAACTGTCCTTCTCACATCCATTTGAAATTAATCCACTTCAAAATGTAACTTTTTAGATCAGTAATACACCAGGGCTATTAGTTGGTGACCCAAAATGACAAAGTTAGTCCATTCTTCAAGGTTTTTGTGAGACAGTCAAATTCTGGTGTAGACCCATATGATTTCACTAGCCGATATGAAAACGTTTTAGACCTTTGTGGAAAGAACAGCCTGTGGAGAGGTTCAAAAACAGAATGCCATACCAACAAAAGTCCTAGTAGTAACACAGTCCTTATGAGTTTTCCTGGGCCGATGTACTTAAGTGTTTTTCTAACCTATTTCTTAGGAGAAAAAAATAATTGTTAGGTGATATAATGAGTCTTTTCTTTTGTCTCGTTACCTAACTCAAGGTGGTCCCCTAGGTTTTGTGTAAACCTTGAGAGAACAAATTAGAGGTGATAAAATCTGGGATCCTTTCCCAGTTCTGCCTGGCATTTGTTCTATGGTCTTGGGCACATCACTTAGCTACCTATGAACTGGTTTTCCTCTCTCTGCCATTTCGGGGGAGGATTCACTAGATCATCTCTAAGATTGCAGTCAGACCTTCTTTAGGGTTTCTGGGATGAATGCCGCATAAAGAATGAATATGGTTATATTTGTATAAGGATCCCAAAAAAACGGAATAATAATTACACATTTCTAGCTTTTAATTCTAAATACTGTGATGAAAAGGTGTAAATCAAATAATCAGATTAACATTGATTGATAGGACCTATGTCTACAAGTTTAAAACAGTCATCACTTTTTTCATCATGGCTGAGTGATAATTAGCAAGAGACATAGTTATCAACACTTAGCACATAGACGTGAAGACATTCACTGCTTATACAGAACAGATGGACTATAGATATTGAATCTTGTCATACATTAAATAATATGCTTTGAAATTATTTTCCAGATGTTTTAAGGTAGAATTTACATGAGCCAAATCGTAAGTTTCTAAGTTGCAAAATGACTTCAATATGGAAGATTGTTGAAAAAGTTCTTTTTAAAGAAGACAGAGGGCAAATTTCTGAGAGCTTTTTTAAGAGTTGGAACCTAAAAAATATCAAAGGTATAATCAACAAAATAGCACTCTATCAAAAACGGTATAGAAAAGAACTACGTGGACAGTTGTTTTGGCTTTGGGGAGTGGGAAGAAAAGCAATGAGTTCTCTCTTGATCTTAAATTCAAATTTATGAGCCTCTAAGGACAGCTACCAACCCAGAATGGAGGCCTCCCAGTACCATGCTGTCTCTAGTAGAATGTCACTTCCTAGGTGAAACTGCACCATAAAATATACTGAAGCAATATATTATTACCGTCATAGAGAATTTATCCTACACTATTTTACCTTTTCCCACTTACAAACTTTTTGGTATGATTTTATAACATCCTTTTGTTGCTTGTTAATACAAGTAACACTATTGGACCACTTAGTTGCTAAACCAACAACTATTTGCTTACAT
The DNA here is from genome assembly GCA_002007465.1 of Ailurus styani. NCBI lineage: Eukaryota > Metazoa > Chordata > Mammalia > Carnivora > Ailuridae > Ailurus > Ailurus styani. The sequence goes on from LNAC01000151.1 coordinate 1,060,576, forward strand.
AACTAGAGTTGGTATTCACCCAGATCCTACAATGAATATTAAACGTATTAAACCCTAACACCTGTAAGTTTTAATTTACCTTTTTCTGTTCTGGCTGCCTTCTTTCCATTTTCTCAGACCCATCCTCTCTCTACCCACCCACCCATCCATCCATCCATCCATCCATCTTCCTCTAGATATATATTTTTCACCTCTCCCTCCCAAATGTTTGGAAATTTTAAGTTATCCCATTTGAGGCTCAAGTAGGCAAGAATTCTAGGATGCGGCTGAATAACCCATCGTTAATGGGATTTAGTTACTCCGGAAATCCATCTAATCATTCAACATTTAACACCTACTGTACTCTTGGTACTGCATACAGAGTTGGGTTTATATAAATCAAAAGACATGGCCCATCTTTTAAAAACTGTAATGAGGATATTGGCACAAAACAAATATATTGCAAAATAATAACCCTTACCAACAATTAATTTAAAAAATATTTTAAATTATGTAGAACAGAATTCAGCAAGCAAAGGTCATCCTTGGCTTAATTAACCATATTTTTCTTTTTTTTTTTAAGATTTTATTTATTTATTTGCCACAGAGAGGGAGAGATCACAAGTAGGCAGAGAGGCAGGCAGAGAGAGAGGAGGAAGCAGGCTCCCCACTGAGCAGGGAGCTCCATGCGGGGCTCCATCCCAGGACCCTGAGAGCATGACCTGAGCCAAAGGCAGAGGCTTTAACCCACTGAGCCACCCAGGTGCCCCAACCATATTTTTCAAAACAGTCTTTGTAAAGGAATGGAAGTTTGTGTTGGGTGCAGTGGAAACAGAGAAACTGGAGTGCTAGAGGCTACTTAGAAATGAAAGTCTTATTCACAGAGAAGATAGCACCGAGCTGTCTTTAAGGTGGATAGTGTTTGCCTGGCATATTCATGAGTGAAGCATCTTGGTCAGGAGAACCATGTTTAAAGCACGGGGTAGAAATACTGGGTGAGGACAGGACAAGGCATGTTCAGTGATCTGCAACTTGTTTGTATTATTGGAGTATAAACTTCAAGGAGAAAGTCAGAACAGGTAAGGGGCATAGCTAGGTGGCACTTAAATACTGAAAGATCTTGGGTACCAGTATCTAAAAATCTGTCAAGTACAGAAATTAAGCCAATATAATCAGTGTAATAGGGAGCTAGAGTTTTGGCTTAATGCCAAAAAAATATCAACAGTAAGAGGATAACAGTGAAACAAAAAGGCCTCCTCTTTGGGTACCACTTAGAGGTACTTAGAATGAGTTTTCAGTTAGTCTGAAAAAGGAATATCTAGCAACTAAAGATGACTTATACAGGAGTGAGGTCCTTGTCACCGGAGATAATCTTTATATGTCAGAGAAATTCTAAGGGCGCCTGGGTGGCTCAGTGGGTTAAAGCCTCTGCCTTCAGCTCAGGTCATGATCTCAGGGTCCTAGGATCAAGGCCCATATCAGGCTCCCTGCTTGGCGGGGAGCCTGCTTCTTCCTCTCTCTCTGCCTGCTTGTAATCTCTCTCTGTCAAATAAATAAATAAAATCTTTAAAAATATATATGTATGTCAGAGAGATTCTTATATTTGCTGTGATCTTGCACTAGGTCCCTTAAGACATTTTACAACTTTAAGATTCATTGAAAAATAAACAGAAACCCGCTTACCAGCCTGTGTAACCACATTGCAGTTAAAGAGATTTCACTGTGATCTTAAAAGAAGTATCAAACCCAGGGTTTTCCTGTTGGTACGGCAGGACCTGCTACTTCTGTGGTTGCACAGATAAACCAGACTCCCCGTCTAGTTTCTGCTCCGGTCTGGTTCAGTTGTGCTCCAATGCAGACTTTCAGTCGGGCAGTTCCTTTATCCTGAGACCTGTGGTCCTGAGCCTTCCCGTTCTTCATAGTCTGCGGTACTCTTCCCACTTTCCAGGATGGCGTAGCTCAGGTCCCTCTGACGCTTGATGCCACATCCATTCATCTTCCTCCTACACCACCTGTTCTCTCTTGAAGACATTCCTGTGTTCTCTTGATTATCTGTGTCCTCTTATCAAAGGCTTATATGATCACAGCAGAGGGCTGGTCTTTACGACTCACATCATTGCTTTTGGGTTTGTTGTTGTTGTTGTTGTTTGGCTTGTGATATTAAGGTTACAAATTAACTATATAATTTTACACTAATACTTACAGCAGTGAACTCCTTGAACAAATATTTTGGGGCCCTACCATTTTAACATGGAGGGGCACCTACCACTGCTCTTTGCACTGAGGACTAACACTGCATTTATTTTTTTTTAACTTTTTAAAGATTTTATTTATTTATTTGACAGAGAGAGAAATATCACAAGTAGGCAGAGAGGCAGGCAGAGAGAGAGGAGGAAGCAGGCTCCCTGCTGAGCAGAGAGCCCGATGTGGGGCTCGATCCCAGGACCCTGAGATCATGACCTGAGCCAAAGGCAGAGGCTTAACCCACTGAGCCACCCAGGCGCCCCCTAACCCTGCATTTAAACAAAGCCCCTTGCCTTTGTGGGGCTTACATTCTGATGAGGGCAACTAAAACCATGTGAGACAAATATATAAGTAAGGAATTTTGGAAAGCGATAAGTGACACAAAGCTGACAAAAGGGAGGATAATAATGATTTGGTGGGATGAGCTGGTACTTTTAGCAACGTGGTCAGGGAAGGACTGTCACAGGAAGTGGCATTTGAGCCGGTGCAAAAATGATGGGAAGGAGGCAGGTGGCCAGAAGGAATGTCAAGATCCAAGGCCCCAGTGTGAAGTGGCAAAGCCTCTTGGAAGGAGGAACAGAGGACCAGTGTGGGCCTGAGCCTAGTAGTAGGGGGTGTTAGGAGAGGACACCCCTGATGTGGGCGGGGGACCAGGACATGGAGGGTTTTATAGCCCTTGCCGAAGTAATGGAATATCATTCTAATTCCACGGGGAGGCCACTGAAGATTTTTATGCAGGGAACTGATTACTGAAAAAATTTTACAGTTGAGGTGTGTCCTAGAAGAACAAGTGTTATGTTAAAGCTCATTAGAATAAGTATCTTGGAGCTTGAATCTTAAATGGAAAATGAGACTGGCATTTTTACCCAAACAGATATTTTTATTTAAGCCTGACCATTCACGAATAATATTACAAATGAATTAAATGACCCACATCAAAGAGTGTCATTAGCAGTTTTAATTATCTAAAATTTTTAAATTAAGTATGGTTTGCATTAGTTTAAAGCAGCAGTTGGTTCTTTGCTCTTCTCAATAGTTTGTGCTGTGCTCTTACCAGATGTTACTCTTATTATCTGAATGAAAATAGATTCGGGTGACATTGTAGGTCATAGTTGTCGTTGACTCCAAATATATTCATTCTCAAAACGCTCATCAACAAGGCTAGCATCTGTTGGAAAGAAAATCACGCCTCTTTTTGGTTACATGCTCATTATTTCCTCACTTCGTTCTGTCATTACTGCATTATCATAGTCACACTGTAAAGCTTCCTTTTTCATCAGAAGATGACCACTGTGGAATTACATCTCTCTGCAGTCATAGCTACCTTTCGCTGACAGCTGAATATGCTCAGAAAGGTGTGGTCACTTAAATATTGAGGGAAAAAAGCTTTGGACTTGATTTTTCCACTCCGGTCCAGTCCAAGGTGGCAGGACACACTGGTAGATCACAATAGTGGGAGAGTAACCAAGGCGTTGAATTGTCCTTATCCCGGCAAAATCCCACTGGGTACCAACCAGCTACGACTTCAGATGCCATCTCTGCTTTCCGCGTGTCTGGCATCTCCTCACTCGGTTGCATGTGACACATGTAGAATCAAGATCCATTTGGAGGCCATAAAATTGTTTAATACTTCGTGTTTTGTAAAATAGAGATAGCTTTCCATTAATGTTTTAATTCTGGCGATTTCTGCCATAATTTTCAAGCAGCTCAGAAGGCATCTTAGGGCAGCTAGTAAATAAATTGCTTTCTTTTCTTTCCAGGAAATGCTTCCAGACTGCACACTTTTATTTAGAGGACAGCACATCCCCTCGAGTAATATCCACACCTCCAACACCTATCTTTCCAATTTCAGGTAATAGCTTCAGGTGTGACCACGAGTAGCCGGTAGATGTTGAGTGAAGAGCATAACGCGGGAAGGTTTGTCCTTACTGGAGCACTTTGCAAATGCCTCTAACGGAGATGAGTAAATACTGCAGTTGCCCAAAATATTTATTACTGCCATGTGTCAGGCACTAAGGTTTCTATCTTATTCTCATTAATTTTGAACATTCTTAACCATATAGATGATATGGCCAAATAACTCATAATAATCAGGGGATAGTCTGTTACCATAAACGTAGCAATAAAATATTTTTTAAGAATAAGACTGGCCTTCAGTCATTTCCAGTACTTTAGTGGAAACCGGAACCACAGAAGTCAGACTAAACCAACGCAGTAAGGCTGGATAGGACAAAATAAAAAAGATAAAGCTTAGTTACCATCTGAATTTATGTGAGAAAAGCTTCCTTAACTACAGTAGGGGGAAAAAAACCCCAAAAAACTATAGAATGGTGGGAGTAGAAGAAAAACATGAGCACACAAAGAGTGTGTAATTGCCTGAAATACTTAGTCACAATGTCAGACAGTTTGAATACCGTCTATTTTTAGCAGAACTTACCTGGTTAACAATATTCAGGAATTAGCCAGGGTCATTTTGACTGAGACATCCATTGACCCTCGAGTTCACACTCTAAGATCACAGACACTTATTTGATTAACATTTTATAACATTTCAGAATGAAAAGTGGTAACAAAAAAGGAACTGCCTAGAAATATGTGAACCTTGGAAGAAGCTCTGGAGGATAGATGGTCAAACAAAGAAAGACACAGAACCATAGAACCAGGGAAAACAGAAGGAAATCTTTTTAAATTGACTGATACTCTATATGTTATTGGTAGAGGCCCAAGTTCCACGGGGTGTTATCTTCTGAAATCTCCTGATTTAAAAAACATTTTTAAAAANAACAAAGAAAGACACAGAACCATAGAACCAGGGAAAACAGAAGGAAATCTTTTTAAATTGACAGATACTCTATATGTTATTGGTAGAGGCCCAAGTTCCACGGGGTGTTACCTTCTGAAATCTCCTGATTTAAAAAACATTTTTAAAAAAGAGAGAGAGAGAGAAGCATTTTCTGTGTAATTTTCGGGGGTGGGGGGTAAGAATTAGAAGCATTTGGCTTTTTCCTCTTTGATCCACTCTGAGTCTTTAGCCACCAGTTATTTCTGTTTTTCTAGATTATTTTAAAATTCTGTACCTTTATTTTAGTACAGCACCCTTTCTCATTGACATATTTAGAATTCTGAGGTTGGCAGCTCTCAGGTGTCTGTTGCATTTTGGTTTCCTTCTCCTTCATACCTCGTCTACAGACGCCCTCAGAATGGGATAGATTAACATGCTATCACCCCAAGCCCCATATCATTGATTATTAACAATAAATAATCCCAATCAGGTCCTTGTCCAGGAACTCCAGAATCCCCTGTTCTACTTCTCATAAGAGTTGAGGTCAAGGGCATTTCTTCATGTCTCCAGCACTCCAGGTCACCCAGAGACCTGCCTTGTCATGTAGAATCAGAAATCAAAGAGCTATGTTAGTCTCACTTGCAGACCAGTTTGTGAAAGAAATGACCAAACCACATGACAGTAACTAAGAAGTCGTCCATGTGGTTGTGAAAAGAGGTTAGCTGTGCAGGATAACATCTATGGGTTTGAAGGACCCCTTTGAGAAGAGCTAATGATTTAAATGTGACAAGTTATTTCTGTTTTCTTGTCTAATTATAAAAGCTACTTCCAGGCAAGATCCTTTGGCAGATGTGAAGGCAGAATTACACCTTTGTCTCGTGTTTCTCAAGCTGAACTGGCTAATTCAATTTTAGTATTCAGGTACACTCATCTAAGAGAGCGAACAGATGGATTTTACTTTTTAAAAAAATCAACAAATTCTTGGTAACTGAAGCTTAAAAATATTAAATGGCCTAGATGCTGAACATCTGTTGATGTAAATAAGTGTTTCTAGTGAAATGTGTTTGATGTTTCCTTGTCAGAGAAATCACTTGTGAAATTGCATACTGTGAACTGGTAATATGTTTAATCTAAGAAAGTCTTTCCAGAGGGGGGAAAGAAAAACAGAGCCAGTGAAAATAATTTGGCCCCTTCACAATTAATTAACAGAGCCAATGACTTTGTTTACGTAGCATATTTTCAAGTTAGACTTCTTGAAATCTTACATATTAAAAGTCCCAAAGGTTTTTGACATTACCCTTAATGAATAGTCTGCATATCAATGTTTTATTTATAGAGAGAAGGAAAAAATGTTTTCAAATGTAAACATCTGACTAGCCATAAAACATTAAACTATGTAATTTTATTAAACTGAAATTACACTATATATTATGTTTAGTTCATGGTAAAATTGAAAATACTTCTGCATTTTTTAACTCAGAAGTCATATTCATATTAAATGTATTAACGTAAATGCAACCCCTACTCATGTTAAAGAAAGTTACCAGAAAAAGATGCAGTCTCTTGATAAGATGTGAGGCTTTGGTGGTATTCATTATTTAACAGTAAAAATTCTTGCTTCTTTAGAGTGTAAATGGAAGAGATGCATGATCAAATCAGAATTATAAAATGCAAGTTATTATTGATAGTAAATTTGGAGAAATTGATCACTGTTGCTTAATGTTTCATTGGAAGCTGCAATTCCCTTGGGATTGTAGCAATAATTGAACTTTGAAGTTGTTTGAGAAGAAGGCACTTTATAAGTCTTTATAAATGAGAGGCATATTCTTTTCTGTTGAATTATCCTTTCCAAACTAATTTTGTTTTATTTTCTTAGATGATGTTGGAGCAATTCCAATAAAGCACTTTCCAAAGCATGTTGCAGACTTACATGCAAGTAGTGGGTTTACCGAAGAATTTGAGGTATGATTTTAATATGCCTATTTTAAATAATGTGGAAAATAGCAAATTTTAAAGATTCAGCGGTAGGCTATTTCTTGACTTAAAGACATTGAAACTATTTTCACTTCTAGGAAGAATGTTAGTTCTGTAAGCACTTATGTGTTTAGTTGTGTTATGTTTATCATATAATTTAGAAAATTGGTTTTCCATTTTAAAAACCAAGTTATCATCGTAGAAATAAACAGTGTTATTTTTCTCCCATAAAGTACAGAATTCCACTATTCCTCTTTTAACCTGAATTAGTAACACTGATTCCTTTTAATTTTCTAAATTATGTAAATTATACTGAACTACTAAATTTCATGATTTCAACCAAAGTATAGTTAAACTCTTAGTTGTAAGTATTACATCAGTGTAAATGCAGAAGCATTTATTATACAAGGTCTAATAAATATTATACAAGGTAAAGTCCCATCTTCTCCTCAAGAAAATATGCATTTCTCAGTAAAAAAATTTTCTAGTAATATTCCATAAAATACTCTTTGTTAGAAGAGGCAGAGCAATTTGCTGCAAATTACCATGGCCCACTAAACTATCAGTTAATTTCAAAATGAGGAACCATAAGTCCAAAGTTAACAATGACAACCACAAAAAAATTAAGTTACCACTATTGAGCACTCCCTAATATGCCGGTCATCGCACTAAATGCTTCTACATTCAATCTTCACCCAACTCTGGTAGTTGATCTTTATTTCTATTCATATTACTGATGAAGTCCACTTCCATAGAAGTCAGTTAACAACTTGTAAATGGCAGAGCTGGGACGCTTATCAGATGAGCATTGAGTGATGTATAGAATTAATGAATCATCATACTGTACACCTGAAACTAATATAACCCTGCATGTTAATTCGACTTCAATTTAGATGAATAACTAATTAATTTTTAAAGACAGCAGGGCTGGGATTCAAACCTAGGTCTGTGATTTTCAAACATAACACTTTCCATTCCAGCAAGCCAGGGATCCTTGCCTCCCCTCCACCCCCTTCCCTCTGGAAACATCACATTGCTTTTCTGTCTCCCCCTCTCAACCCAGAAGTGCTTTATGGGCTTCCCTCTTGGAAGCACTTTGAGCCTTGATCCTGATCAGAGGGTGTCCCACTCTCCCCCTTGCACCCAGCAACTGTTTCCCAAGAGTCACAACAGCCAAGATATATTTAGGGAGGGAAAATGCCATAAATTAGAAAGCCTTAAGAAATCAAAAAAATAGAAATATGATACATTTTCACTTAGTTCAAAATAATAGAAGCCAATTCATTTATTTTTTTTAACATTTTAATTATTTATTTGTCAGAGAGAGTGAGAGTGGCAGCACAAGCAGGGAGAGCAGCAGGCTGAGCAGGGAGCCCAATGTCGGACTCGATCCCAGGACCCTGGGATCATGACCTGAGCCGAAGGCAGACGCTGAACCGACTGAGCCACCCAGGCATCCCAAGTCAACTCATTTAATCTTAAAAGAAATCTGTCATTGAAATAGAAAGCAGGATGAGGTAGTGACTAAGTAAAGTGGAATAATATGAAGAATTACATATTTAAAACATCAAATTAATTTTTCTTATCATAATAGAGATTAGAGGATAGGTGATGCCATGTTAACTTACAGAAACCATTAGACTTACATCAAACAAAATCATAATTCAGAGAGGGAGAATGTGTCAAGGACGGGTCTCATTTTCCAAATGGTAAAAACCACAAGGAGAAATAGACAATTTATAAAAAAAGTTGCTGATAGCACATACACAAAGGCAAATTCATAGTTTTAACAACTATAAAATCATTTTCAATATTATTTACCAGTTCATAATAATTAAATTAATAAAATAACTTCACATTTTTACTCAAAAGTGTATTCTTATTTCCATTGTTTTTAACTCACACTCTGATTCAAGAAAACGTTTCGTTAACTTAATAATTAGCTTAATGACTAATAATGCTATGCCTTTTAAGTGGTTCATAATATTAAATTGTGTTTAAATCTAGAGTCAGGATGGCTTACTCCAAAAGAGGCCTGAAAAGTTTATCTGTAGGGCGGCTGGGCCATTTGCTGATGAGTCAGATTCATATTTGGGTTACACACTTTCTCAAAAATTATAAAGCTTTCATGTTATTATCTTAATACTAAATAATTGTAAGTTCCTATCTAATATATTTAGATAGAAAACATCTCTGAAAAAGATTTTAATTCATTTAAAAAGATAATTGGCAGAAATAATTCCTCCAAACCCCTCAAAGTTTAAATTAAAAAGAGCTCTACTAATTAAGTATGTTAAAAGTAATGCTGTCTAAATTTTGTTTCAAAATGATATAGTATATGTGATAAAAAAAATTTTAGAAGAACGTTTAATGTTCTGACAGCTCTAAATCTGTTACAAACCACCTAATAGGAAGCTGTTTACTCTTTAAAATTAAATAAATAAATAAAAATGTGTCACTAATTCAGAGTTTCAAATAGTGCTATAGTGGTCAAATAAAATTGTATTTGGATATTAGCAAATCTGACTAATACAATAAAATGTGTCATCAAATATATGGTTTTTTCCCATCTGCACTTTTTATATTCATGTTGTACCACTGTCCCCTTTTAAAAGTGTTCTTGTTTTTCCTTTTTACATAATTGTAAGGCTCCAAATTGTTAGAAGTTTTGATGTGCATGCAGCTGTTTGAAACATTCTGTTTTGTTACGACTTGACAAATGTATTTATTGCATGATCATAGTTTTCCATTGTAAACCTAATATGAACGCTTTTTTTTCTCATTTGTCGTGTGCTGTGGAATTTGATTTCTTTACTTTTTTGGCATTCATTCCCTCATTAGACACTGAAAGAGTTTTACCAGGTAAGGCATTATTTCACTGCATTTTATTTTAGCCAAGAAATAGTTATAACATGGAAAAAAGTGTTTTGGGGGATAGACTAATTTGTCTGTGTTGTCTTCTATGTCACATTTTTAAGGCACTTTGTTTGCAAGGATCGGCGCTCAAACGCTGTGCCTACATTTCTTCACAGGAAGTGCAGAGCTGTACTGTTGATTTAGGTGTCACAGCAGACAGCTCCAATCACCCCGACAACAAGCACAAGAACCGGTACATAAATATCGTTGCCTGTAAGTATCTCCTCGACTCAGCCCTGGCTCCGGGAGCACTGCGGTTCCCCGGCTCTTCCATGGGGTCCTCACGTCTGATAGCAGGCTCGGGGTCGCTCTTTCGGGACCTTGGGATCTGAGAATAAGGCTTGTGTTAGAGCACGTGGCATTACAGTCCTCTAACTGAAATACAACCTGCCATAAATTAACCATAGGTCTCCTTCAAACAAAACAGACTCAAACTGTAATCGAGGCCTTTCTTCAAGCGCCATGGGCTCTAAATCTGTTCCTAGGGTTTCCCTCGTTATTTCTATTCCCAGGTCCTGTTTTCACTGGAGATCGGTTTACTTCGATGTGAATTTACTAACCAAATAGATTTTCTTTAGACGTCATTTTTCCTTCTAGCCTTTTCTTCTCTTTCTTGCCATTCTTCCTGGGGGTCTTATAAAGGGCTAGTTGGATTCTTTTTTATTCCTTCTTTCCCTTTATTTTCTTAGCTGTTCTCTCTCTCTCTTCTCTTTTTTTCCCCCAATGAGCAGCTGTCTCTTTTGTTTAATACAGATTTATCTGTTTTTTTCCTATGAAATTACCATTTTTCTTCCATCTTACAGCATCTCATGTTTGCTTATGTTCCCTCTTATTTTCCTTTATAGTCCCCTCCGTCTCTAGAATCCATCGACGACCCCTCCCCGGAAACTCATACTCCTCTCCTTCCTTATCTGTTCAGTGGGCCTCCCTGGATCCTATGAACACAGTATTACCAGCTTGGTTATTTAAGTTCTGGTTCCATCCTGGAAGCCAGTGAAAATGAAACTGCACTCCTTTTCTTTTTTTTTTTTAAGTTTTTATTTAAATTCCAGCTAGTTAACATACGGTGTAATATTGGTTTCAGGTGTATAATATAGTGATTCAACGCTACCACACAACACCTGGTGCTCACCATGAGTGCTCTCCGTAATCCCCATCCCCAATTTAAGCCATCTCCCCTCCACCTTCCCTCTGGTAACATCAGTGTGTTTCCTATAGTTAAGAGTCTGTTTCTTGGTTTGCCTCTCTCTCTTTTCTTCCCTTTGCTCATTTGTTTTTTCTTATATTCCACGAGTGAAATCATATGTATTTGTCTTTCTCTGACTCACTTATTTCACTTAGCATGATACTTTTTCATCCATGTCGTTGAAAATGGCAAGATTTCATTCTTTTTCATGGCTGAGTAATATTCCATTGTGTGTATATATGTGTACACACATACATACATAAATACCATTTTTTTCCTTATCCATTTATCAGTCCATGGATACTTGGGCTGTTTCCATAATTTGGCTATTGTACATAATGCTGCTATAAACATCAGGGTGCGTGTATCCCTTTGAATTAGTATTTTTGTATTCCTTAGGTAAATACCTAGGAGTACAATTGTTGGATCATAGGGTAGTTCTATTTTTAACTCTTTGAGGAAATCCGTACTGTTTTCCAGAGTGGCTGCACCAGCTTGCATTCTCACCAACAGTGCAAGAGGGTTCCCCTTTCTCCACATCCTCACCAACACCTGTTGTTTCTTGTGTTGCTGATTTTAGCCATTCTGACAATGTGAGGTGAAATCTCACTGTAGTTTTGATTTGTACTTCCCTGATGATCAGTGACATTGAGCATCTTTTCATGTGTCTGTTGGCCTTCTTGTGTCTTCTTTGGAAAAATGTTTGTTCTTGTCTTCTGCCCATTTTTTAAATTGGATTCTTTGGGGGTTTTTTTGGTGTTGGTTGTAGTTCTTTATATATTTTGGATACTAACCATTTTATTATCACATCTTCTTAAATAGTTTGGATATATGCTGCTTCTTTTCCACAGGACTGAACAAATTTGTATTAGAAGGGTTTAGTAGGACATTCTGCTTCACGTTTGTCTTCCTCAACAAAGCAGCTGTCCTGGCTGCACATAAAAATTCAGCTGCTGCTTGCACAGGGTGAATTTGTTCAACTCTTCCCTCTGCAAGCCAAATAGAAAACACCTATCAAGTAATTCAGAAGGGGAGGGAGATTAGCATGTATTGTACACGTTCTGTGTGTCTGACTTTGTAAATTCATGATTTCATTTAATCCCTGAAGTGACCTGGCACATAGATAATCACAGTCCTATTGTAGAACTGAAGAAAAACAACACAGAAAATTTACCCAGTAATACTCCTCTAAAAGTCTTAGAACCAAAATACACACAAAAAAATAGGTCAGCCTGGCATCAAACCTATCTTTTCATTGCCATATCTCTTTTGCTGCATCCGTTCCCTGCTCTTTGAGCTGCTGTTGTCCTAGAAGCAGTAATATCCCAGGATGTCCCTCTAATTGTCATGGTTTGGACTGTGTTCACCTTTTTTTTTTTTATTCATGTCTTCATCCTTGAAAAAAATAAATAAATTCTGCCCCATGAAACTACCAATTTTCCTTCTAGTAACACTTCCCTTTCTTATGTCGTTCCCCCATTACATATAATTTCTCTGTAGAACTGAAGTTAATCTCCAAGTCCTCACTTCCACGCGTTTTCATTGCCGCAGTACGCCATGTCTGAGTTACCTTCGTGTCGCCCCCTTCAAGTAGACCATGCCGGGCAGCCATTCTCCTGCCTTGCCATGCGTAGCAGCTCCTTGAGGTTGTCCCCTTGAACGAGCTGTTGGCTGGAACCATTCGCAGAAACTTCCCAAGTCCCTTCTGCTTCCCTCGCTACTCTCTCTTCCTCCACCAGCCTCCTGTTCGGGAGTGCACAGGGCGCCATCCTTCCTTAGCTTTCTGAGACACCCCCGTCTGACATCCTTCTCTCCCTCTCAGTGGCTCTCCATTGTTCACAGCCCCAAGATCCATCCTTAGAAACCCATCGAAGATGCCAATGCCCCCTTCCAGCCTTTATGAAAAGGCTTATTATCATCCCAGACCAACACAATCTCTACCTTCAAGTCCCCCCTCATACTTTGCACCTCCCTTGACACCTGAGCGTTCCTTTCTGTATAGAAGTCTGTGCTCATGATCTGCATTAGGGCAACTTGCTGAAGGCAGGAGCTCTTGTTGTATTGATCTTTGTCCTCTGTGTCCCCATAAGGCCTACTAAAAGTAAATTATATTTGCACTTATTTTAATTGTATTTGATGTTTCATTATGTAAATCTACATGGCCTTCATGCTGAAAAGTAGTCCGTGCTATAGTGAAATATTTTCTTTTTTTTTTAATTACAGATGATCACAGTAGGGTTAAGCTTGCACAACTTGCTGAGAAAGACGGCAAGCTGACTGATTACATCAATGCCAATTATGTTGACGTAAGCATGCTTTAGTTGAAACATCTATGAAATTATATTGGACGACGAATTTACTGTACCACTGTGCTCTACTTACATAGTGTTTAATACGTGTTATGTGATAGCTAATAAAAAATACAAATCAGCAATAGGACATCCCATGGCTAAAGGACTTTAGATTGAAAAACATTCAAGTCCTTGTCCTGGTTCCTCTCGTGGGTGAGAGGTAATTCAGGTTGGAAATGAATGTTCAAGGTAGAATGTTTATATACATTGGATAGGTTTAAAACTCCTTAAATGTGAGGAACAGGGCACCCGCTTATTTTGAACCCAGCCCAGTGTTGTATATATAGCACATGATCAATAAATCCTGACGGAGAGATTCATTCCCAAGGCAGTCCTGGCTAAAAGGCAAACACGTGATTACTAAACCAGTTATCGGTCTTCTAATCTGGGGCACTTCTCAGGATAGCCAGCTACGTGGGACTTATTAGAGATCTCCTGGGACCACAGACCACTGACTAAATTGACTGGTTTTCACTGTGGTCAGTTGCATGTCAGTGGAGCTCATTTATTTTCCTGACCCCGACCTCTCCGTCTAGCTGCCTTCAGGTTCAGACTGTGTGGAACAGTGAATTCAGAGAAGTGAGCACCATGTAGAAATATACAGCAGATTTGGTAGAGGCAGCCCCCCTCAGGCTTCTAGAAGGTAGAGTGTGTATGTCACATCAACACGGGCTTTGAAGTTACAACTGGTTTTGAATCCCAGGCCTGTCCCTGGGTGGCCAGGAAAGCTTGGAAAGCCACTTAACTCCCCTGAGCTTCCAGATCAAGGATGATGCTTCCATTTTGCAAGGATTTGGGTAAATGTTCGTAAAGCATCTTGGGTGCCAGTGGGTGCTCTGTGGAGGATAGCTGGTACTCAGCACTGCTCAGTACCACCAAGGAGAGGGGATTTCCCAACTGCTGCAGACCGCTGAGCCCCGTGCCTCAAACACATTTCAAAGCAGCACAACTAAAGACTAGCATAGTAAATAGACTTAGATTAAATGTACTTAGACTAAAGGTGCCAAGAATAGTGTCTCTATCAAAGCAAAGACAACTTTTTTTTTTTACAAAGATCGTAGTTAAAGAATTGCTATCTTTGCTAATACTATCAAGTTTCTCCACCATTGCAGGATTATTCTTTACGGTTTGTCTTTTATAGAAAAAAAATGCACTGACCTTAAAAACTTACATATTGTGGGCGCCTGGGTGGCTCAGTGGGTTAAAGCCTCTGCTTTTGGCTCAGGTCATGATCTCAGCGTCCTGGGATCGAGGCCCGCATCGGGCTCTCTGCTCAGCAGGGAGCCTGCTTCCTCCTCTCCCTGTCTCTCTGCCTGCCTCTCTGCCTACTTGTAATCTCTCTCTGTCAAATAAATAAATAAAATCTTAAAAAAAAAACTTACATATTGAGCAGCAAAAATGGCATAGAATTGGTAATTTAGTAAAAAAGTATTTGTCATTTGTTTCTTTAGGGTTACAACAGACCAAAAGCTTACATTGCTGCCCAAGGCCCACTGAAATCCACAGCTGAAGATTTCTGGAGAATGATATGGGAGCATAACGTGGAAGTTATTGTCATGATAACAAACCTCGTGGAGAAAGGAAGGGTATGTAGGTAATCTATTATCTCATCCCCCAAACAGTAATCAGAAGTGCTTTACATTGCTTTAATAGAGTCTACAGTAGGAAGCCGCAGAAGAAGGCTAATCAGGATTCCTTTCTAGTAAGTATGACAGCTAAAAGGAAACTTAACATTGTAGGTCAGCAAGTTTCACTCTAAATCAGCTATGTGCTATTTATTTTTTTAAATATTTATTTATTCTTAGAAAAAGAGAGAATGAGCAGGGGGAGGGGCAGAAGGAGAGTGGGGAGAGAAAGAAAGAATCCCCACTGACCGTGGAGCAGGATTCAGGGCCTGATCCCAGGACCCTGGGATCATGACTTGAGTGAAAATCCAGAGTCCAGCAGTTGACTCACTGAGTCACCCAGGCACCTCCAATCTGCTATTTTTTTTTAAAGATTTTATTTATTTATTTGACAGAAAGAGAGATTACAAGTAGGCAGAGAGGCAGACAGAGAGAAAGGAGGACGCAGGCTCCCTGCTAAGCAGAGAGCCTGATGTGGGACTCGATCCCAGGACCCTGAGACCATGACTTGAGCAGAAGGCAGAGGCTTTAACACAATGAGCCACCCAGGCGCCCCAGCTGTCTGCTATTTAAATGCATTCTTCATACAGTGAGAAAAAGTAATGAGCCCCTTTGCGATGGGGCAATCCGTTGTGAAATAGATTTTAATTCCCTGGAGCTGGATTCTAGTTCTGCTTTGTATTGACTCAGTATAGCTGGCCTCCCTTTCATCATCTGAAAGGAGAATTTTGGACCAGATCCTTTCAAGTCTTTCAGCTCCGTAATTCTGCCCCTGGTCTCCTCTAAAACTACTCCTAGTCACACAGAAAGAAAAGAAAATGTGTGGAAGAATGAGGGCGTCCATTCCTATCCCGGTTAGACCTCTGCTGATTTCAGGGATGACTCCTATATCGAGCAACTACAATATGGAAATAGCATCTTTACTTTCTCTTTTGCAGAGAAAATGTGACCAGTACTGGCCTGCTGATGGTAGTGAAGAGTACGGGAACTTTCTGGTCACTCAGAAGAGTGTTCAAATGCTTGCCTATTATACCGTGAGGAGTTTTACTTTAAGAAACACAAAGATAAAAAAGGTGAGTCCACAAACGAAGGACATCATCAGTTGACTAATACATCTGGTCTTTTTTTAAGTGAGTGGGTGGTATAAGCAAACAGGCGAAAGGGATAGAGAATTAAAGGCATTAAGAGTTCTTATCACAGCCACGCCTCATTCCCAGAGGTTTCTGTGGAGTCTCTAACTGCCCACCGTGGCTTTGGAGCCGCACTGGTCATGGTGCCGGTGGTTGCCGTGGTTGTGGTGCACGAATGAAGGTCCCTGCCCCACGTGGTCACTGCGCGCCCGACTAAAAATACCGCAGATTGAAACAAGGAAGGAAAGAAAAACAATAACGATATAAATCAGGGTTCTGCAGAGAAACGTGTGTGTGATAGACATTGAGAGGGAGATTTTTTTTTAAGATTTTACTTATTTTATTTTAGAGAAAGAGAGAGTGTGTGTGTGTGTGCGTCGGAGGAAAGGAAGAGGGAGAAAATCCCCAGCAGACACTGTGCTGAGCGTGGAGCCCAACACTGGGCTCGACGACCCTGAGATCATGACCAAAAGTCGGACACACAACTGACTGAGCCAGCCAGCACTCCCAGGAGAGAGATTTTTAAGGAATTGACTTCATGCCAGAAATTCAGACAAAGTTTTTACGTTTCAATCACAGAGAATTCCTTCTTCTTCAGGAAACCTCAGTCTTTATTCTTAAGCCCTTCAGTCAGTTGGAGAAAGTCTACTCACATCACTGAGTGTGACCTGCTTTACTCAAAATCTATTCATTTAAATGTTAATCACACCTAAAAAAAAATTCCTTGACAAGGAGGAACCCATGGCCGGCTCAGTCAGTAGAGCCTGTAACTCTTGATCTCGGGGTTGTGAGTTGGAACCCCACATTGGGTATTGAGATGACTTCAAAAAATAAAATCTTAAAAAAAAAAAAATCCTGACAGGAACATCTGGTAATGACTGGTATTTGGCCAAACTACTAACCACCAGAGCCTAGTCAAATTAACTCATAAAAGTAACCATCACGAGCGACGGTGTATTTTTGTACTTCTTATGTACCACCAAAATCCAGCTGATGTTTAAGGACTTGTGTGCGTGCACGTGTGTTTGTGGGCACACGCACCCGTGGGTGTTCCTGTGACCAGCTCTCTGAACTCTTCCAGGGCTCCCAGAAGGGAAGACCCAGCGGCCGAGTGGTGACACAGTACCACTACACTCAGTGGCCCGACATGGGGGTGCCGGAGGACTCGCTGCCCGTGCTGACCTTTGTGCGGAAGGCGTCCCACGCCAAGCGCCATGCTGTGGGGCCTGTCGTTGTCCACTGCAGGTGAGTCTCAGAGCCGGGTTTCAAAACCCGCAGGGTGGCTTCTGCTAACGAAGAAGGAATCTGAGGAACAAAGGTTTTACCAAAATCAGGACGGTTTCGTGGAGTGAGGGGGATGAGATTGCGTGCCCGCTTTCAGAAGCACTGACCACTAGGAAATGAGTATGCCAGACTCAGAATTTGATGGCTGAATATTTCAAAGCACCGGATGTTTTTTATGATGTTTATTGTTCTATTGAACTGCTGAATTGGATTTTAATGTGTTAAATGTGTGAGGCAGGAGGAACAATGTTTTGTCATTAAACAAACGTTTATTACGACATAATGTCATGGGATAAAATGCTTGGGACATAACCCCTGTTCCTAGGAGTTAGTGGCCTCTCGTAGAGTTATTATGTCGGGTTTATATGAGAGAAACCAGAGAGCACAGAGGGTGAAGAATTTGGCGAAATAGGTCTAAGTTGTTTTTAAACAGTTTGGGATCAAAATTCTTTTCTCATTTTCTGAGTTCTCTCTAATATATTAAGGTGTTATCAACTCATCGTTACTCCATTACTTTATTTCCAAGACTAATTTGATGAAGAGAAATAAGGATATTTCAAAGAAAGAGAAAAAAAGTGTCGGAGGTTTTAATCTAATATTTTTCAGTTAAAATAAAAAAAACAGGGCGCCTGGGTGGCTCAGTCGTTAAGCGTCTGTCTTCGGCTCGGGTCATGATCCCAGGGTTCTGGGATCGAGCCCCACATCCCATCGGGCTCCCTGCTCAATGGGGAGCCTCCTGCTCCCTCTCCCACTCCCCCTGCTTGTGTTCCCTCTCTCACTGTTTCTCTCTGTCAAATAAATAAATAAATCTAAAAAAAATAATAATAGTAACAGTTAACATTTACCGAGTGCTGATTGTGTGCCAATCTTCATGACCACACAAATCAAGATGATTTCTGTGTACACTATTTTTGTCAAAGCAGCATCTGTGTTTTTACAGAGGTAAGTGTTTTCCTTTGATAAACAGCTTATCTGACACATTCTAATTATCTATCTCAGGAGTTATCCTCAGACAAAGTTTGAGAGACCTATCTTGAGTTTTTTCATCTGTTAGCCTGATGATAAGCTGAGGAGAAGCAGGAAAATGCAAGAAAAGGGGCTCCGAAGGTCAGGGATTGTTTCTTGGCAAATAGAGGAGGACCAGGGTATTGTGAGGAGCAGGTGCTAATTTTCCACTCTAGCACTTCCTACTTGTCAGAGCATTTGAAAAGACTCCCTGTCTCTGAATTCTGTCCCTCCGGTAGAGGCTTTGGAGAAGTCAATAGATAATGGCCCTTTAGAAATGACTGAAGTTGTGCTTTATTCCTCACGATCTCACTGAAATGATATTTTCAGCTGAAAGCCTTATCAAATTCTTTTTCCAATTAATGTGAAAACCTTTACACAAACATGTCTGCCTGGCAATACAGACCCAGGACCTTTTCTTTTCAGAGTTGGGTGAAGCCGATGCTTTCATTTTCCTCAGATTAGATGTCTAGTTGCTATGCTCTGATATGGAATGTTTTCCTTCTGTATCATATATGATGAATAATAAATATAATTACTGAAAATTTAAGAATCTCAAATGAATGAATCAATCAATTAAAAATCTCCAACAGAAATAGGCTGTTTTACAGCTTTACCGATAGCCCCAAATGAGAAAGTAAACAATTTGTTATTTGAAGCATTATGCTTAACCACGAAACCGTTTGGTTTGCGATTGCTGAATTATTTATTATGTGGCTCAGTCGCTTGGGGAAGAAAATTATTTTAATTTCCAAGATAGCCAGGAGTGACCTATCTTCAGATGTAACTTTTGCTTGCCGTTGAAGTGGTTCTTTCTTTGCGTTCTCTTCAGCGCCGGCGTGGGAAGAACGGGCACATACATTGTGCTAGACAGTATGTTGCAGCAAATTCAGCAGGAAGGAACTGTCAACGTATTCGGCTTCCTAAAACACATTCGTTCACAAAGAAACTATTTGGTGCAAACCGAGGTATGAGAAAAAGGACACTTGTTGCTTCCCCCCCCACTCCCCCCCCCCCGAGAAGGACACTACTTATCTAAGGGTTGTAGGTGTCACAAAACGCTAACCCTGGATGGACCAGACTTTGTTTGACCAGGCTGATCCATCTCATAGGGCTTCCATATTAAAGTACTGCCAGCTGAGTGGCTTACAACCACAGAAACTTCCTGCCTTATGGTTCTGGAGGATAAAAGTCCAAAATCAAGGTGTTGGCAGAGCCATGCTGTGTCTGGAACCTCTGCAGGATGATCCTCCCTCGTCTGAGTTTCTGGTAGCTCTGCATGTTCTTGGAGGTAGCAGCCCTACTTCACTCAGTCTCTGCCTCCATCTGGCCGGGGCTGTCTTCTCTGTCTGTGTGTCCAAATTCCCCTCTCCTAGAAGAATGACAGTCACTATGTCATCTTAGCTAGTTACATCTCCAACGATCTTGTTTACAAACATGGTCACATTCTGAGGCCCTGGTGGGGGTTGCTTAGGGCTTCAGCATATCTTCTGGGGGGACACAATTCAACCCATGACACCAGGAAATTGCAGTATACATCCTAGATGGACCAGCTACATTTTGTCTATGTAGTGACCGAATGGAGAATATCTTTGAAATGACACTGATGACAGAGAAGATTAAAAAAAAAAAAAATTCAGTGGATCAGGCATTGCCCCTTCCTGCTAGCAAAACCTCGGATTTTTCCTGCATATAGTGAATAAATGCATTCATTTTCATATTTTAAAAGTGTGAATTAGGGGCACCTGGGTGGCTCAGCTGTTAAGTGTCTGCCTTCGGCTGAGGTCATGGTCCCAGGGTCCTGGGATGGAGCCCCGCATCCGACTCCCTGCTCCATGGGAAGCCTGCTTCTCCCTCTCCCACTTCCCCTGCTTGTGTTCCCTCTCTTGCTGTGTCTCTCTCTGTCAAATATATATATATATATATATATATATATATATATATATATATATGAATTATGCTCAAATTATATCCCTTTTTAAGCCCATATAGTTTACAGGACGCAGGACAAAATCTGTATATCTGTATTTTTTTCCTCCTATTTCTAAATAAAAATGAACTTAAGTTGGAAAGGATGTTTGGCAGCTTGAGAGCAATCAGAGACATATGGCCATATGGGTGAGACTTCATTCCATGGAGGAAATGCACTGTAGTCAGCTTAGACCAGGGAAGAGTCCCATATAGGAGATAGAAGACAACTATTAAAGACTGTACATGAAAGTGCACTAAGTTACCTAGGACTGGCTAAAAGGGGAATTGGAATGGACAGAAGAAGACGACACATGAGAAACACAGAGGCAGAAAAGTCCTCATGCAAAATATGGAAGCGGCTGGCAGGTTTGAAGGCTGGGCAGAGAGCATTGCTTTGTCTCTTTCCCACCGATGTCAACACATAAGAAATAAAGAAGTGAGGGATGTGGGCGCCTGGGTGGCTCAGTGGGTTAAAGCCTCTGCTTTCGGCTCAGGTCATGATCTCAGCGTCCTGGGATCGAGGCCCGCATCGGGCTCTCTGCTCAGCAGGGAGCCTGCTTCCTCCTCTCCCTGTCTCTCTGCCTGCCTCTCTGCCTACTTGTAATTTCTCTCTCTGTGTCAAATAAATAAATAAAATCTTTAAAAAAAAAAAAAAAGAAGTGAGGGATGAGAAGAATTGTGTTGTCTCCTGACTGCTTCCTCTCCTACATCTGATTTCCTGCTGGTCTAGTAAGCAATCTTCGTGGGTCCATCCCCGCCATTATGTAAGAATCTTTTAGCCCGTCAGTGAAAAACATTACTTTTGTACTTTGATATATACAAAGAAAAGCTGAAATAATGTTCCCCATTGTCATTGTTTTGCCAGGAACAGTATGTTTTCATTCACGACGCTCTGGTTGAGGCCATACTTAGTAAGGAGACTGAGGTGCCAGACAGCCACATTCATGCCTATGTCAACATGCTCCTCATTCCTGGACCAACAGGCAAAACGAAGCTGGAGAAACAATTCAAGGTGAGTTCTCTTGGAAGCCTCTTGGATGTTACCACACAGGTCAGTGTTCCTGCATCTTCTTATCTGAGTTGAGAAGGCCATGTGGATGGGTTCAGAGCACAGTTGGTACAGTGGCTTTGTGTTGTTCTTTACAGTGGGCAACAAAGCCACGTGGTCAAGTTCAAGGAGAATCTTAATTTTGACTAGTGAGAAGAAAAGTTCTCAAGAACTCTAGATTACTGTTTACAGCCGCAAACTTGGTCCAAGAAAGGAGGGCACAGAGCCTAACAGAAGGGACAGGCAGACCTCATAATACAGACTGCATAAGTGCTCTTTTCCCTTTGAAAAAACCAGACCACTTCACGATGAGTGATCCGGCTCACGCTGTTCATGCCACTCATTGGAAAAATCTGTCTCCCTTGAAGCCTCTAGACTAGTGAAGAGGCTACCCCAGAACAACAGCTCTTCAACCCGTTTCTCCCACCCACCTTGTCACGAGGTAGTGAGCTGGAGAAGGGAGTATGTTTTGTTAAATACCATACCTTCTACAAGCCTAGTTCTCTGCCTTCCAGAAATCAGTCAGCAAAGAATTCAGGAAGTAGATGTTACGGGACCCTCTAGCTGTGCGGGGCGATTTGCACAGTTGTGGTTTTCCCAAGGAATGGATAGCCTACCCTCTTACTTCCCAGGGTTCCTAGAGAGACAGGGCCAATTTCTGAAGAAGGAATATCTAGAAAAAATCTGAAAGACCCTTGAAAGACCCAGGAAGTTAACAAACCTTGAGACTGCAGGGTGTTTTTTTCGTCTTCTCCCCAGGCTACAACATAAAAGATGTTAGTCACTACGAGTTCCTTTTGATTTTTTGCCTGTCAGCACCTTTTGTGCCTTTGGAGGAGTAAAGAAAGATGAGGGGTGAAGGCTGTGCTTTGAAGCTGCCATCAGGAAGACATAAGTGTTTTTATTCAGCAGAGCTGATCTGGGTGATACAGAACACTAAAGAAAGAGAAAGTATGAAGTTTGGTTCCAAAAATAGATAATAAAGGAGTATAAAACATAAACATTAGGTTGTTAGGATGGCTTCCTTCTAAATTAAAAAATATGTAAGTATTTTTTTTCATTTTCAACAGAATTCTCATTTTAGCATGACTTACCCCTACACAACTGCATAAAAGAATTGATATGACTTATATTAGATAACCCAGGATCAAAATAGAAATATCAACTATGAGGCCAGAATCTTAATTAAGAGAGGGACATTTGACTCTCTTTCCTCTTAACACCTAACTAGGGAGATATCCTAGTTAGTGTATGTGTCCTGTAAGATGTTAGTCATTCAAGTTTCTCCACAGATAAAATTACTTGAAGTAAGTTGGGCGCCTGGGTGGCTCAGTGGTTAAGTGTCTGCCTTCGGCTCAGGTGATGATCCCAGGGTCCTGGGATCGAGTCCCACATTGGGCTCCCTGCTTGGCGGAGAGCCTGCTTCTCCCTCTCCCTCTGCCTGCTGCTCTGCCTACTTGTGCTCTCTCTCTCTCTGTCAAATAAAGAAATAAAATTTTAAAAAACAAACAATTACTTGAAGTAAGTTACCTGTCTCTTTATTTCTGGGTATTTATCTGCAGAAAACAAAAACTCTAACTCAAAAAGATAGCTGCACTCTTATGTTCATTGCAGCATTATTTATAGTAGCTAAGATAGAGGAACAATCTAAGTGCCCATTGGCAGATGAATAGATAAAGAAAATGTAGTGTGTTACTCAGCCATAAAATAGAATGAAATCTTGTCATTTGCAACAAGATGGATAGACCCCGGGGGCATTATGGCAAGTGAAGTAAGTCAGAAATGACTCAGTGAAATAAGTCAGCAGAGAAAGACAAATACTTAAGATACCACTTATATGTGGAATTAAAAAAAACCAAGTTCATAGATGCAGAGAACAGATTGATGGTTGTGGGAGGCAGAGGGTACAGGGTGGGCCAAATGGGTGAAGGGGGTCAAAATGTACAAACTTCCAGTTATAAAATAAATAAAGCATAGGGATATAGTGTACAGCATCTGACTATAGTTACTAATATTGTATTGCATATTTGAAATTTGCTGAGAGTGTAGACCTTAATAGTTTTCATCATTAAAAAAGATTTTGTAACTATGTATGGTAAAGGATGCTAATTAGACTTATTGTGGTGATTATTCTGAAATGTACACAGATATCAAATCATTATGATATATACCTGAAATTAATGTAATGTCATATGTCAGTTATACCTCATTTAATTTTTTAATTTTATAAATTTTCTGAAATTTAAATTCAGTTAATTAACATAAGAGTGTATTATTAGTCTCAGATGTAGAGTTCAGTGATTTTTTTTTAAGACTTTATTTATTTATTTGATAGAGAGAGAGAGATCACAAGTAGGCAGAGAGAGAGGAGGAAGCAGGCTCCCCGCTGAGCAGGGAGCCCAATGCGGGCCTTGATC
Organism: Ailurus styani; assembly: GCA_002007465.1. Lineage (NCBI taxonomy): Eukaryota > Metazoa > Chordata > Mammalia > Carnivora > Ailuridae > Ailurus > Ailurus styani. The sequence continues at coordinate 1,084,488 of LNAC01000151.1, forward strand.
CCAGGACCCTGAGATCATGACCTGAGCCGAAAGCAGAGGCTTTAACCCACTGAGCCACCCAGGCGTCCGGAGTTCAGTGATTGATCAGTTGTTTATAACATAATGAGTTGACTTTAAAAAAAATAAAATAGAGATTACTTTTTAAAAATTAATGGAAAGAGATCCATGGCAGTGGGTACATGGGGGAGGAGAGATTATTAGAGGGAGAGGAGATCCCGAGAAGGGGCAAAGGGGCAGGATTCAAGACAAAGAGGGATTGGGGCAAAATGCAGGGGCACCTAAATGGGTGTGGATAGCAGGAAGTGTACGGGCTTCAGTGCTGGAGACTGAGGGAATATTCTGTGGCTTCTATTCCCTGGGTGACACAGGAGGTGAGTGTGTGTGTGCACAGGCATGGGGTGCACCTGGGTGTTTGTACACACATTCTAAAATAAAGATGTTGAATAACGGCTGGAGACAGAAGACTTAATTTCAAGGAATCTACACAGTACTAACCATATTCTCAGAACCTAATCCAGTAAAATTAGAAATTGACCATGAAAACTTGCCCTGAAAAAGAATCTAGGTATTTGGACAATAAAAATGTTCTTTTAAATAATTGGCCTATTAAAGAGGAAATTATAAAATCTTTAGAATTAAAGGTCAACAGAAGCATTACATAGCACAACTTGTATGATACAACTGAAGTTGTATTTAGAAAGAAAGTTATAGTCTTAAATATATTCAAGAATAAAAAAAATAAAAGCAAATGAAAAAGGCACATCATGTAAAAATTAGGAGAAGCATGCTACACCCAAAGAGAGAGACAGAAAAATTTTAAGAAAGTTAAAGCTTTATTAAATTAAATTAATATAGATTAAATTAAATTAAATAGAAAGTTAAGGTAATTAAATAGAAACAAATGAAACAAAACCAGATGCAGGTTCTGTCAAAGACCATAAAACAAAGAAACCTGTGGCCAGATTGGTGAGAAAGGAAGGAGAGAGTACACAGAAATAAATATTAAGATAAAAAACAGGGATATAAAAATATTTTAGAAAAATTTTTTCAACTTAAAAAGCATAGTATGAACATATTTGTGACAATACATTTGAAAACCTACATGAAAGAAATATTTCTGGGGGGTGCCTGGGTGGCTGGCTCAGTCAGTTAAGTGGCTGCTTTCAGCTCAGGTCATGATCCCAGGGTCCTGGGATCGAGCCCCACATCAGGCTCCCTGCTCAGTGGGAAGCCTGCTTCTCCCTCTCCCACTCCCCCTGCTTATGTTCCCTCTCGCTCTCTGTCAAATAAGTAAATAAAATCTTTAAAAAAAAAAGAAAAAAAATTTTTTAAGAAAAATTGAGCAAGATACACTTACAAAGAAATAAGAGGGCACCTGGATGGCTCAGTTGGTTAAGCAACTGCCTTTGGCTCGGAGTCCCGGGATCGAGTCCTGCATCGGGCTCCCGGCTCCACAGGGAGTCTGCTTCTCCCTCTGACCTTCTCCTCTCTCATGCTCTGTCTCACTCTCTCTCCCTCAAATAAATAAAAAATAAAATATTTTTAAAAAAAGAAAAGAAAAAGAAATGAGAAATCCAACTAGACCGGTAACCATTAAATAGTGTCAGTTGCCAAAAATCTCACTTCCAAAATAAAATCAGAACTGAAAGAATTACCAAACTTTTAAGGGACAGAACATTCCAAACTCTAGGGTAAAATAGGTAGAAAACAAACCCAGCTATTTTACTAGACTAGTATAACTCTGATACCAAAACTATACAAAGATAATATAAATAAGGGAATGTATAGGCTAGTTTCATTTATGAACTTAACTACTAAAATTCTATTTAAAAATATTGGGGCACCTGGGTGGCTCAATCAGTTAGGTGTCTGCCTTTGGCTCAGGTCATGATCCCAGGATCCTGGGATCAGGCTCCCTCCTTAGTGGGGGTGACTCTGCTTCTCCCCAGGCCCTCCCCCTCCCCTGCTCATGCTCTCTCTCTCTCTCTCTCTCTCTCAATAAATAAATAAAACCTTTTTTAAAAAACCAGCAACTCAAATCCAGAAGTATGTTTTTCTTTTTTAATATTATGACCAATTAGGGTTCAGAGAGTTTGTTTCAAGAATGAAGTGATGATTTAACATTAGAAAATATGAACAAATTTAGTTATGAGAATTGTATGGCCCTCTCAAAAGATATAGAAAAAACAGTAAATAAGATTAAGTACTATTCATAACAAAAACTCTTAGTAAGTTAGAAATAGAAGGAAGCTTTCTTCATCTTACAGAGGCTACAATATAAATGTCACAAAATTTAAAGTTGGAAATTTTCATAAGTTTAAGAAAAAACAAGAAATGCCATCTGTTGACACTATTAGTCAACATCCTACTAGAAATCAAGTTAAACAAAAAAATGTATAAAAGTAGAAAAGAATTTGCAGATGATACACTTGTCTAAATAGAACATCAAGAGAAACAAAAGTGAAGATATTTCTTACTAGAACTCAACTCATTACAGTTCAACAAGTATATATGAAAATCATAGGATTGTAACTCATTAGCTATCAATTGTTAGAAAAGATATTAGAGCAAAAAGAGCCAATTCAACAACCATAGCAAACAGAAACAAAAACTTTATGGTTTCAGAAATAAAGTTAACAGAAGGTACAATTAATGTACAGATTAAAAAAGGATAAAACTGGGGCACCTGGGTGGCTCAGTGGGTTAAAGCCTCTGCCTTTGTCTCAGGTCATGATCTCAGGGTCCTGGGATCGAGCCCCGCATCGGGCTCCCTGCTCAGCAGGGAGCCTGCTTCCTCCTCTCTCTCTGCCTGCCTCTCTGCCTACTTGTAATCTCTCTCTCTGTGTGTCAAATAAATAAATAAAATCTTTTTTTAAAAAATGATAAAACTGAATTGAAGAGCATAGAATTAGACTCAACAAATACAGATACAATTTTCCTGAATGAAATGTGGCAGAGATGTTGGTTCTGCTGAATGAAGTATAAAAACCAGTGTGGTGCCAATCACATTCCCTCAGGATTTTTCATGGGAAATCAAGAACTGATCTTAAAATTAACATTTAGAAAAGTAAAGAGCAAAGACATCCAAAGCAATACTAAAAATAAAAAATAAAACAGAAATGTGTTACATGGTATATGGAAGACATATTATGCAGATATGATCATTAACATTGAAAAACAGACAGATCAGGCAGAGGAACCATGCATATGTAGAAAGGGTTATTGGGTAGACAGGACACCACAAATCAATGAGGAAAGGACAGGCTAACCAATAAGGGAAATTGGGACAGTTTCCATGTGGAAACAAGTAAAAATTAAGTTCACACCTCAAACACTAAAATTATTTAAAATGGATTAGGTACCTAAAGGTAACAGCAAGGTTTCATAACTATTATAAGAACACTATCAATATATATTTTTAAGACATCAGGGTAGGAAAGGACTGCTTAAATAAAAACATAACTTGCAAAAATCTTAAAAAATTATTTGGCTGTGAGTATCTGTGTGATTAAAGAGAACAAAGACCTTAACAGCTTTTTAAACAGATTATAGACTTACATTCAAGACATCAAAACCCTCTACAAATTAATAAACGATAGTGAAGTAGAAATATAAAAAGGCAGTCATCAAAGAAGAAACCTAAATGGCTAATGAATGCTACAATTCACAATCTCACTGTAATTAAGGAAATGCAAATCAAAACCATGGTCTACCACTTATCATCTATCAGACTGTCAAAAATTAAATACTGATGACTCCTAATTCCCTGTGTGGGTGTTAAGAAACCTAGAAGAGATGCTCATTGCTACAAAGTTTAAAAAAGCAAAATATCAGAAATAATCCTAACATTTGCTAGTTGGGGGAATAGATAAATAGCAAATAGGTTATTCATGAAATGGAATACTAAAAGAATGAGTGAAATCCAGCTGTATACATATAGATGTACACACACACATTCCATGCAATCTACCCCCTACTGCAGTGTGAGATGTAAGAGGAAGACAGAGCGCACACCTGTAGAGGAAGCCATGGCGAAGATCCTCCCAGGGCTGGATATCAAACTAGAGGATGTTCTCTGCTTCTTCCAGCTCCCCTCACCTAGAAAACATAGATGTGCCAGGGAGTTAGTTCAAGGAATTCTTGGAAAACCATATATATCTATATTCGGTATCTTACCTTGGTTTCTTGGTTGGGTCACGTGTGTGTGTGTGTGTGACTTAAATAATCTATATTTTTCCTTGACTCCCTTTCTCAGCTCCTGAGTCAATCAAATATACAACAGAGTGACTATTCTACAGCCCTGAAGCAATGCAACAGGGAAAAGAACAGAACTTCTTCCATCATCCCTGGTGGGTTACACTGAATCATGAAAAGAAAAACCCTCCTTTTTATGATAGAAGCCTTGGAGGCAATATGATAATATTTTTACATCTTGGAATGAATCAGTTCACTCAATATTTTTCTAATTATGCCTGATAATGTACCTGTTAAAAAGGACTCTTAAATCCTGAAGTCCATCTAAAAAATGCAAAACACATAGAAAAACTAGCTTGCAGGTCAGAGACACTCAACTGGAGACATGCAGCTAAGCTTTGCAATGTGGGGGTAGGAGAAGGGGTATAGAGTTGTAAGCGTGGTGGTTCATGATGAATGTTCTGTGTTGCAGTGGAAAGATCAAGGGTTGGCATTTCATCTCTGAGTGGGGAAGGCACAGACTATATCAATGCCTCCTATATCATGGTAAGTCAGAGGAATCACTGGAAAGCCGCCTACCAGCTTGTGCTACCAGAACCAAAACCAGCATGGGCTTCCTGAAGCAGTGGCTGCAGACGTGGGTTAGGACCTACGTCTCGTGGGTAGAAGTCAAATCTAATGACTGCAGACCACTGCTTATAGGGGTGGATAGCATAATAGCATTCCTTAATGTTTTTATGTGCAATTCAAATCAGTAAACGCAGGAACCAAACTCACCATCGAGGACTGATGAGAAGATAGAAAGCAGACACTCAGCCATCTAAGAGGCTCCATTTCATTTACCCTGAACAGACTCAGGACAGGGCAGCTTCAGAGAAGCCTGTCTCCCTGACTTTACCACTCCAGGTTTGCAGCAGTGGTGCCCCAGCGGACTGGGCTCATTTGGAGCCCTGGATTTCTAAAGACACAATCCTTTCCTTCTGTGTTTAAATTTTCTATGAGAAGGTGGCAGGGGGGTGGGGGGGTGTTAGTTGACTGTTTTGTGCCCCTCGCCTCCATTTCAGGTCTATCAATCATAGAGGTTGGCTTCCAATGAAAAGGTTGTAATTCCCATGTCAAAAATCAATGTTTCATTTATCCAGCAAAGAAAATATTTAGGACTATCCATGCAGGAAACAGGGAGATGTGTGGGGTGGCATCTAAATACATGCCACATCCGATGAACCCATGGGAAATAGGAACCAGATCTCAGAGACCCGGAGCAGAAGAGGTAAATGAGCCATGATTTTGTGGGCAGCAACATGGACATCATGACCAATCCAGTAGTCCCATGTTCCAGGTTTCTGCAGCAGAATCTGCAGCGTGCCTCCTGATTCCTCTCCAAAGGAGGAAGGCAGGGTGTCTAGACACCATGGGTGTTCTGTTGTCAATAGGTGTAAAATCTGGCACCTTGCATTGGGACTTGGGGAAAGTGAGAAATAGACTCCCCTCTGGATCTCCATTCTATCTAGTGTAGGAGACGTGGTCCACGTGCCATCTTGGTAAGTGTGCTCCTAGACGTGGTGGCTAGGTAGACTTGGCCACAACACTTAACTTCTTAAGCCTCCGTTTCTGTCACATAGTACTTCCGTGAGACATAAGGGACTTAGGGGGAAGAAAATGCTAGTCCTGTGCCTGGTGTGTAGAGAGTGCCTTGTAAACATCAGCTATGATGATCGCATTGTTATTTACCGACACCATCTAAAAATAAAAAGACTGCCTTGACTTAAGGTCAGTTAGCTTACACATGTACTTGGAACATTTAAAGTCACGCGCCAGGCTCTTTCTATCTTCTTTTTGGTTTTGTAGGGTTACTATCAGAGCAATGAATTCATCATCACCCAGCACCCTCTTCTCCATACCATCAAGGATTTCTGGAGGATGATATGGGACCACAATGCCCAGCTGGTAGTTATGCTTCCTGATGGTCAGAACATGGTAAGCCCCTCCCCCGCAGTCACTTTTGGTACTTGCCTTTCAGGAGACGGCAAGTCGCATACCATTTTTTTTTCAACTAATAAACTAATGTCACTGGAGTTGCACCTTGTTTACTTATTGGGCCTCATTTGGTTATGTCACCTCCCAGATCTGACATTGTTGAATGACAGTTTTTTTGAAAACGTAGGTTAAAATGAACTTAAATTTAAGTATTCTGTGATGCGGCTTAGGGAAAATAGAATTGCAACCATGAAGTCAGTCCATATGCTTCTGTTTACATTAAAAAAAAAATAGAACTCAGGATATTTGGAGAGTCCCTCAGTTTAAGGAGATCTAAAGAAGTACCAAAAAAAAAAAAAGGCCTATTTTGTTTAGGCTTTGCACATATACTTAACTGGGAGATTTATTTCTTAGCCATAAAGTTAGACTGACCATTCCAGGTGACACTGGAAGCTGCTGAGTTCTTAAAATCCCTTGAATCTTCTCTACTCAGTTACCGTTTACAGAAGTAACAACTTAACCATTGTCACTGATGAGCTAAGCTCAAAACAGTGAAGCAATAGTTTGGTTTCTTAAGTGTAATATTTTATTCTTCACATCAAACTGTGTAAGGCTCAATATTATAAGGGTAACTTTCGAGATCCAAAGAAAAAGTCGAGTTGAATTTTCTATGTCAACCAGTTAACTTCGTTTCACAGTCTGACTTATTAAACATTTGATGGAAATCATACTTCTTCGGTATTTAATCCTCCAGGCAGAAGACGAGTTTGTTTACTGGCCAAATAAAGATGAGCCTATAAACTGTGAGAGTTTTAAGGTCACTCTTATGGCTGAAGAACACAAATGTCTGTCTAATGAGGAAAAACTTGTAATTCAAGATTTTATCTTAGAAGCTACACAGGTATGGATATAACTGATGTGACAAACTTTTCATCTTAAGCACATGTTATGTTAAATATATGCTGATTTAAGGATCTTCCCTAGAAATGAAAAGGAACGTAATTTCTTACAAATTAAAACCGATTACCCAAATAATCAGTTTTACCTTACTTGTCACTTTCATTTTGAAAATCCTATAGAATCATTAAACATTAATGGCCACTAAACTACACCATTCACACACAGGAAATCAAAGGATTTCTCTTTTACTCCAGAGTAGTTCTGATAGAATTTAAATTGAGAATAAACTCAGTAAAAAAAAAATAATCTCATTAATCCTAATTCTCACGTTTAAGGGAAATGTCTACATTGAATCCTTCTAAGTAAAATGGGAAAAACATTATCTACCAAAATGAGCTTACCACTATCTACCAAGAGACAATGTGTTATAAGTGAAGAAGAGCTTTGGAAATACGCAGTACAATGAACTAGGATTGTTTTGCTAATTCTTGGTATCTATAAGGCAGCAATCTGAATTCCTTGTTAATAATTATTTATAGAATCATAGTACAGTACATCATTTATTATACGGCTACGGTAAAATGCTAACAGATGCTAGTAATAGGGAGTAAGGCATGTGAGAGGCAGTGCGTCCCCAATCGGAGAAAGGTTAAATCGTGTTTTAGGTGATTTAAATGTTGCACTTCACTATACTCTAATTCTGAGAGTGGTAAACCATATAAAATTTAGGTTCTGTTGGTTATTTTCCATGTAGCATTTGACTGAGTACACTTTAGGAATCTGGGGGTTGGAGGTCTAAGGGCTATAATGTCACATGTCTGGTTGGTCACTCACACAAGAATCAGAAGGAGACTGGATGTCCGTCCCCCTTGCCAGCATCTCCCACTCTGTCATGTAAATTCCACTCTCCCCTCCATTAACGCTGGCATTTGTAGGAGTCTATGTTATTTTTAAAACACATGTTTACACTGAAGATGTCTTTTTTGTATTAAATAGTGGCACAGAGACCTCTTTGGTACATGGTTTCAGAGTGTGATTGCCATCATGAACCCACAAATAAGACTTATTTTTAGAATGAAAAAGAATTACATCTACACGTGGGAAATGAGGCATCACAGCAGTTTCTTCCCTCCGAGATGGAGGCTGGGTTGCAACCGCTGTTGTTCACTCGTGCATGTGATTGGGTTTTATTACCTTCCTGTCATTCCTGATTTCCCCAATTATTCCACTCGTAACAAGCTGTCACTCACCAATATGACTCTTCTAAAAATCTTAATTTTTCTCTCTTCTTACAGGATGATTATGTACTTGAAGTGAGGCATTTTCAGTGCCCCAAATGGCCAAATCCAGATAGCCCCATTAGTAAAACTTTTGAACTTATAAGTATTATCAAAGAGGAAGCTGCCAACAGGGATGGGCCTGTGATTGTCCACGATGAGTAAGTTCCTCTCTGCAAACTCTTTCATGCCTGAGCACTGTCCAGGTGTCAGATAGTTTTCTTTTCTCGGTACTAAGCTAATGCTCTGGACCAATTGTGGTGACTCAGCCAAGGGAGATGATCAGCTTTTTATAAACAAGGTTAATACAGAGCTCATTTTTTTCACTTCTCTTGGAGCTCTTATTGAAGGCAGAAGATGAGTACCTGATCACAAGAATGTGCTCTTGCCTTGTATGCTAAGAACCCTTTGTGTGATGAGTCAGTGTTTTGGCACTTGCATTTTCACGGGTGCTAACCAGAGGGACATTTCTACGTTACTGACGCACTGGATAGGATTAAAATTGATACAGTTTTTATTTACCAGGAACAGGAATCTGTCCAATAGATCTTTCGAGCTTCTGTTATGAACAAATAAAGCATATGTTAGAATTACATGTTTTATATATATACATATATATATGAGATATTAGATATAACTTGTCAGATCATTTTGATTTATTGCCAGCCCCTTCCAGAGTATAAAAATAAATGTATAAGCAAATATTAAACTTCTATAAAGTATCCCCTTACTAATATCATGAACACTTGCTAATGTTTCAAATTAAACCACAGTTCTCTATACCACAGAGACATTTCATTAGAAATTTCCGTGTTCCCACTACAAAGTAGTCAAGGCTTTGTGAGTTCCAAATGTGAACATTTGATGCATTTGAATGGAGTCTTTGTCCCTTCCCTTTGCTTCAAGGCATGGAGGAGTGACGGCAGGAACTTTCTGTGCTCTGACAACCCTTATGCACCAACTAGAAAAAGAAAATTCCACGGATGTTTACCAGGTAGCCAAGATGATCAATTTGATGAGGCCAGGAGTCTTTGCTGACATTGTAAGTAAAAGAACAGTGAACCAAACTTTCGCTGTTAGTGTGCTGCTTACTTTCTAAAGGCTGCCAAAATCATTTTATCATGGATCAAAAAAACTCACATATTGACTCATTACATATTACCGTGTAGTATTTGAGCTGAATTAGAAGTTGATCAGTCCACAATCTATGGAACTGGAATAATAAACAATAAACATTTAAAGTTTATCTTCCAGGAAATTGATGGATAATTTCTTTACATTTCACATGTCCCTTTTTGCAAGACTCACCATAATTCTGAAAAATACCCTCAGTAGAAGCACCAACTAATCCGACTTACCCCACAAAATAGTTATCTTGGGGCAGGGTTCAAGTTCTGCATAGCCTGAGAACAGTCAGAAGAAAGATCTTAAAGACTTAAGCATTGCAACTGTTTACTTTTTTCTGAAGCTAAATTCAGTTTTCATTTTAGCATGGGGGTAATTCCTGAGTACTTTTATTTTTTTTTTATTTTTACTGAATTTTTTTTTTTTAAACCTTCAGTTAGCCAACTGGGTACTTTTAAAAAGAGAAACTTGTACAATCCAAGAAAGAGACACAGCACATTTGGAGAGAGAAGTCTCAACTCTGAATGATTTGGAAGTTTTGAGTATCGTAGAAATGAGGGCCGGAAAGACAATAGGGAACTTCGTGCAAATGCCCCAGTGGGAGACCCTTGGGTGGATACAGTCGTCATAGACTCACTGCCAGCTCCCTGGTCTGTGAATGTGTAAGGGTCCATCTGTAAGGGTTCATTCAGTCCAGACCAGTTGGCCAGGAACCAAGGTAACCCTTGCACACATACACTTCAGAGGAGCATTTATTAAACATCATTCAGGCCCGTCGAGTTATATCAAGTTGCTCCTGTATGGAATTGTTTTCCAGAGACTGAACTTTCGCCTGGTTCATGAATGCATTGAATGATGCACCAATTCACATGTGGGCCTAATGATTGTCCACTACAATGTTAGTCATTGGCTCACATTCTCTTAAATTGCCTTTGTCCCACCCCCACGCTCCTACTACCACCCAACCTGGCACCTGTAAGAGAACTCCTTATTCTTCTGTGTCTCCACTCTGAGACCATAGCAGGGCCCACGCTCACCTTGGCTCAAAGCAGGACATAGGACCAGTCAGGCTGGTAGAGTGTGAAAAGTACTTGGTAAAAAGTGGATCTAGTAAAAAAAGATTCTGCATGAGCTCCTGAGCTGAGCATGCAGTCATTTCTGGGACCTCTCCATAAAGAGAGAAACCCACCATTTCATCATAGGTGGAGAAAGGAGAATGAGTAAGTTATTCATGAGTGACTTACAGGTGCCCCGTACCAAAGGATTACACACAAGTTGATAAATCAGTAACAGTAATCTGTCACATCACCTTCTGATTCCATGACATAAATGAATAAGAATGGAGCACTTACCATTGGCGAAAGCATGTTGGTCAATTTCCTAGGTCGATGAATGTTGGCTACTTGAAAAGCTACTTTAAATTTCATCGGAAAGAGATATTAATATAGATTAGGTACCTCTGCAGCCTGTAACAGACCCCTTAACACAAGACCCTTCCCTGAACAGGGCCAAAGCATGACTGAAAATATTCCTTCTTTTTACAAATGTCCATCTGAACTGAGCTTCTTGTTTATAACCTCACCTTCTCTGTCCTCCAGGAGCAGTATCAGTTTCTCTACAAAGCGGTCCTCAGTCTTGTGGGCACGAGGCAAGAAGAGAATCCATCCACCTCTCTGGACAGTAACGGCGCAGCATTGCCCGATGGAAATATAGCCGAGAGCTTAGAGTCTTTAGTTTAGCACAGAGAGGGGTGAGGGGAATCCATACCTGAGCATTGTTTTCCTCTTCCTAAAACTAGACAGCAAAATCACTTCAGTTCTTCTGTTATCTGTTTACTTTCCATCACCTGACAGTAATTTTCATGACATAGGACTCTGCTGCCAAATTTACATCATTAACAACGTGTGCCTTTCTGCGAAACTTCTTGTAATTCACTTAATTGTGTTTAAACTAAAATGGTTGAATTTTACAGTATTTCTAAGAATGGAATTGTGGGGTTTTTTTTATGTTGATTTTAACAGAAAATTTCAATTTATAGATACTAGGAATTCCCAACTACAGAAAACATGTTTGTTTTTAGTGTCAAATTTTAGCTGTATTTGTAGCAATCATCAGGTTTGCTAGAAATATAACTTTTAATATAGTAGATTGTAAATAAAACAGTCCGTTCCCTCTGATATTCAACGTTTTACAACTGCAGTATTCACCTAAAGTAGAAATAATCTGATACTTACTGTAAATACTGCTCTAGTGTCTCCATGGACCAAATTTATATTTATAATTGTAGATTTTTATATTTTACTACTGAGTCAGTTTTCTAGTTCTGTGTAATTGTTTAGTATAATGATGTAATTCATTATCTGGTCTTACTCTACAAGTCTCCTGATATCCTTTCATGTTATCTCAGTAATTAACTCTGTCTTAGCATGTAACTTTAACTTTTACGGAAAACAGAAATACATCTGTTTTGAAAGAAGATGTTTTTATGAGAATAACACCTTACCCAACATTGTTTAAATGGTTTTTATCCAAGGCATTGCAAAAATAAATATAAATATTGCTATCAGTTTGCATTTGTATGGGAAGCATTGTGCTGGGGCATGTGTAACAGAATATTGTAGACACTGGTCCCCCCCTGGATGGTGGAAGTGAAAAAAGGTGGGTGGGATGGAGCGGCAGAGAGCACTGTGGTCTCCAAGCTGTGCACTGAGGCACAGGAAATGCGCTGACACCGTACGACTACTACGATTAACTTATTTGGACCTCACTACTTACCATGTACCGAGAAATGTTGGCAAACTTTGGTTTGGAACCAAGCTGGGGCTTAGAATTAGACAGATTTGCTTGTCAGGGACAAGCTAAGCTGGTTTGGAAGCCAGGTGAATTGATAAAGACCAGGAGCTCTTAAATCCAGGAGTGGAAAGAAGGTAAGACGCCCTACCTTAAGGCAAATTGTCAGGATCCAAGAGCTGTGTGGAGCTGAAGTGCAGGAAAACGGAATGAGCCTTGGTGACACAGCTGAAGTACAGGAAAACGGAATGAGCCTTGGTGACAGGCCGACTGGGAGACCCGAGGCAGTCCCCTGCTTCAGCGAGGAGTGTTGGATGGCACGGCCTGAGGAGGAGGCCACTCGGCCCCAAGGATGCCCAGAGCGAGAGGTCAGGACAAGTTTCCTTTCAACTCATGGCTCTCAGAGTGTGCTTCGCAGACCAGCAGGAGCAGCAAAACCTGGGAACTCGTGAGAAATGCACATCCTAGATTCCCATCCCAGACCTACCATATGAGCAACCGTGAGGTTGAAGGTCAGCAATCTAACGCATGCTAAAGTGCGAGGACCACTGCTCGCAGGGAGCCTCCGGTTTCCTTAAGTGCTATCAGGAAATGGTCACCAAATCCTTCAAATAGAACCAAAATTAATTAACTTTCCTTTTAAAGCAATAGTCATGAAGAGAAATGAAACAGGAAAAAGCTCAACAAATAGTGTCACAAATCACACGATGTTGGTAAGCTTCGCTTTACCAGACATAAGAAAAATAAATGTGCAGCTTTCTCACCTTCCCTGGGAGGGAAGCCACAAAGTTAATTTTGATTTCTTGGTTGCTTTTCTAACCTTATCTTCTAGTCCTCTTGTTTTTATTCTTTCCCTCATAAGCCACAATGTTTCATCATAAGCTGATCTGAACCAGGAGTACATGTCACCTTAATTATTTTGTCTGTTTTTCCCTGGGCCTTTGCCCCAAGAACAAACACCCTTTGGGGGATATGGAATTTTTTTGTGCCTCATGATTACTTATCAGTGAGGTGCCTTGTAAAATCTCTTCCAAAGGAAACTAATTATGCAAGTAACATATATGGTAAGTCAACATTTTATAGACAAATTCTAATTAATATACCAGAATTATAAGGTCCATCATAGTTGCAGTGTGATACCCCCTGAGAATTTATGGCAGCTCCTTCTTCACATATAAATAATACAAACATTTCATACATACATATTCTACTCATTATTCCAGCATAGTATTCTTAATTTTCTTTTTTTAAAGATTTATTTATTTATTTATTTATTTATTTATTTGACACAGAGAGAGAGGGATCACAAGTAGGCAGAGAGGCAGGCAGAGAGAGAGGGGGAGGCAAGCTCCTTGCTGAGCAGAGAGCCCAATGCGGGCCTCGATCCCAGGACCCTGAGATCATGACCTGAGCAGAGGCTTAACCCACTGAGCCACCCAGGTGCCCTTAATTTCATTTCTGATCTAAAACTCCCTAATTTGTTAGTATATAAAATGCCTTAGACCATTTCTCTAATATTGAGAACTTGGAAATAAAGATCTCTTTATAAGCAGATCTATTTTTAAATATTTTATTAGAATCAAATTCCACTTGCAAATAGCACACAGAATCAGAAGTACTAATCATTTATTGGATTAAATAGTGAACTTTTTAGGGGAAATTGGAAAAATCTACATATTTGTCAAAATAAAACACATTTTCTATTATTATAAACCATGATTGAATATCATCCACTAACTTGCTAATTGCAAAATATTCTGGTGCATTAGAGGTCTCCTCTTCATTAGTACAGTATTAGTGTGTTAGAGTAGGTGGTATTAATGGTAAGGCATATAAATGACACATAATACACCAGTTTGAAGAAATTAGACATCCTTGGCATTAAATTATAGTAAGGTTTTCTTTACAGTAATCATTTTTTTAAAGATTTAATTTTTTTGTTTGACACAGAGAGAGATCACAAGTAGGCAGAGAGAGGGGGGAAGCAGGCTCTCCGCTGAGCAGGGAGCCGGATGCAGGGCTCGATCCCAGGACCCTGAGATCATGACCTGAGCTGAAGGCAGAGGCTTAACCCACTGAGCCACCCAGGAGCCCTACAGTAATCATTTTTAAAATGAAAAACAAGATACAAAAGTGGGAGTAAGAAAGGCTGTGGGTGTGAATTGGAAACTTCTCATCACATACACAAAAATAAGTTCTGCTCAGTCCATCCGTGGTGACACATTCTAAGCAGGCCACAAGAGACACAGACTGACCTTTGAAAAGCTTTTGAAAGATGCTAGTTTGCAATACTTTCCTCTGCAACTCTGGATGTGCCATTCAGCCTCTCTCTCAGATGCTTATGATCTTGCTTCAGTCCTAGAGGAGTCGTCTCAGTTCCGAATTAAACACAGAGAGAAACGAACAGATACCTGCAAGATATTTCTTCCTTGCTGTTCACTTGTTTAATGAAGCCATGTACCAAAAACTATAGCATTAAGGTTCCTAATGAAGAATATTAGATTAGAAAAGCCTTTCATGGCACATTTGCTTCAGGTAAACATTTTAATAGATTCAGAAAGTTAAACCTGCCTTTCTTGGACTTTTTACACTTGATCTTAGCCAAAAGGCCGAGAAGCGATTNAGAGAGAAACGAACAGATACCTGCAAGATATTTCTTCCTTGCTGTTCACTTGTTTAATGAAGTCATGTACCAAAAACTATAGCATTAAGGTTCCTAATGAAGAATATTAGATTAGAAAAGACTTTCATGGCACATTTGCTTCAGGTAAACATTTTAATAGACTCAGAAAGTTAAACCTGCCTTTCTTGGACTTTTTAGAGAGTAAATGAGAAAACTTCCACCTTTTGTCATTATAGCAGGTCCAGTTCTAAGCTCATGGGGATACATAAAAAGATTCAAAGAACCAGTTAGAGAAAATATGAAATGGTTAGAAAATAATTAAGGCCAGTGAGGACAGATTGATAATTGGGGCCATCACTGTGTATGCACAGAATCCACCCACAGTTCGCTCTCCTTCTAGGGCGCCTTCCTGTGGCAGATGGCCTTTTCCAAAAATAGCTCAACAGTATCTTCCATCCCACATAGGACTTTTTGAAACTCATCCCATTGAGCAGGGAGGGTGTCTGTGGTCCTCCCCTTGAATCTGTGTGGACTTGTGATTATGGGGAAAGAGACAAGATGTGACTTCTGAGGCTAAGTCATAAAAGTCAATGTGGCTCTGCCTAGTTGCTTTGGGATGTTCGTTCTTAGAACAGTGCCACCATGCTGTGACAAAACCCGCACACGGAAAGACCCACGTGGAAAGAAGCCGAGGTCCTGGCCCTCTGCCCCAGCTGGGCTTCCAGCTGACAGCTAGAGCCAGCTTGCCAGCTATGGGAACAAGCTGTCTTACAAGGGATTCCCCAGCTGCCGGTCCACACACCCCCGGTGAGACCGTGTGGCGCAGAGACAGCTGTTCCCCTGAGGCAAGCCCAAACAGCAAGTTAGCGAACAAAACATACGACTGCCGTTTTAAGTCACTACATTTTGGGGTAGTTTGTTACACAGTGACAGTAGTTAGAATACTTCTTACACTTCAAAGCCAAAAAAGCTATAAACTACAGTCCTGATTCCTTTGCAGCCACAGGTGTGGGTATGAATTACATTCCACCAAATACGGGGAGCCATAAAGCCTGGAAACACAGACAATATTGTTTTACCACGCACTGTAATGTAATTTTAACCTATTCATTATATATTTGCCTACGCTTCTTGACTTCCTTTCCGGCCACTCGCAATACAATCACACAAGATTTAGAAGACAGAAATAAGGCAGAGGCCATCTTCCTGCGTTCTTTGACCCTGCTGGTAAAAGGAAGCAAGGTTGTAGAGACACATGGGGCTCCCTGCAGCCGAGTTCCAGTGTATTCAGTTGAGAATCAGTAGCAACCATGACAGGAAGACTAAGTCCTTTTTTTTTTTTTTTTAAGAGACAGAGACAGTGTGAGTGAGGGGAGCGGGGAGTGGGTAGGGACAGAGGGAGAGGGCGAGAATCCCAAGCAGATGCCATGATGAGTGTGAGCCTGATGCGGGGCTTGAGATCATGACCTGAGCCAAAATCAAGAGTTGCATGCTCAACCAACTGAGCCACCCAGGTGCCCCTCGACCAAGTACTTCTGATCCAAGCTTCCCAATACACGGGCCCCAGCTTTGAGTGTAGTATCTTACTCCTACTGCCTTGTTTGCCTTTCTCTTTAAAATGCCTGGGGTAGTTTCTGTCTCCTCTTCTAAAACATTGACTCAGTGGCCTGGAGAAGTGTCTACATGATGTTCTCATTTTTTTAGGTAACTTCTTTTTTCAACTACTGCAGTGGCCTCTGGATATCTCGCCCTTTCACTCTGTCCTGAATCCCTCTCAACACTGGAGCCAAAGCAATCCTTTAGAAGCACAAATCCGGTTTTATCGGCCTCCTGGATTATGACCGGCATAATCTCAATCTATAGTGATACAATGATTATAATAGTCGGGGCTGATTCAAATATCACAAAATGATGCCCTTTACCCATCCTTATGCCTTGGGGACATTTCAACAAGCACTCTAAGAGGCAATGAATGAAAGAGAAAAATACGCCTCTTCAGCATTACTAGCTAATGCTAAAAAATAACC
This sequence comes from Ailurus styani, assembly GCA_002007465.1. NCBI lineage: Eukaryota > Metazoa > Chordata > Mammalia > Carnivora > Ailuridae > Ailurus > Ailurus styani. The sequence continues at coordinate 1,101,401 of LNAC01000151.1, forward strand.
TAAAACTGCTTTATGTACAAGCAGAGCCTGTAACAACCTTCCCTTATCTACACTTCTACCTCTACCACACCTTACCACCAGGTTTGTAAATATGTCAGTACTACATATATGTGTGTGTATGTATTATATATGTATATTATATATATATATATATATATATATATATGTATACACTACTATATGCCAGGCCTCATGATGGGTGCTAAAAATACACTGGAATCTTAGAGTTCCCACAGAAGCAGACCCTGAGACTGTTTTAACTACAAGGAGTTTATCTGGTAAGTGATCCCAGAAAATACTTGTAATTAGGAAAATGAGTCAGGGAAAAGATCACATTTGTACTTTTGAAAGACTAATGTGTCTGCTGTGAGGAGAATGTACATCAAGAAAGTAATTCTGGATGAGGCTAGCTGTACATGGGCTGAAAGAAAAGGATGGATTCAGGGGAGAAGTAGAAGAAGCCCTGATTTGCTGAATATGGGAGTAAGGAAAGAAAAGCATCAAGGATTACATCCAAAGCAGGGAGAAGATAGTGGTCGCCATTTCCCAAAATGGGCAATCAGCTAGAACTACTTTGGGGGGAAGTTCCTAGAGTGGCCCCACTGAGAAACACTAGTTTAGACTACAAACTCTCAAATCAACACAGAGTTTAAGAAGTCAGGGAGATAGCCCAGCAGAGATACTGGGAGGTAGTTGTATACATACTCAGCAGTTCAGAGGAGAAAGCTGGGGATTCCGTAGAGACAGTGATATTCAGAGCCGCAGGGTGGGATGCCTACATCCAGCGAGAACATACAGAGGGTACGAAAAGAGAGGCTGGGAAAGAAGGCTGGGAAAGAACTCCGAAGAATGTCATCCTTTAACATAAGGACAGATGCGTAGGACCCTGAAAAGGATCACTATCTTCATTAAGCATTTTACATATTGAACCATTTGCATAATGGTTGCATAATTCTGCCAATATTAAATTTCAAATCTCATAGACCAGAAACTTAATGGAACCACTCTGTGCCAGTCATAAATTTTAAGTTTTTAAACATTATTAGAGTATTTTAATAATCCACGCCCCTCATCTTTTCTCCTGGTCTTCTCAGTTTCATAGTCTATTCCAGTTTCTTTCCTCTATCATTCCCATTTAATTTCTACCTCCTATTAAGTATTTCCCTCAACTTAAGAAGAAAGAAAAAACTCCTTTTGTCAACGGTTTGCTAATAAGACAAGCATGGTTTTTCTTTATTGGAGCTGTTGCGTTCTGATCAAGTATGGGGGCTTGCTTTACCCTGTGCCAGTTTCACCAAGAACCTGGCTTAGAAGAAATGAACTTCAAAATGAATTGAAGCTGTGCTGGGCTGCTGCGTTAGTTGTGCCTGGCAATCGCCCAGAATCATCTTCAATCACACAAAGAGAGGAGCAGTTATCCTGTGTGAAGTTACATGAGGTTCTGAGGCTGGCAGTGGGATTCTCAGGGTTGATGTAGTATATTTTATCAATGAGCAAAACATTGGAAGACACCAGAAACCTTCCACTTTACTAAATCAGTAACTTAAAGTAGAGGGTCAGACCTGTTAACCTTAAAAGTTAGGACTCCACACTATTTCATAACTACTCCTAGTTAATAAAAATTAAAAATGAGTGTTAGGACTACAACAAAATTGGGAAAAGGAAGTTAGTTGATTAGCTATCAGTGACTAACAAGTATTGCTCTAAAACAGGAAGCTTTTCACTGGATCCTTCCCAGTGGAATTCAAGTCTGATAAATGTAGTTTCACTGCAGACAATCCACAAATGTAAACCCTTGTAAAGAAAGGTGATCTATACAGCAAGTAAGGATAATATTGGCTACTTGCATGGCTGTGCAAATTGTGCACTGCATCTAAGGGGGAACTAATCACATCATAGGCATCAAATATTATGACATGTACTTAAATGAGTAATACTTATGAGGGTACGTGTTCTGATAGATTACATGTTGGCAATAATTTTTTGACATAAGTGTCTTGAGAAGCGCCTTTCTCCAGTTCTCAAAAAGGCACTATATGGTCTTAATAACCCACCACAAAAGAGGTTTTATAAATTAAAAGTGCTTCCTAAATATTATCAACTATTTTGAATGACTTCAAATGATCGAATTTCCATATTAAGTGTTGCCACCTTAGGCAAGTCATTTAACTTTGTGAGGCACGTTTTCTCTTCTGTAAAATCAATGGCCCAACCAGGTGATTATTCTGGTCCTTTCTATTCTACTGTTCTAAGATTCTCATTATGGTTTTTTTTTTTTTTAAAGATTTTATTTATTTATTTGACAGAGAGAGGTCACAAGTAGGGGGAGAGGCAGGCAGAGAGAGAGGAGGAAGCAGGATCCCTGCTGAGCAGGGAGCCCGATGCGGGCCTCGATCCCAGGACCCTGAGATCATGACCTGGGCCAAACGCAGAGGCTTTAACCCACTGAGCCACCCAGGTGCCCTAAGATTCTCATTATGGAGCAGAAATATCTATAGCTTGTTTGAGCACCATGGAGATCTGGAAAATGTGAGCATTCAGTCTAATATAATGGTAGGACCAGGGGTTAACAAACTATGGTCAAGTCTGCCTGTCACTTGTTTTTATAAATAAAGTTTTACTAGAACACAGTCATGTCCATTCATTTACATAGTCTGTGGCTGATTTTCCACTACAAAGGCACAAGTGAGCAACTATGGCCCCTTTTGGCCTACAAAGCCTAAAATATGTAATATCTAGCTCTTTTTAGGAAGTTTGCTGACCCCTGAGCAAGCCATATGCTTGTAATTATTACCTACCCATTCATCCCCAGATCTTACCATCACCTTCATTTCTGAAATTCCTGCTAGAAAACTTAGAGCCAATGCAGTGTGTGATTACATCCATCTTTACTCAAGCTTACTGACATTCCTTTTCTAGCACTGACAATAGACTAGCTCTGCAATCGTAACCCCTTTACCATTGTTATTATGAAGCCCAAACCAGTTAATTAAACTGAGCACTCAACACTTCGCCCTCACCCACCTAACGTGCTAGTTCCCCAGTTCCCACTCCATCTGGGCACTATTCCAGATTGGAGGCAGAATCAACGTTGACACTCATTTCCTGACTTTGTTGAACTCAGGGCTGTGATTAAAAAAAAAAAAAAAGTGCCATAGGGTGCCTGGGTGGCTCTGCCTTCGGCTCAGGTCATGATCTCAGGGTCCTGGGACTGAGCCCCGCATCGGGCTCCCTGCTCAGCGGGGAGACTGCTTCCTCCTCTCTCTGCCTGCCTCTCCGCCTACTTGTGATCTCTCTCACTCTAATAAATTTTAAAAATTAAAAAAAAAAAGATTCTCTTCTTTAAAAAAAAGTGCCATAACACAAATGTTTTTACTTATTAATATGGATCTATATGTATTATTTTTGACAGGTAGGACTAGGCCTTAATCAACCTAGATCCTTTTCAAATAGCATAGATGTTTTCTCAACTTCCATATACCCCACACATAGTACCTGCTTATTTCAGGTGCAGACTTTGTTCCATACCAGGATATGTGTATAGTCCTAGAATGGCAAACAGGGTTTATTCTATATTTCACAAGGAATATTTTATATTTTTCCCCAATGAACAAAAAAATTTATTTATAATCATTTTATAGCAACTTGAGATATAAATCACAGCCTATAAAATTCACACAAAGTATACAGTTTAGTGATTTTTAATATATTCATGAAGTTGTGACGCCATTACCTCAATCAACTCTACAACATTTTTATCACCCTAAAACGAAACCCAAACTCATTAGGAATCAGTCCCACTTTCCCCCAAACCCCCAGCTCCAGGCAGCCACTAATCTATTTTCTCTCTATATAGATTTAACTATCTGGACAATTTCATATATATGAGATCTTGCCATAATGTGGACTTTTTTGTCTGCCTTTCTTTCACTTAGCATAATCTTTTTCAAGGTCCCTCCATGTGGTAGCATGTATCAGAACTTCATTTTTCTTTAATTGCCAAATAATATTCCACTGGATGAATATGCCACAATTTATTCATTGATGGCTTGTTTTGATATTCTGCTATTATGAATAATGCTGCCATAAACATTTGCTTACAAGTGTTTGTGTGGACATACGTTTTCATTTTTCTTGGGTATGTACCTAAGAGTGGAATTGCCTGCTCATATAGTAACTCTATGGTTAACTTTTTGAGGAACTTCCAAACTGTCTTCCCAAGTGGCTGCACAATTTTACATTTCCACCAGCAGTTTATGAGGGTTCCAATTTCTCCACATCCCCACAAATACTTATTATCATTTTCATCATAACTATCCTGGTGAGTATGAAGTGGTATCTCATTATACCTTTGATTTGCATTTTCCTGGTAGCTAATGGTGTGGAGCATCTTTTCATGTGCTCATTGGTTTTGTATAACTTCTCTGGAGATCTGTCAATTCATATCATTAGTCCATTTTTTTAACTGGGCTCTTTGCCTACTTACTGAGCTATAGTAGTCCTTTATGCAGACTCTTCCCTTACTTGATACAGGACTTGCAAAAATCTTCTCTCACTGCATGGGTCTTTTTGCTTTCTTGATGGTATCCTTGGAAGCACAAAAGTTTTTAATTCTGATAATGATGCCCAATTTATCTATTTTTTTTCCTTTTGTTGCTTGCTTTTGGTTTCAATTATTTAAGAAACCATTGCCTAATCCAAGGGCATGAAGGCTTACATCTATGATTTCTTCTAAAAGTTTTATAGTGTGTGCTCTTATATTTAGGTCTTTGGTCCATTTTGAGTTCATTTTTATATATACTGTGAGAAGGGGTCCAACTTCCATTCTTTTACATGTGCATATTCAGTTGTTCCAGCATTTTACTCTATTGAATTGTCTTAGCACCCTTTTCAAAAATCAATTGACCACAAATATGAGGCTTGTTTCCGGACTCACAACCTATTCTTATTTTTTTTCATGTTATTGTAAATTGAATTTTTTCCAGTATCATTTTTGTTTCATTTATTGATATTATATAGAAATATAATCAATTTTGTATATTACTCTTGTGTCCTGCAACTTTGCTGAACTCACGTATTAGTTCTAATGTTTTCTTGAAGTATTCTTTTGGATTTTCTCTGTATGAGATCATACCATCTACAAAGAGAGATAGTTTTACTTCTTCCTTCCAAATCTGGATGTGTCGTATTTCATCTTCTTGCCTAATTGCCCCGGCTAGACCGTCTGGTACAAGTTGAGTAGAGGTGCCAAGAGCATCATTTTCTTGTTTCTGATTTCAAGAGGAAATCTTTCAGTCTTTCATCATTAAGTATAATGCTGGCTATGGGTTTTTCATAGATGTTCTTTATCAGGTTGAAAAAGCTTCCTTCAATTCCTAGTTTGTTGTGTCTTTTTTATTACAACAGGGTGTTAAATTTTGCTAAATGTTTTTTCTGTCCCTAATGAGGACTTGATTTAATCTTACCTATTCCCTTTTCCAAACACTCAAGAGAAAAACTATAAGAAATGTCATTCACTAGATAAGTCACAATTTTACCAAAGAAAGCCATAAAATAGGATCATTGCAAAGGTTTATAGATAGGTAATCTAAGAGTATCTAACTGAATCAATTTCAAAAATACAAAAATATAGCTGTGTGGGAAAATTTTTTCTCACTGAAAAGATAAAAGTTTATCTGCTGATCATAGGAAAATATATTCTTGTAAGAAAAAAGTTGCACAATAAATTAACATATAGCACAATCATGACTTTTGCATACACATGAAAAAATACATGTAGCATTATTAAAGTTCTCTGGTAATTACTGGCATCTCCTGCTCCAAATGTTTTCATATTAAAATAGAGATCTGTATTTTAAAAACATCATTGTATTGACTGACTCAAAAAATATCATGCTTTGTATTTCAAAGTAGCACATTAGCAAGCAGGTTTGTTGCACAAGTGATCAGAGCTATGTTGCCTGGGAAGATAAAAACAAGATATAATTTTCAATTACAGTTTGATTGTGCTCTGTGTTGTATATATAATGCCTTCTGCTTTAATTCGCTCCAATACTGGTCCATAGATGTCCTTTGAAAAGGGCCCCATCAGGCCTTTAGCTTTAATTTCACCTAGAAGAAAATAAATTTGTAGTTACCGTTTTTAAGGTATTAGTAAGGTTAATTTTCACAGCAAGAGTCTCCATATCATAAATAGGGAAAGGCATTAATTATAGATTGAAAGCAGAGTTGGACTTAGGGATAGTATCAGAATTTATACATTTAACTGCATTACCTATTGCCAAAATGATGAATCAAGTGTAGTAAGAAAGTAAACCTAACTTGTCTGCTTTATTTGCTGAAGCTTTGAAAAAAAAAAAAAAGGCATAACACCAACAGAAGGAATCAGTCTGATTACTTGGGCACAGGCTTTTGTCAAGATGACTGAGACAGAAAGTCTGAGTACTTTCTTTAAAGTCCATGATGACCTCACCCCTCATCACCTCTTCACTCTGGTTCCTCAATAACTAAGTAGGTCATTTAAGTTGGTATTAGCTGATATGCTATTGTAGATACATTTTTTTTCAGTATTTCACATTTAGATGCCTGATGTTTCTTACTCCCCTCGCACACTCACAAGGGCCAAATGAAGGATTATCCTCAGAGGTAATGCTTACTGAATGTATACATGATCTTAAGGGGAGAGAGAAGAGTTGAAATTTGAATTCACTTAGTTCAAAGTATTTACTGAGTGCTGATAATATATCGAGAAATGAAGATTAATAAAACATGGCCTGTATTTTGGGGGATCTGGAAGTAAATACCCTCTGCTCTTTCAGTGTTAGCACCCCTAAAATATGAAAAATGAGGGGAAGAAAGGAAGAGTTAACACTGCCTGCAGCATCACATATGCGGTAGGAGCTTTATATATAATTTCACTTCAGCGTCACAAAACCCCCACAAAACTATGAATTAGGATGACAATCCCCATTTTAAAAATGAGGGAGCTCTAGCTCAGATATGCTGAATAACTTGTACCCCATCACTCTGCCATCTTGTGATTGAACTGGGCCAAAAACTCTAAAACCCTTGGCTTTTACTCACCATAAGGTGATCTCCCAGTCAGTCAGTACTTAGAACTTCTGAGACAGCTCACCTTTAGTGAACACCAGTATCATACTTAGGAGTAATTATCTCATGTCCAGGCACTGAAAGACTTGGCGATGATATGGAGGCAGATTCAGATCTCCAAAAAAGAACTTACCATCAAGCAACATCTTGGCTGCCATAGCAGTGGGTAACCCCACAGTTTTAGCCATGGCTGAAAAACCATTGATGTCCCCATAAACTACAAGATCAATAGTTTTATTTTCCAAATGTCCAGAAGGATGCCTGATTCCAAAACTGTCTCTCATCACAATCATATCTTTCTCTCCAGGGCCTTAAAAAATAAATAAACAGACATTCTTAAATGTCATTATCATTACAACTCCAATATTGCAATTCATCTGCTCCTACCCTTTTGCTCTCACAAGTTTCTCCTCCCATCATATGTGGTCCTTAGATAATTATCCGTACTGCTCTTTAGCCCAAAGGCCCAAATGCATTAAAAGTAAAACTAATACTTTGCTCCTTTCCTATATTCCCCAAGTTCATTCCTATTTGATAGTTCTCTTATTCCTCCCTATGGAAAAATAGCCCAAGTGCTCTTCCCCTCCTAGCATACTTCCCCACCCCTACTGCTTGGCTCCAGCCCTCCCCTTATATTCGCTAGTCATGCTGACTGCTTAGGATGCTGGTTCTGGGATGTGTAGCTAATACCCCATGGCCTACCATAGGAGAGTTTCCTGGCCAAATGCTTGGAGAGGGCATCCACCACAGACTCTGCTTGAGGGACTTGCTCATCCCCAAGTAAGCCCAACCTGAGAAGCACAAGAGGTAGCTATGTTAGGTCAAGTCCTACACATAATCCTACTTGAGAAGAAGGAAGCTCTTTGGATTTTTATCTTGAAAGGGAAGAATCGCAAAATGACAGTCCAAGTTATAGGACTCCCCTACATTGTAAATAACAATACAACAGTAATGTTTTAATCTTTAGAATTATCAGACCACTCAAGGCAGTGCTCCCTGGAGCTGAACTGACACACTCTAAGTCCACACTGTTGCAAAACTTCTTATGAGATTCATTTACAGGTTAGTTCTCCCACATTAAGGAGACCAGCATAATGTGCCATAGCTGTGTGAATGAACATGTTAAGTAGTTGCAGAAGACTAGGAGACTCTCCTATGGGAGAGAAAAAAATATCCCACCTTACTTGGGAACTGATTAGTAAAGTGCTTCAAAGTAAGTATTTCCCGAGTTGTAGTTGCCATTGATGTTTTCTCTTTATCTGCTTTTCATCCCCACATGAACACAGTACATGGCAAGCAATCTCTCTACAACAGGCCAACATTAGAACAGCAAATTAATCAAAGACAATGTAAAATGTCTGGTTCCATCTTGACCCCTTTTTGACAAGAAGGGACTAAAAAGTCATTGATATGTGTATTGATATTGAAGGAATTCAGTATCTTGCTCTCTAAGTTAACTGGTGGGTACCTACCATTCAGCAGCCTCCAGCTGGGTATTGTCTCTTCCTAGTTTCTCAAAGACAGCTTCCTTAAGCACCTCAGGCTTGGAGGAGGGTGAAATCCCAACCAGACCACAAAGGAGTTCTTTCTGGTCATAAAAATAAAGATAAAATTCTAAGTTCCTAATAAACAATCAGTTGAGAAATTATCCTATTAAGACATCTGATCACAAATGCACCTCAAACTTTAAACAAAAGAAATGATTAGAAATAGTAAACTGTAATACTTACCATATATACACACAAGTCTACACACTCACCCATCAATAAACGATATTCCAAAACAATATTTCAGAAAAAAAAAATGGGTCATAACGCGAAATCAATGCTAAACTGATGGCACCATATTTACCATCACGTCCTCTCCATTACTTTCTCGCCCATTCTCCCTCACCCTCCAGGAGTCCATTTTGGCCAGGATCAAGTGGAAGGGTCTCATTGCTATGGTTGCCAGTAGCAACCAAAGTTCTTTTGTAGGTTCAAGCGATGAGAAAGACCTTACAGATAAGAAAACCTCAAAGCAATAACTCTTAAGCAATGGTCATAGCTTTTTCTACTTCCTAAATTAGACTTTCTTCTAGGATTTCAAGGGAAAAAGTTATGCTCTTGATTAAGGAAAAACAAACTGGTTCACAGGCCAAATTTGGCTCACCACCTGGTTTTGCAAAGAAAATTTTTATTAGAAGATAGCCATACTCATTTGTTTATGAATTTGTCTATGGCAGAATTGAGTACATATGGCTCGTAAAGCCTATCCAACTGCCCATCCAACTGCCTCAAACTCAGAATTCACGCTATAGATTTACTACTATTAACTATCAAGTATTTACTCCTGTCCAACAGGTACATTTATGAAAGGTAAACAGATTTAGAAGGCTTTCAGATACATGGAAAACTGAATCTAAAGCAATGGCTAGCAAGAATGCCAAAATTAACAACACTGATCTTTTTCTCCTTGTGATAAATTGCTGGTATTTCCACTGGAATATGAGCACATGGGTTCAAATTGGATGACCAACTAGTAACAGTTGACAGTTAGGGGCAGCTCTGCTTTACATTCAATTCCAAGCGTTCAATGCCCCTTTCAACCTAAGATTTGAATGCAACATAAATACAGGCATCCATTCAGTAACTGAAAACTCAAATTACTCATGGTTAAAAATGACCAAATGAGAGAACTGATGGGATTTGGGGGTAGGGAGTCCAGTTCTGTGATACCACCAATAGCTCTCCTGGGTTATCAGTTTCAGGAGGCCCAAGTGTATCTCCTGTCACTGGGTCACCACTTAGACAAATGCCCAAAGCCCAAAGCCCAAATCCATCTCTTCTCAGGGCTGAGAGAGCAATCAAGGAGTATAAGCTGCTATAGGATATAAGCCCAGTGGGTCAGGCCCATGATCTCTCCATCCTTCCACAACAAGGAAAGATAAGGGGTTTGGGCAGGGGCGTGTTAGGGTTTATCTAAGCCACAGGATAGGTACCTTTGCTGGTCCAAACCAAAGTGCAAACCTGACCATTTCTGAGGAACAGCAAACATGTAATTCTGGAGTCACTCACCCAGGTCAGAGGGTTGGCCTCAGGTCGAAGGGCAGGAAATTCATCTCTGTTTATAAGACCCAGTTTTACAAATCCATTCAAAGCTTTGGCATACCCCTATAACAAGAATTATTAAGTAGGATATGAAATTTTTCCCTTCAAAGAAAAAAATTTAAAAACTTTTTTGAAAAGGGGACCTGTCTTTTTTTTTTTTTTAAAGATTTTATTTATTTGTTTGAAAGAGAAAGATCACAAGTAGGCAGAGAGGCAGGCAGAGAGAGAGGAGGAAGCAGGCTCCCCACTGAGCAGGGAGCCCGATGCGGGGCTCAATCCCAGGACCCTGAGATCATGACCTGAGCCAAAAGCAGAGGCTTTAACCCACTGAGCCACCCAGGTGCCCCAAGAGGGACCTGTCTTTGTAATTCATGTTGAAGACAGGCTGAAAATAGTCCTCTGACTTGCCTGTATGGATGCAAACATCTCAGGTTCAGACCAGAATCAAGAGTATCACAGCAATTCTGCTGCTTTAGATAACAGACCTTCAAAGACTTGGGCCTTTACTTCTGTTTTTGGGCAATATGGAAAGGGTATTTCTGGCAGCAGGAGGGCAAATGTCCTAATGTATTATGTATTTCCAGTTCAGGAGAACAGTATTTAATAGAACAGTTCTCTCTCTTATAATGGAAGAAGGATCTTGTAAAAATATTACACTCCCCCAAACAGATAATCCATTCTGATTAGGGGCCACTATCCTAATGCATAGAGGAAGCAGGGGGAGAGGTAAGAATCAGAGAGCTTCTTCTGAAATCACATGACTGTGGGGGAGGGGAGTCAAGGAGGAGCTGGGAAAGGTCCCATGGGAAGGTGACAGCAAGCTGTGTCTGCAAGGACACGCAGTGACAGCCAGCTGCGGGAGAGTAACCAAGGCCTCTCTGTCACACTCAGATAGCAGTGTTTCATCTCTAATACTGGAAAGAGTATTTGGGTTACTGAAAGGTTGTTGGCATTGCCCAGAATGGTGACCTTCATGGATATGAACACTGCAACATCTTCCACCTCCCGGGATTCCGGAGAATGGCTGTCATCCATACACACCTGAGAGCTTTGCTGAATTCTTAAAGCTCCTAAAACGTTCTCTTCCTGGGTCTACATGTTTGGCAAGAGACTACATCTAAAGCTATCAGACAGTCCTAATTCCTGGGGCGCCTGGGTGGGTCAGTTGGTTGAGAGTCCAACTCTATCTCAGCTCAGGTCTTAAGCTCAGAGTTGTGAGTTCAAGCTCCATGCTGGGCTCCACACTGGGGAGGGAGCCTACTTTAAAAAAAAAGGGGGGGGGAGAGAAAAGAAGAAAGAAAGAGAGAAAGAAAGAAAGAAAGAAAGAAAGAAAGAAAGAAAGAAAGAAAGAAAGATAGATCCTAATTCCTGAACCCCTCCAAAAATGCAACTACTTATCTTCTTAGAACAAAATGAAGAAAACAGAATCAAGAAATATGCCAGCACTGAGGATGTTATGGCTTCAGTTCAGACTAGAGTTTCTGCTGTGCCTAGAGGCTTGTGAAACATCCATGGTTCCTAGATTGCCTCTGGCTGTCTTCACCAACACCTTGTTTGATTCCTGGACATCCAGAAATTCCTGGACATCACAATCACAGGAGTTGAGATACCTGCCATCCAGGAGCTTACAGTCATTTTCAGGAGACAACAAAAATATACATAAAAGTGCTGCTCAGTGCCAATAAATGAAATAAAAGCCCTAGAGAGTTAGAACTGTAGTGGCTTTCTCTCTTTAAGAATAATCAGGAGTTGGGGCACTTGGGTGGCTCAGTCTGTTAAGCATCTGATTCTTGATTTTGGCTCAGGTCATGATCTCAGGTGGGGCTCCATGCTTGGTGGGGAGTCTGCTTGAGGATCCCCCCTCCCCCTCTCCCTCTGCCTTTCTCCTTCCTCTCTAAAATAAATAATGTCTCCCTCATAATTCACATCCACCCAGAACCTCAGAGTATGACCTTTTGGGATATTTGTGGATATAATTAATTAAGAATCTTGATATGAAACCAATCTATATTTAAGGTGGACCCTAAATCCAATGACTGGTGTCCTTGCAAGAAGAGAACAGGATAGAGTGACACACACAGAAGGAGGTGATATGAAGACAGAGGCAGAGATTGGACCAATGTGCCAAGTTGAAAGACACCAAGAACCGCAGGCAGTCACCAGAAGTAAAGGAGAGAGACATGGGACAGTTTCTCCCTTCAAACTTCCAGAAAAAAACAACCCTGCCCACACTTTGATTTCAGAATTCTGACCTTGAGAATGGCGAGAGAATCAATTTCTGTTGTTGTCAGCTACATGGTTTGTAGTAATTTGTTAAAACAGCCCTAGGAAACTATTATACTAATCTGGTCATACTTGTCACTACTCCTTTGTGATTAAGCCTTAAATATGTGGTGGACGTTTGTACTTATGCTCCAAGAATCTACACCCCATTTTGTGATAAAAACATTTTCGATTTGCTCTGGGGACACTGACTACATCCTCCAGCTTTAGGGACATGAAACAAAAGGCAAAAGCTGACTGGCATATTTTACCCCACTGACCTCAGGGGCTACTGAGACAAAGATGGTATTTTTAACCATACTTTTTCATTTTCACAGGATCTGAATCAGAGAGTCTAGGGATGCTGCCACCACCGTTCCACCACACAGAGCCCAGGACTGTGGCCAGCACTCAAAGGAAGAGATGAGAGGTGAAGACAAACCTAGTCCCCATGAGGTCACCTGACCCCAAACCTCACTACACCTGAAGATGACCCTTCACCTATCAACCCCCGCCCCAACTCCTCATTAGTCGAAAGTTCCCTTTTGGCTCAGGCCATCTTGAGTTGTCTTCTAAAACATTCGCTCAAAGGAGTCCTGAGAAAACATCCTCCAACCTGGTTTATTAACTTAATTATTTCAATTACCAAGATAAATTGTGTGTACGTCACTTACATCAAAACAGGGAACACGCTTCATCTCAAATACAGCTGCTTACCTTATATCTCAGTGTCCCCCGCAGCAAAGTGTGAGCAGATGGAATGCCATAAATCTCAGCATATTTTGTACTGTCTCTGTTAGGGTAGCCTTCCAAACTTAACCCGGGGAAATAATCCATGGCAGTGACTGCATCGAGAAAGGAGATGCCCCCTGCAACATTCACTATCTGAAGAACATTGAAAAGGCACAATAGGGTTATGACATTGTGCTCCCCTGGGGACTTATCTGCATTATTTGGATAAAAAAAGGAATCAACATTTTAAAAGAAAGCCACCAAAGATTTGAGGGGGAAAAAAATTCAATGAAACTACCGTAACTGACATCCCATACTCAAGCTATTCCACTAACAATTCAGAAGGCCATGATTCTCCCAAGCTCTAAAATCTGACTTAAATCTGGATAAGATGGCACTGAATTATGTCCCATCAAGGGTTTGCTTTTAAATAAACAATAAGCTAAAAGAAACAGACACTCATTTAAATGGCTGTGCTCAGATAACAGTGGCAAGATCCTCACCTCCTTCTTCACTTACATGCCCCTTTGCTGCATATCAGACACCAGTCTTGCACATTTCCGTCACAACTAGCATTAACGGGACACCTACCATGTATGTGCCAGGATCACACTCATTGTGGAGGGAAGGAGAGTGACGAAGAAGTTGTAATCTCTGTCTTCATTCCTTCCTTCATCACTGAACAAACACTTACTGAATGTCTGCTAAGTACCAGAAGCTGTGCTGGAGCAAGCACGAGTTGCTCACAGCCTAGACTAGTCAACCTACAGGTGTACGCTGGGGATGTGGAGTGGGAGAGATGTCCTTACAAGACAGACAGTGCGTGAACATACAGCAAAACTCAAAGAGGTGCTATCCCTGGTCTTACTGCTGGTAAGAAGTCAAGTCCATTCCTAAGCTCTCTGATTTCTCAGTAGTCCTCTTACCCACTCCCTCCCTGATCACACTCAAAAGGCACCGAAGCACGTTTTTCCTTGAGTTTGATGAAAGGACTAAATTGTTCTTTTGGTGTGTGAAGTTTATGAGATGATGAAAAACATACTAGCGTGATCAAATCAGGGCTGAGAATCTGGGGGCCTGCTGGTAGAACTGGGTTTGTCCCTCCTGCACCACTGGAAACAGCTTCTGACCACGTGTCTGCAGCTGCACAGAACCACCCAAAGGAGTCTTCTGCTAAATCTAATGAGCTCTGGAGTTTATCTGTAGATGGGTTCTGCACGTGCCTTGTCCTGAGAGAAAAAAAGGAAATGTCTGTGTAGGTAGCTACAGGCCCAGGAGGAGTCAGGCCTGGTGGCATCTCTGCAGTTAAAGGCTTAGGTTTGCAGAACACCCAGCCCTCCTACAATTCCAGGAGGGAGAAGCTGAAGGATGCGAAGGGCTTCTCATTTACCTTTCTCAGGAAACTCTGCTGGGCCGCCCAGGGAACATTTCCACAGAGACCATTTCTGCCCTGTTGCTTTCACACTAAGCTCTTCTATCGGAATAGTAAAAAAAAAAAAAAAAATCTAGTAAGAAGGCAAACGTTAACTTTTAGGGTCTCCGCACACATCTCACTTCTAGAACTCATGGTATTTTTAAAATTTGCTTTTGTGTTTGTTTTTTACTTATGTGAAGGTGAGGAAATTGTTTTAAAGAAAAATTCAGTAGAGGTTCCTATATTTCAGCACCTTACTAATCAGAAATAAATCAGCTCTTTCATAAGTTTAGCATGAGATCCTTGGAAGAAAAGAGGGGAAGTATCAGCTGCATAGTAATGATTCACTTAGAGACTGACAGCTGCCAAAACAACTTGTCCCCCAAATTACTGGGTAATTACTGTCATCTGACATCAATACAGAGTTTAGTGGTATATCGTGGGGTTCACAAATAAGCCCTATCCTGTTTAATATTTTATTAATGGTTTGGACGGAGAAAGACGTATTTATCTACTTGACAGAGAGGATGCAGTTTTTTTCTGACTGGACAGTGCTCGCTGCCAGCAGACACAGCGGCCCGTTATCCACTGTGGCCACAGGCTGCTCTAAGTCCAGCTCCTCTCACACCCACACCCACACCCCTCCCAGCCACTGACTGAAAGCAAGCCTGACTGCTAAACTGACAAAACATTTAAATACAGGAAATATAGGATTCATTCTGAGCTAGGGGCCTTATATACATTACCTTTAGTTCGCACAAACCCATTTTTCAGAGGCGGAAACTGAGAGTCACTCAGAGGCAGATCTGAACCGGGGTCTGCCTGACTCCAGTGTCCATGTTCTTTCTCCTATACCATACTGTCCCCCTAACTGTGCTTATTTGTGGATCAGTATTTTGAGAAGGCTACTTACTGACCAGGTGTGGCATTCCAGATTATGACACCAGTGACACACCTGCAAACTGCATTCAAGATGCATTGCAGGCAACAGAGAGCAGCGGCTCCTTCTACAAAGAGGGCTGGGCGCTACAGTCCGGGTAAGGGCAGGCAATGGGAAGAAAGCTACAAAACTTATCTCAGAGTTGCGTTTTCAGAGCAAACATGACCCGGAGAGTATTTGTTTCACCAGGAGTGACTTGGGAGAGGAGGCTGTCGGAGATGATGGTGAAGCTCTTGCCAAACCGCTCCTCAGTGCCACCAATGTCCCACCACCCTCGGAGAGGACGGAACTAAAATATGTGGAAGGGAATCATGTCTGCTAGAAATACCATCAGAAGTTAGAAGTTAAAAATGGTGCCAGTGGCTGGAAATTCCTGCAAGGATGTAGGACATTGAGCTACATCCTAGTTCATAGGGCACTGCCTGAGTTTCTGGAAAAATTTAAGGCTTCAACTTTAAACAGAAGCCAGAGAGGTCACCTGAGCCTCCATCATGATTCCCTGAATCACATAAGGCCTGCTCCGTGGTGGGGGGGACAGCGGCAGGGGGATGGAGGGACAAGAATACAAGAGAAGCTTTAAGAAGTTTAACAATCTGGGTTGGGAGACAGACAGATGCACTTGAATTACTGAGTGAATAATACAGCATCCGGAAGCTTCTTACACACATACAAAGTGTGGGAGTCTGGACAAAAGAATAGAGAATGGGGGCTGGAGTGGTCAGGAAACGCTGCATCCACAAGAGGCAACTTGAGTGGGACCTTGAAAAAAGTATCATTTTAGCAAAGAAAAGCAAAGCATCGTGTTTTCTCTCAGCCTCCTCCGCAGTGTCAGGGAGATGCAAAAAGCAATCCTTTTTTATAAAAGGAGTTTGGGATGAAAGGGAAAAACTTCAAATTCAATACACACAACTTCTGCTGCCTGAAAATAACCTCTTGCTTTTCCTGAGTACTCACCACTATTGATTTCTTTACATAGCTAATTTCTGCTGGGGACTTATGCCCTGCCTGAGAACCTGCTGTTAGGCAGACTGCCACCTATTTGACCCCAGTGAGCCCCACTGCAAGGACCCTACATGGCTGGTATGATTCTGCCTTCTTCAGACAAGGTGCCCAAAGCTCAGAGAGAGTCACAGATGGTTCTAGTGCCACCCAGCTGGTCATGGCAGAGTTAGAGAACAAAGCCAGGCCCACTAACATCAGAGCCCGCGCTCTTTCTCACACACAGGCTGCACTCTGCTGACCCTTTCGTGCATATCACCTCATTTATATGGCTTCCTGAAAATAAGCATTTGCCCAATGGAAGCAAGAATCTTCCCTGCGTTCACGGTAGTATACGCCAAACACCGGCCAGTCTCTTTTTCTGGACAGCAGGAGGTGTTAGGAGCTGCTACCTGTGACGGGAGGCAGGCAGAGGATATAAGGATGTGCTTTGCAGAACATCGAGACAGGTTTGGGGCCAAACCTTCATGATTCTTAGAATTAGAGAACTGGGTGGGGCACTGATAGCCACACTGCCATCAGGAGGCTAATGCCCAGTGGACCTTTACCATTGCCTGGAATTTGGTGATGCCATGAGGGAGGTCAGCACTTGGATCAGAACTCAGGGGTCCTGGTTCATATCCTGAAACACATGCATGTCTTTCCAGCATCAAAGTGTCCTGCCTGTTTGCTAGTGTTTTAAGTGCAGCCACATATGGTCCTCTGGTCGCTAAATCAGCTCTTTTCAAATTCAGCTGCACATCAGAATCACTTGGGGAGTTTTTGAAGATCCCCAAACCCAGGCAAATCAGCATCTCTGGGGATGGGCCCAGTCCTCATTATTTTCTAAACTGCCTGGTGATTCCAATTCACACTTAAGGCTACAATGTACACTCTACGCATCGTAAGCACAGAAGACAATGCCTGATAAGAATGTTCACTCTGTGTCTTGAGAACTTTCAACTTACTCCTTTGTACACAAAATACGCTTAAATTCAGATTCATCAGGAATTTATACTACTGGTGCTTGAATAATCTCTCAGACACACAGCTGATCCCATCCTTACCACTCCCTGCAGGGCTAGAGAGAGGTGAGGTTCCCAGGGCACAAAATTTCAAGAGGAGCCCACAGTCCAGTCACATGTGTTCTTCAGAGCAATCTTTCATTACAGCTACGGCCATGAAGTAGGAAGGCAAACGAGTATGCTCTGGGCCTCACCTGTGCCACCTGTGGTCTCTGGGACTGTGGCTGAGTTAGCTATGCTTCCTTCCCTTCCTACTGAGTTAGCTAGTCCACCTGCTTGGGGGGTTGCAAGAATCAAATGCGGTCGGCGCTCAGCAGCAGGGAGGCAGCGTCCCTGCCCGGCTGGCACCTGCTTATCCTCCCAGGCTGAGCACATCTCTTTTCTGCCAACTTTCTTCTCCCCGACCCCCACCAAGGTCACATCAACTGCCCTGTCATCTGTATCCTGTGCCACTTTAGCTCCCTCTAGAACTTCTCCCACTGGATCTTAGCCATTTGTCTTACCTCCCAGGGGGCCATCTGGTAAAAGAGAAAACCCTTTGGGATTAGTTAGACCTGGGTTTGAATCCCTGCTCAATGACTGTGAGCATTCTCTTTAAGCCACAGTTTCCTTACTGCAAGATGATAAAAACGACACTGAGTTTAAAGGGCTCTTACATTCTGGTACACAGAAGCTGGGAAAGAAAGTTAGTTTCTTTCCCTGACCCACTAAACCCTCCATCCCAAGAGCCACCCCCATTTTAGCTATGAGTTCTTCGAGGTCAAGAACCTCATTCAGTGTGACAACCTTGCACTCAGTAGGGACTCAGCACATATTTAGGACCCAGTAAATGTTTGCCCTGCTGAAATAAATCACAAGGCAACCTGTATTTATACATGCAGACAAGTTGAGAAGTAAATTTTCAAACTGCAGAAACAACTTGCAAGAAGGTGTAGAAGAAAGAATGAGCACAGGCTTTGCTGAGAACAGCAAGTAGCCCACACTAACTGGAACAGACAATACCCACTGGGAAACACTGGTGGAGGAGAGAATGGAGGACACACAGCACAGCCAGTATCAAAGGCCTTGGTATCGGGGAAGAAGAGTATGGACTTTCTGAGACAGTTCCTGCAGGTTTGTATCTCTAAAGCTTTGCTGGTAATCCTTCACCTTTCCATTGAGCAGGTAGGTGGCGGGCTGCATTACGTTCATCAAAACTCCCACTGGACTCCAGCTAAATTTGTATCTCAAAGGATTGTCTGAATGTTCAGGGGCTGGAAGTCCACCACAGTAGGAAATATAAGATTCAATCTGTAAAATAAGGGATGAAAGACAATCACAGAAATGAGACAATTGAGGTGAACTTGCTGTGTTTTTTTCTTAAACTTACAAAGGCTTTCAAAAGCATTCCCTAAAGCCTTTAAGCATTCCTTAAAGTCAAATGCCATTTGATTAAGTCAGTTATATATAGATATAGATATAGATATAGATATAGATACACACACACATATATGTATATACGTGTGTGTGTGTGTATATATATATATGTGTATATATACACAGACATTTTTAAAATCCACTGGAGATTGTGACTAATATTTTGCTAGTTGAAATCCAACTATTAATTCAATTCTGCTCGGTCAGTTCCTCCTGACTTTTGTGTTCAAATGATATATTTGATTATAATTTGATTATATATTTTATAATATGTAAGCATAAATAATCAGTATTAATAAAGAATTAATACATAATATAATTAACATTTCATAAAATGATTCTAATTAATTTGATTCTGTATTTGATTACATACATGTTACATATATATATAACCTAGAGCATTTAATCTGACTCATCACATTTTTATATCCAATAGTTCCTTCTGATGTGTAAAAGATACTTTTCAGACCAAAAGACAGACAATATTCCAAAGAATTTTTCCCACTTTTAAAAGTTAAACCTTTAACCATTCATGGATAAAGAAGACGTGGTATAGGGGGACCTGAGTGGCTCAGTCATTAAGCGTCTGCCTTCGGCTCAGGTCATGGTCCCAGGGTTCTGGGATCGAGCCTTGCATCAGGCTCCCTGCTCCACGGGAAGCATGCTTCTCCCTCTCCCACTCCTCCTCCTTGTGTTCGCTCTCTCGCTGTATCTCTCTGTGTCAAATAAATAAAATCTTAAAAAAGAAGAAGAAGAAGATGTGGTGTATGTGTATATATATATACACACACACAATGGAATACCACTTAGCCATCCAACAACAATAAAAAAAGAAATCTTGCCACTTGCAATGATGTGGATGGAGCTAGAGGGTATTATACTAGGCGAAACAAGTCAATCAGAGAAAGACAATTACCGTATGATCTCACCCATATGGGACATTTAAGAAACAAAACATAAGATCACAGGGGAAGAGAGGGAAAAATAAAACAAGACAAAATCAGAGAGGGAGACAAACCATAAGAGATTCTAAGGGTTAAGAGCTTGCTAGAGGGGAGGAGGTAGGGGGATGGGATTGCTGGAGGGGATGGGGGTAGGGGTCAGGGTAACTGGGTGATGGGCCTGAAGGAAGGCAGGTGATGGAATGAGCACTGGGTATTATATAAAACTGATGAATCACTGAACTCCACCCCTGAAACTAATAATACAGTGTATGTTAATTAACTGAATTTAAATGTAAAAATAATTTAAAATAATAAAAAAAACAAATCAAGTGGGAAAAAAATAAAAATGATTGTTCTTAAGGTTACTTTAAAAAAAGTTAAAAAATAAAAGTCAAACCTTACCATCTCCAAAGGCAGTCTAAAATCTTTCATTAAAACAAAATATTATAGTAGCATCTATTTCTCTAAAAATCTATCATTAATCCTTGGACACTGTTTTACCATACAGATATTTCTGCAGTTAAAGGATTTTACTAGAAACTTCTAGTCAAAGTTTGAGTTAGAATATAGCAGCTTCCTCAACCAAAATTATAAAGAGATTATTTCTGTACACAAAAATCTGGACCTTTTAATATTTTCCTAAATGGACCTTTGGGTGTAAATTGGGCTCACCGTGGCTCCCACTTCCTTGGCCTTATCTATGGTTTCCATTGCCAACATATGATCAAGACCAGGGTCCAATCCCAGCTCCCCAATGACTGTGATGCCAGCATCTTCCACACTACAACAGGTGGGAAGGGGAGGAAAAAAAGTTGGATATAAAATAAAAGTAATGCCATGGAGCTACTTTGTTGAAAATGACTGAAACTTACCTCTTTTCTAATTCTTTTAGCGCCGGTGTGATGTAGCTTGCAGTGACCATGTTAACTTTGCCTGTGATGCATGCCTTTGCCACAAGAGGATGCAATGCATAAGGCAACAAGCTTAAAAACAAAGAGAAACTAATCAGAAACTTTCCCAACCCTACCTTCCAATATACCTTGAATGGAACTAAAGCTAAGATATCATTCTGAATAAATTATTCCCTCCAAGGTGACCAATGACTCTTTGAGAACTACAGAATAAATTCATCCTGTTATCATATTTAAAACCCTCCACAATTTGACCTCCACCTAATTTTTCCATTATTCTCCTTCTATCTCCTTCATAAACCATATATGGGAACCAAAGTAATTCTCCACTCACAGCTTATACTTTTCCAGTTCTGGAACTTTACTCTCACTGTACCTTCTACTTGGAATATTAGGTCTACCCACTCACCACCATCCAGGCCATACCCTACTTAAAGAAATGTGGGCATCTCCTCCAAGAACCTCTCCCAGATTCCCCCAAAGCCAGATATTCTTCTGCATTCATTCAGTTATTTCTTTGCAACATTTAATGGGATTTATTCCATTCATCCTTATATTTCTATGATTTTCTGTCTTGGTTCCCCTACCAAAAGGTAAGGTTCTTTTTCTTTTTCCGTATTTCCCAAACGGTTATCAGGTTGGATTAAACTAAGTCAAAGTGACCCAGATGTAACATTATAGAGTAGAATCTAAGAAGGTCCAAGGGAGGAAATAAGCTTTAATGGTACTGACTGGTGTAAAAACTATCAAAATGATTAGAAATCTATATGCTAAGCAAAAAATGAAACTGTGTTCAAAATTTAACTTCAATTCAGTTTTCTAAAAGTCTGGCTTTGGTGTTTTACTTTGGCACTAGGACTACACAATCACAAAAAATGAATTTCCATAAATGTTAATATAATGAATACATTCATGTTCTATCTAAGGAATAATAAAATATCCTGTCAATTGCATAACAATATTCAAGTTCTACGCGCTTACTGCCTATCTGGTGAAACAATTTATATAGTACAATGAAAATATAAATACAAACTTATAAACATGATCACACTATATCACTTTGTCAAATTCATCCTGCAAACTTCAGATTTTCTCTATTTTATATAAAACAAAAAATCAAACCACCTCTGAGATACTTATGCCTCCTCAGGTTAGAAAGTATTGCTACTTAGACTTATTATCATGTGGGAAAAAATTGTGTTCATATTTTGCCAGTATCAATATGAAAACTCTCAATCTCTGTCTTTGACTTTTTTAATCAAAAAAGAATTATTACCAAACATGGCAACCCCTTAAAAGCCAATGAACAAAATACATGCAAAACTCTTTGTTGGAAAAGTATTAACAGAAAATGCACAATGACGTCATCTTAAAGATTAAGTAGAGGCTTTTTTGTCACATTCCCCACATTAAAACCTTTCTTGATAAAAATTTTATTAAGATCTAATAACATTTTTAAACTCTGGCATAATCTGCACTCACCAAATAATATGCTAAGAACTAGAATGCCAGAACTTTGATTAATGGTGCCTATTTTAGACAAAAGGATTAGCATTTATAACTCATTACACATGTAATATACTGTCTAGTAAAGGGACATAACTTTTGAATTATTTGAGTTGATGCCAAACCAATTAATCCAAATAATTAGAACTGCCATTTGTTAAAACATACACAGAATACAAATGGAATTTTCAAAGTAACTTATTGAACTTAATTACTACTTTGCATTAAATCATTAAGAACTAGAATTGCCAAATTAAAACCATGAGGATTTGACATATTATTATAAATTTTTGGTGAAACATATTCTGCATTTTATTTTGGTAGTCACTATTACTGTGTTTTCATCAAAACACTTTCTCAAACTTAAAAAATAAAAAATTATTTAAAGAACAGTATGGGAGGGCGCCTGGGTGGCTCAGTGGGTTAAAGCCTCTGCCTTCGGCTCAGGTCATGATCTCAGGGTCCTGGGATCGAGGCCCACATCGGGCTCCCTGCTCGCCAGGGAGCCTGCTTCCTCTTCTCTCTCTGCCTGCCTCTCAGCCTACTTGTGATCTCTCTCTCTCTCTCTGTCAAATAAATAAATAAATAAAATCTTTAAAAGAACACTATGGGATAACAATGTTTAATATTACCACTCTTCAGCATGGAAACTCAACGAACTGAGAAAAATTAAATATAAAGCAGATGCTGTTAATGCTAAATTTTTTTCAAGGCCATCACTCTGCTAAATTTTAAACTATACACACATTAATAGATTTTTATCCTGTCATATTTTGGTTCAGATTTAGTTCCAAATGTGTCTTACAATGTTTTCTTTTTTTCTGGGAAATAAACGCCAATGTTTTATTTAGGTACCTATGTGTGGCAAAACAAACTCTCTTTGTTTCATTTGGGAGGCTAGAACATTCCATTATGAATCATAATTGTATCACTGACAGTCAAGGCCTATGGGTCACTGGTAAATTTTTGCTGAATAAAAATTATTGCACATTAAATTTATATAAATAGAGTAACATTTTAAGTGTCTAAAATGAGCCTATAATTTAAATACATCAAGAGATAATATACAAGTTCCCACACGGGATTACCTTTCCTACTGTATGTTTTCGAAACCTGTATTGTTTTTTGTTTTTTTAAAGTAGGACATCACAGAACTTCCTCCAAAGATATCATTTCAGTCTGATCTAACCATGAAAGTCACCTAATTATGGATGAGCAGGTAGCTTTCGTCTTCCATCTTGGAAAAACCATATTCTAAGAATAAATGACTATTCTCATCACTTTGATGTTTTAAAACACAGTTTAATTATATACAGTATCCTCATGTAGCTCTGTACCTAGAAGTTAGATTTGCATTTTTATCAGTAATAAACACTGCAGTTCAAGATATGTTCCTCTGATAAAACTAAAAATGGGCATAAGGCTAGAGAATCTACTCATTTTCACAAATGACAAAACAGCCACCAAAATATGTGAAACATTAATCCTTGTGACACATCAATTCCACTTCTAGATAAATATCCAACAGAAATGTGTATACATGGCAACCAAAAGACAAATACTAAAATGTTCATAGCAACACAATTCATAATAGTCAAATTCCAGAAACAATCTAAACAACCAACAGTCAAATGGATAATAAGGGTATATTCACACAATGATACACAGCAGTGAGAATGAATAGACTATAATTACAGGCAACAACACAAGCTGCTCTCACAACCACACTGTTGCAGAAAGAAGGCAGCCACAAATTAGGACATACTGAGTGGTTCCAGTTGTACAAAGCTGAAAACTAGCAAGAAATCAATGGATACATGAAAGGCCAAGATAGTGCTTACCTTTGAGGGATAGGGCTAATAGTGGAAACAGACCCGTGGAGGGCTTCTGAGGTAATGCTATTCTGTTTCTGGATGTGGATGATGGTTATGAAGTGTGTTCACTGTGAAAATTCACTGAACTATATACACTTATGATTTGGGCATATTTCTGGGTGCACATTTCAACTGCAAATTTACTTAGGAGAAAGAGAAAATAAAGAAAGAGACATAACAATAACAAAATACATGGCAATTATCTTTTCCTAGATACTAACCTGATTACAAGATCCTGTTTTGCCACCAAGGAGCTCAACTTCTCTTCTTGTTTACTAATGTCCATGCTAACAGGATTAATATTGTATTTCTTGCCTAACTGTTCAATTTGGTTCTTCATGTCAGAGCCTATTTCAAGAATACAAAAGTCCAATTTTCAGATTACCCTTCACTAGTCAGAGAGTAAAACACATTTTAACATTTAATTATCCCAAAAATAATTTCTCAAAGCTCAGAAACAAGACAGTCATCTAAAATTCATGGAGTAAGCATACTTTGAAATCAGTTTTCCTTCCTCTTCTTTAAAAATTAGGGCTTATTTACCTACTGTTATTTCTATCTTGTTATCTCTTGACAGGTATTCTAATACAGGTTCAGATACATAACCAGATCCAAGAACCAAGACCTTTTTCTTGGTGCCCATTGAAAGTGACTGAGCAAGTTCCCTATAAATAAGAAGGGAAAGGGAGAAAAATTTAACAAAAACATATTTAAATAACAAAATCTTGCTGTCCCCCAAACAAACCAAATCTTACACTATGAAGCAACATTTCTTATAATAAGAACCTCAACAGGAGTTCCCTAGACCAATACTTTTCATTAATTATTTTAGATTTCATGTAATGAATAAGACCCTGACTTCTCTGAGGTGGTACATCCATAGATTTTCATGAATTCCCAACCACTGGGTGAGGTGCACATCCTGGATCACCGCCTGGCTTACTCACAATTGAGTAACTTGGTTTTACACTTTATCCTTCCAGGGGACAAGATTCAAAATGATGCCAGGGGCTATGCATCAGAAACTTACTCCTTACAATAATCTAAGGAGACAACAATCTGAGAAGGAGATTATTATTAGCCCTATTAGGCATCATTTTGTCATTTATCATAGGGTCATCTGAAAACAATTAAAACCAGACTTTTGAAATCACAAATGCCATGGGTTAAATATAAAAATTTAAGATGAATTACTAGGCAGGATTTTAATACTTGAATAATTTATTCGGTTGGAATCTGTCCCTTCCTGACAGATCAACTCTCTGTCTTTCCTATAAACTATGACCTCCAAGACCATGACTGTCTTGTTCATCTTTACAAACCCATTAATGTTCAACAAACTTTGTCTTAAATATGGAAGATACTCATTAAAACTCTGTTGAGTCAAATTCACAGGTATCAGTGTAAGACCATGGGAATGGCTTGGTGCCAGGGTCATAAACAGAAGGCTCTGTGGTTGGAATCTTTTAGGCCAAGATGTCCCTCAAACTTTAACCTTTCCATTAATTCTAAGTGAATAAAAATTAATTTAAATACAAAATGTCCCTGCCCCTCTTTACCCCCAACACTCATAGTACTGATGAGGTGAGTGTCCTTTAACTTCCACCCCCATCCATTTTACCCCCCAGAAAAGAACACAATTATTTGGTTATTATATATCCTTTCTAACAACACTTTCTATAGTTTATGTAATTAAATTATATTGTTTTGATGTCCAAAAATATAATGTTCAAAATACAGTTTTAAAAACTTGCTCTTAGGGGCGCCTGGGTGACTTAGTTATTAAGCGTCTGCCTTTGGCTCAGGTCATGATCCCAGGGTCCTGGGATCGAGCCCCACATCAGGCTCCTTGCTCAGCAGGGAGCCTGCTTCTCCCTCACCCTCTCCCCGTTTGTGTTCCCTCTCTCACTGTCTCTCTCTCTCTGTCAAATAAATAAATAAATAAATTAAATCTTAAAAATAAATAAATAAATAAAATAAAAACTCACTCTTAGGTTTTAATACCATCCACCCCATCAGCTACCTCAAACACTCGAATAATCACTGCGCTAAGCGATGACTATTTGAAAAAGGCATATTAGTTAAGATAACTTAAATTTCCTTTCAAAATACAATCTTCCTTATCAGTCTCTTGACAGAGATTCCACCAGGAAGGAGGGCAGCAAGTGCTAGTAGACTTGCTGCTACAAGAAATATGGTGTGTAAAGATGAAAACATCATCGTGACCAGTCATGTTAGACATGTTATTAGGATTAGTAATATAAGAGATCATCAGATAGTAAGAATCAAAAGATAGAGGGTTATGAAAAAAGAACATATGTGAAATTTCCCCTATAAGAAACTCTCCTACAGGACTACAGTGCTAGCCAGTTTAAAAAACAAAAATCTCTCTTGGTATCTTATGCCAGAATATTTCATTGACAGATCAGAAGTAACTATAAGAAAAACACAGATGGACAAGCACAGCGGTAGTATACTTGATCCAAACAGATCTCTATATTTACTTCTTATAGGAAGAAGGGCTGGGAAAGAAGACAAGGCAGTTTGTTTCTTTTTAATTGTCCCACTCTGGTCTCTCCTGAGAATTCAGGGCATGGGTTATTTTGTTAAATGTGAATAGACCAGTGGAGCAGATATAAACACAAATCAAGTGCAATCAGCTGAAGAGGACCAGAACATTCCAAAGAAATGTCAATGTGTTCAAACTCTGAGTAGTAAAATCAATTAAGGAAACAAGGGCCTTAGCTAAGTACCTTCCTAAGAGAACTATTCTCTTGGGTACATTTACCACATCACTGTTTGGCACCTTCCTCCTAAGAATTCCCAGGGAAAACTGACCTCTCACCATTTTCTTTCTTCACTACTTCTCTTCATTTCTAAATAAGAGCCCACTTGCCTAAACATTATACTAAACAAAATAGAGTCCAAACCCTCAACTAAAAATCAGACTGAAAGTACCACAGAAAGGGTTAGTGTGCTTATTTTCTTTGAGAAAATAGCTGAGACATATCAGTAATGCAAAATGCTAGAGAAAGAACAAAGGGCTACCCAAAGGTCGCCCCTTTTTAATCTCCTGCTTGCTTACACACAAGTCTACAATAGGAGATTAGAAAGCCAAAATGATGTTCAGAGAAAAATAATTCCCACTGGTTTCAGCCAGTCACATAGTTTGGATTTCCAAAATTATATAAACCTAGTATCATGAATTCACAAAGAAACATTTAAAAATACGAAAAAAACCAACCAACCAACCAAACAAAAAAAAACCAAGATAAAAATAATGCTTACCTGCTCTCTCGGAGTTTCTGGATATATTTATACTTATCAGTCAATACACCATTGGATGTAATCACTGCCTAAATGTGTATGACACAAGATATTTTAGTGTCCATATATTACGCCCACAAACAGGGGCTCATGTCACAGAGACGGAGAGAGGAAGGAAAAGGGAGAGAGGGAGAGAGGATGGTAGTGGAAAAAATACATCCATGGAAAAAAACTATTTTCATAACTTACGTCTCGCACCACAGGAGAAAAATTCTGACTTTCAAGAGGCTGTGTAGCATCTGATAATATCTGAAAGGAAAATGAGATCGGTAAGAGATAAATGACATTGCAGAGAAGATCTTGGTGTTTATTTCCATATTAAAACATTAGTCAAAGGAAAAAAAGAATTTACAGAAGTTTTCTGAAGATCACTGAATACATATAATTGGCAACAGAAGTCTACAAGCAATGAATTCTGTCCCCCAAGAATCTACGATTTCAGCACAAGTCCCAATTTTAGAACTAAAATTTGATTACAATCATCTTTGATTGTTAAAAACACAAAATGGTTTACCCTTCCCCAAGAGTTTGATGTGTCATATTGAACACGCTGGCAAACATCACCACAAGCTTTACCCACTCTGAGGGCCTCTGTGAACCTCTGAAGGAAGGTTCACACTATTCTATCAGAAGACAGAACGGGCCTTTCAGACAAAAAGCCGTCAACCCTGCAATAGGGAGTCTCCTCAGGTCGATATTAGCTCTATGTATAGGCACATCATCATTTTAAAAGAATCAAGAAAAAAGTAGACCCCAGAAAGTCATCCAGTCTTCCCATTATCTCACAAGAATGAGTCCGATGGCCAAGAACAAAAGCCACATCTCTCAGATTAACATCCCACCTTCCTTCTAATCCCCCTCTTTTCCTCCAAGGTATCCCAACTCCTGAACAGACTGCCTAGAATAAAGGTCATATAAGTTAGTAGCATTGCTTCTGATGGTCAGGACCTTAGGGTCAATGAGACAACCATTCCCTCCTTATCCTTGTAGGTTAAGGTTTAGAGCAGTCACCCAGCTGAGAAAGAGCAAAATGTACCTACCAGATACTGGAAGAGAAATATTTATTTACTGTATTACAATAAATATTAGGGGGACCTGGAGGGCACAGTCAGTTAAGTGTCCAACTCTTGGTTTCAGCTCAGGTCGTGATCCCACTGATTGTGGGATCGACCCCCTGTCGGGCTCTGTGCTCGGCATGTAGTCTGCTTGAGATTCTCTCCCTCTCCCTCTGCCCCTCCCACTCGTGCTCTCTCTCTCTCAAAAGTAAATAAACAAATCTTTAAAAGAATAAAATAAATATCAAAACTACTTTCATGTGCCTAAAACATACAACACTTATGCCATTTATTTTGGGGTTGTGGGCATTTAAAAAAAAGATATCTATCTATAAGGCAGGTAGGGCATCTTTGGGGAAGCTCATGGAATTGGCACAACTGGTGTCCCTCCCCGCTTCTTTCAGCCAGGCACCTGTGAGGATTCCCTCATCAACCTGAATCCCCCGCCTACCAATCCTGCCTCCTTCCAGGAGCCATTAGTGAATAACAACACGGGATTCGAATTTTACTGGGCATATGGCTAAACCACCAAACTCTTGTGAATCCTTCCATTTTCTCTACTGTTTATACCAAATTCTGTGGCCTTACTCAGGCTTTTCTGAGACCAGTGGAACTATCTCCCACCTTTCTCCTTCCATTTATCTTCAATCTAAAATATAAACTTAATTATTTCTTCTGTGTCTATTTAAAATAATCCAGTAGCTTTCTAAGACTCTCAAGTCTCTAGTTCCCTATGTGGCCCCCAAGAATTTCTACAGTCTGTCTCTGCCTCTCCAACCTCAATTCTCCCTTTTGTCTCATAGCCAAAACTCTAGTCCTATCAACACTGTGGAGCTGCTCATCTGCATTAGCGTTCCCCTGCCTCTGTGCTATACCATCTGGATGCTTCACACTATTCCTCTGCATGGAATTCCCCACTCTTCACCCACCAAGATACAGCTGAAGAACTGCCTCCTCTGTGAAGCCTTCTCAAAATCTGCCCCCAAGCAGACCGAAGCTAAGAACTGCACTTGGCATCTTGCCTGTGCAATAAAATGGTAAGTATTCAATAAATATATAAATGGGTATATGCAATAATCATATGGATTTTTTTCCCAAGAAAATGAAATAACTATCTTGAGTCCACCCAAAGAAAGGCAAACATGAAAGGCAACAAAAGGCTGCTGAATAACTGCATTTAACTTGCTGGAATTCAACCATGACAAAAGTGAAAGCGCAAGGGTCCTAAAGCATATGGCATGTCTTGTCACTTTCACATATACCACCTTTGAGAGCGCTTCACTCTTTCCTAAATTAATTTCAAGCTCTTCATCCTGGTGTCAAGACCCTTTCTACTATAGAACCAACATACTTCCCTTTATGTATCTGACTTGACAGCTCACAGAAACCTCTGTTAAATTAACTCCCACCTTTGCTCTCCTGTCTCCATCACAGAGTATGCCTCCCATTCCCATGCAAATGAACAGATCCCCTACATCTATCAAGAGCCAGATCTTTCTGGACTTTACCCATCAAGACAGAGCCTTTCCCTCCACAACTTCATTAGCATTTTCCTAATGGCTGTCATATTCCGCCTCATAGCAGGGTTGCACATTTGTCTCATCCACTTCCTGGACATGCTTCTACAGGTCAGAAAGTGTATTTTAATTTTCTTCATCCATATGTGTGCCTTGTTCCAGCAGACAAAAAAATATGTAATTAATTCAAGTGAAACAAACTTCTCTACTGGTTTGGAATGATAGCCTTTAATGCCACAGGGTCTGAACCTTATGTCAAAAACAAAAATTTAGAGGTAAAACACAGTGCATATGCTTTAAAAAAAAAGATTTTATTTATTTATTTGAGAGAGAGTGGAGAGGGCAGAGGGGGAGGGAAGAGGACAAGCAGAGCCCCATGTAGGGCTCCATCTCATGACCCTGAGATCATGACCTGAGCCAAAACCAAGAGTCAGATGCTTAACCGAGATGAGCCACCCAGGCACCCTGACAGTGCATATACTTTAAATACAGTTCCCATACAGTTATCAGAAAAGAACAAAGACTACTTAATTTTTTTAGTGGTGAGCAGAACACACATATCAAGACTACAATATAAAGCCATAAATTTTCACAAATGTCTAGTGCTTAAAGACAGTGCTGACATAGATGCCCCAATACAATCCCACCACTCTGTTTGGAGGACTAGCATGATGTATAAAAGGAAAAAGGTGTGACAATTTAGAGACGCCAGCTTAGTCATCAGACAGACATCTAAGCAATATCACCTGCCTCAGTCCGACCAAAAACCTCCAATACCTCACTGTCAGATAATTTTAACCTTGTCACATTGCCTAAGAGTCTATTAACTGCTGGTTTATGTAAGCAAAAACATATCACCTTTTTAAATGCACATTTTCTTTCCAGAAATGGTGAATTAGGTCTTTCCAGACCAATCTTTCCATTAAGTAAAACCAGGTAAAACGTGAAAAGCCTCAGTTTTTAGCTTCAACGGGTAGATAAGACTTTTTTTGGTCTGGGGAAAACAGTGGAATGGGAGGACCCTAAGCTCACCTTTCCACAGACACACTAGATGACCATCACCATCAATTTAAATAACCCAGAAAATGACTTGAAGACTGGCAGAACAAACTCTCCACAGCTAAATGAAGAGAAGACACCACACTGAAGAGGGTAGGAAGGGCTGAGATGCAGGGATGTGAAGGACTTTCCACAGGAGGGAGGGACAATACAGGCACAGGGAGGGGAGAGAAACAGACTCTCACACCGGGAAACCCCACAGGAAAGATGAATCTCCATAATATTTGGTTTTGAAAACCAAAAGAGCTGAATTTCACAAGCTTTTACAAGCACTGGTACTTAAAACCTAGAACTTTAAAACTGCAGTATTTTTAAATCTCTGGGAGATCAAGGAGGGCAAGATGAAATTGAGACCCTACCCTTAAAGAGAGAGCACAAGAAAAAGCCCCAATGAGATGTAGCATACAAGCCACAGTTTGAAAAATGCCTGGAGTATATGGGAGGAAAATATGTTTACTAATCTCAGAGCATGTGCCGGGGGGGGGCAACAATCCATGAGAGACTTCTCTAGAAATAAAGGAGCTGGCCTGTACTATTTCCCTTCCCCAGCCCCTAGCGTAAACACATGCCACCAGCCGAAAGCAGCTTAGCACCTACACTCCTACCTAACTTGATAACAGTGTGCCCTACCCGTGTGTTCCCCTGTGGACACACCCCCTCAAGCCAGGCCTCAGCTCAATGTCTCCTCCCATAGAAGACCTGAGCAAGCTTTGCTAACACCCCACATCTGACACCACAGGCTTCTGCAGATCAAGCCCCTCCAATATACTCTTGGTCTGAGCCTACCCAAAGCAGTGCCACAAGGCTGGCAGTATATAAGCAGCCCTGATGGACCAACACCAGTCCAAAGTGATGCCTGCCCCAGGGAGAGAGAAAGTGAACCACGCACACCAGTCAGACTGAACCCCAGCAGTGAGCTGGGGACAGATAGCTGATCTGACAGCAGGCCCCACCCACCCACAAAAGCTTTTCAGAAGACAAAACAGGAAAGGCAACGTGCACCTCAGTGCTACTGCATCTACAGCAAATGCCAGGTCTGACACAACTCAAGCCCAAGGCATCCCCAGAACAACCTACTAATATCACAGGGACCAAACCCTGCCCGCAACAGGCAAACAGGGCCACTGCAGATGACAACTGAAGAAAAAAGTGGCTCAGCCAGAATACACACAGCGCATATGGGAGACATCCCTGAAGTGCCAGTTCTGATGAACAGGGCACTACAGGGCCTCTTCTTCATAAGGCCACTACTTTTAAGAGCAGGAGATATAGCTGATTTTCCTAACACATGGAAATAGACACAGAGAGTTAGACAAAATGAGACAGAGGAATATGTCCCAGATAAAGAACAGTACAAAATCACAGCAAGATACCTAAGTGAAATGGAGACTACCTAAGTAAGATGCTCTTGAGGAAAGATTGGAGAGCCTCACTGAGACCTTAACAAAGAGAGAGAAAACATAAAAGAGCCAATCAGAAATGAAGAACTCAATAACTGAAATTAAAAATACACTAGATGGAATAAATAGTAGGCTAGAAAAAGCAGAAAAAAAGATCAGAGACCTGGAGGACAAAGTAATGGAAAACAATCAACCTGAACATGTGAGAAAAAAATAAGAATACACAAGTACACATGGAACATTCTCCAGAACAGATCACATATTAAGCCACAAAACAAGTCTCAATAACTTCAAAAAGACTGAAGTCATATTATGCATCTTTTCTGACCACAACACTAGAAACTAGAAATCAACCACAAGAAAACATCTAGAAAGACCACAAATACATGGAGATTAAATAAGGAGGTACTAAACAATGAATGGTGTAACCAAGATATCAAAGGGGAAATAAAAAAATACACGGAGAAAAATGAAAATGCAACACAATGATCCAAAATCTTTGGGATGCAACAAAAGCCGTTCTAAGAGGGGAGTATACAGTAATACAGGCCTACTTCAAGAAGCAAAAAAATCTCAAACATGTATAAGAGTTAGAAAAAGAAAAACAAACAAGGCCCAAAACCAATAAAAGGAAGGAAATAATACATATTAGAGCTGAAATAAGCAAAATAGAACCTAAAAACAAGCCAATAAAACAGAGCAATGAAACCAGGAGCTGGTTCTTTGAAAACATCAATAAAATTGATAAACCTTTACCAGATTCATCCAGAAAGAGAAAGGGGAGGGGGGGGAGGAACCTCAAATAAACAAAATCAGAAACGAAAGAGGAGAAATAAAACCAACACCACAAAAATACAAACAATTGTAAAAGAATATTATGAGAACTTACATGCCAACAAACTGGACAACCTAGAAGAAATGGATAAATTCCTAGAAACATATAACTGCTAAGCACTAAATCAGGAAGCAACAGAAAATTTGAACAGACCAATTACCAGCAATGAAATTGAGTAATCAAAAAACTCCCAACAAACTAAAGTCCAGGACAAGATGGCTTAACAGGTGAATTCCACCAAACATTTAAAGAAGAGTTAATATCTACTCTTCTCAAACTATTCCAAAAAATAAAAAGGGAAGGATAGCTTCTAAACTGACCCTACAAGGCCAGCATTACCCTGATACCAAAACCAGATAAAGACACTACAAAAAAACAAAACAAAAAAACCCAACCCAGAACTACAGACCAGTGTCTCTAATGAAAATAGAAGCAAAAATCCTCAACAAAGTATTAGCAAACCAAATCCAACAATATATTTTAAAAATCATTCACCACAATCAAGTGGGATTTATTCCTGGAATGCAACTTGGTTCAATATTCGCAAATAAATGTGATACATCACATCAACAAGGGAAAGGATAAAAAGCATATGATCATTTCAACAGATGGAAAAAGCATATGACAAAGTATAAAATCCATTCATGATAAAAACCCTCAACAAAATAGGTTTAGAGGGAACATACCTCAATGAAACAAAAGTCCTATATGAAAAACCAACTGCTAACATCATACTTAATGGGGGGAAATGAGAGCTTTTCCCTAAGGGTGAGAACAAGACAAAGATGTCCACTTTCTCCATTTTTATTCAACATAAACACACATATATACATATGTGTATATATACATACACACACTCATATACATACACACACACAATGGAATATTACTCAGCCATAAAAAACTGAATCTCATCATTTGCAACAACACGAACGGAGCTAAAGAGTATACAGTGCTAAGCAAAATAAGTCAGTCAGAGAAAGACAAATACCATATGATTTTCCTCATATGTGCAATTAAAGAAACAGAACAAAGGAACAAAAGAGACAGTGCAAAAAATAAAACACTCTTAACTATAGAGAACAAACAGTTACCAGAGAGGAGGTGGGAGGAGCAATGTGTGAAATAGGTGATGGGGATTAAGGGTACACTTTTCACGATGAGCACTGACTCATGTACAGGATTGCTGAATCACTATATTGTATATCTGAAACTACTATAACACCATATGTTAATTATACTGGAATTAAAATTTAAAAAAAATTTTTTTAAGGTAGATAAGACTTGCTGCACCATAATTCTGGGGAAGAAAATCCAAAGAGATGAGTCTAGCATTTGGCACGACCTTTCATGGGTGTAGCAGGAGTAGAACCTAGAGCAACCACAGCTTCCAGAATGTGAATGGAAAATGCCAGAAAGGGTAGAATCAGAAAAAGCGAAGCCCAACTTTCATGTGAACTCTGTTCAAGTCTCTGGATAACCCCCATACCGAGTGTGTGTAGGTAAGCAACCCTAGTGAAGATGAAAGAGCTGAACTTTTATTTGAACTCCCCCCCACCTCAGGTGAGACAAAGTTTTTAATTTAAGTCTAACCAGTGAATTCTCTGCTAAAAAAACAAACAAAAAATCAACACTTTTCAAGAAAATGTAACAATCTAGAATCTCCACAGCATAACTATTCACATCATCCAGGATACAATCCAAATTATTCAACTAGAAAAAAACAGAAAACTATGACCTGAGCCATTTTCAAGGGAAAAGACAATTAATAAGGTTCAACCCCAAAGCTGACACAGAATTTTGGAAATATGATGCAAAGACTATAAAGGGCTTTTCTAACTCTGTCCATATGATAAAGAACAATACACTCAAAACGTATGAAAAGATAGAACTTTTCAGCACAAAAAGAGAAGAGTAAGCTTAAGATAAATACTGAAATAAGAACACTTATTTTTGGCAAATGAAATGGAATTTATATAACACAGTATTTCAGCAGTCAATCACTGATTACAATGAAAAATACATGACCACAACAAAAACTGTCACTTAACTAAGCATTAGTGACAAACATCCAATAAAATTTTCTGAATTTCTGATTTTTCAAATCTGTTCATCACAGCACAGTAAGAATGTTCTACCATCAATTGACCTAGACAGCAGGAAGAGTGAAAAAAAGGAATCTTATCTCACGTCATGAACATTCCTAATAAAATATGCATAATGAGATAAATCTAATTGTAATTAATCATGAAGACAGCTATACAATTATATTCCCCATGAGACAAGTAATCAGAATATATAAAAAAGTGTCTATAAATACTTTTGAGGGAGGGCTGGCATTTCATTTTACAGCAGATTTCTTAGGTATTGAAGACCAGAACATTCCCAAGATCCTTCCACAGTTTTATTTAAAGCCACAGAATTATTGTGGATGCTACCGGTCAGCTTACCATTTCTTCAACATAAGGGTAAAGCATGTCTCCGAAGTATTCTGTAGCTTCAATTGGAAGCTGTGCTGGCAAATTGTCAATGGAACACATCAGAATCCCAGAGCCTTCAACACTAGGAGAAGCAATACGCTCTATTCAGATGTATAAAATGTTATTTGTAAGCTCTAACTTTTCCAGGTGTCTACTCCATTATATTTGTTTCATACTAATTTATCACTGTGTACCAAAGTATAAAAGAAAATAAACAAGACTTTCCAAACAAAACTTTCCTTCTTCAGCAACCCATCTCCCATCTAAATACAATATACATGTTTTTAAGTGTTTGAATTTGCATGTAGCTTTTTACCAAATTTTTAAATATGTTTGAGTCTATCTCTGGATATTTGCATAGCCTTCATAAAAATGTAAAACACTGAATATTTTCAACTAGTACATCAAGGTAATTAAGCAATGTATTACTATCTATCTCTTATCATCTACAGCCTTAGCAAACTCACCTGTCATGAATAATATGCTGGTCTGCATCATACATACAAAAGGGATGTTCTATTGTTGTACATTCAGTCATAAACTCTATAGATCCTCCTGTGTCAGCTGAAATGTCACATATTGCCACAAGTCTGAAATAACATCGATACCCAGATGAGAGCATGGAACTTCTCAACAAGATTAAAAATGAATAAAAATGAAAGGTACTTGAACAACTTTCAGTGCGGGCGCCAAGTATTTCCTGGGCTCTTCAGTTCTTTTTCCTACAGTTCACTGCTCAGAACACTGTGTTCTTCTAGGATATAGACAATCTTCCCAATACAAGTTTTAGTCTCCACACTCAAAAGTAAGAAGAAAAAGAAGAGGAGGTGGAGAAAAAAGGAAACCAAAGTGGAAAACCTTTTCCCCTAGAGAAATCGTAAGAAACCACCTAAAGTTAGCCTATTTAGCCAACTATAAATAACTTAGGAAGGTTTGATTACACTACCTCCACCCTGCTTAGCGGAACAAGGTTTATTCTGAGGGGGACTTTGCATGACCCATGACTACACACAAATACATTGTCTTTCATACAAGGTGAGGCCAGTGTGTCCCATCAGAAGGTCTGTACCATGCGGACT
The DNA here is from genome assembly GCA_002007465.1 of Ailurus styani. NCBI lineage: Eukaryota > Metazoa > Chordata > Mammalia > Carnivora > Ailuridae > Ailurus > Ailurus styani. Next base: position 1,138,354 of record LNAC01000151.1, read on the forward strand.
TTTTGTAACGTGGGGACAGGTCTGCGCTTATCTAGCCATATAATTTTACATGTTAATACAGGGAAATCTCTAGAATTAAAAACAGAAATTTCAGCCCAGCTTTTGAAATCCTTTAGTGGTTGACCAAAAATTTCCTGCCCAACCTCCAACTACCACTTGCCTTTAGAAACCCTGCACTAGAGCTAGACTGTTACACTCACTGTGTCTTAAGTTGTGCTTTGGTGGTTCCATACTTATCAAGCACCAATCCTACCACTTGCAATTCTCTTTCTCCTCAGTCTTCCCTTTCAAGGCTTTGCTGAGCCCAATGTTCCCACTTTCTTCTAAATTCTTGTGCTATTTACTGTTCCTAGCCTTCCCTTGGCATTTACTTCATGCCAGCTACATGCCTGAGGGTAGCAATCATATTTTTTCTCTATACTTCAGTTTAGCAGACTGCCAGGCTGATGAGGTGTTCACAAATATTTATTGATTAATTAAATAATTCAACATTTACTAATTATTTGAATACTAACAGCATGTCAGGCAATGTACTGGGTATTTGTCGCCAAGATAAACAGGACCCTTATCTTTAAGAAGCTTAAATTTTAATGGGAGGGAGAAAAATCATAAACACAAGAGAATAAATAATCATGAATTTCAGGGGGAAAAAAGTAATAGACTAGAGAGAGATGGGGGTGGGGACACAGAAGATCTTTCTGAGGACTTTCTGAGAAAGCTCCTTTCTCAAAGGAGATTACCCTTGAGCTTCATGTAGAGTTAAGAGAAGAGTTTTAAGAAGGAAGGTTTACTGTCAAATGCTGCCAAGAGATTGAGGGAAATCAAGCAGACCACTAGTCATTAACGGTCATGTCCCGTGATACGTGAATCCCCTGCAGATGATGCTCTAAGAGTGGGATCTGCTGCTGAAAACGGCCATCATCACTGAAGTCAAGTCCTTACTTGTGTGGTAATGCAGGACAGCCTTCCACACCAGTAACGGAGGACCTGCCTGGAACCAAGAGACTCTGGACATCTTGGCGAGTTAGCAGACGAGGGGTGTTTTGCTCCCAGTAGATTCCATTAATTAAACAAGTTGTATAGGGTGCAATCTGTAAAGCAAGTGCCAAATTCAGCAACAGCAAATTTCAATGCAGTAGGCTGAAAGATAGCTATCAGTAAAGTTCATGAGAAATAATTTAATGTTACTCCAAACTGACTTTATTATTTGCCATGTCAGTGGTCATTCTGTGAGGTGAAGACAATAAATACCTACCCAGATTTCAGTGTAGAATTTCTCCATGACAGAGAAGTATATGAGCATAAATATATTAATATTTCTGTTTTCTGATGGACTGCATGGCCAAGAAAAGGGAAAGGACAGAGTCAAGTGACCTAGCACTCTACTTCCAGCTCAACCACCCGTAGTGTGATCTACATCATGCTTCTCTGGGCTCTATTTTCCTGGGTTCAACTTCTCTGGGCTCTATTTTCCTTACCTGCCAGATGGGGAAAATATGTTCCCCATTCCTCAAAGGAATGCTGTGAAGATTAAATCAGATAACATCTGTAAGCTCCAAGGACAAATGTGCTACATACATGCATACATGGTAACTAGGTCATTATAAATTTTAGGATGTATCCAATCACCAATAGTTCTCCGATTGAGGGAAAGAGAAGGGATGGAAATTTACTAGATTTTAATTTTTCAGTCTGAAACTAGTTTCATAATTTTTGTTTCTCAAGCACTTCAAGCATTCTCAAGCTACAGGTAAAAGTCCTTCTCTGCACCATGCTCTAGATGCCATAACAGCTATATTTCATACCAGAATCTACGATCTTCTTGTTCAAACATATTTAAAATTATTTAAAACATTCCTTTTCATAATAAATGCATACACTATTTATTTTTTGGTTTGTTGATTTACTTTGAGGAGGATTTCTCAGTGACTCCTACAGAACACATAAATACATTGTTCTTAGAAGATAAGGCCAGCGTGTCCCCATCAGAAGGTTCTGAATTACAGGTAACTTTTTGTACCATGGGGACAGTTCTGTGCTAATGTAGCTGTGCTGTTTCACCCTAGTTCCCTGTAATCAATTTCATGCATCCCAAGATAGCTAGCTGAGGTTATGACTGCAATTTGTGGCCATAGAGGGGATGACCCTAGGTTGAGATGAAACCTCATAGACATTGTGCTTTGCCAATAGCACTAACTAGTCCAGGATAAATACAGAAAACAGTACTCCCCAGGAAATGGTTTAGAGTTATTGGACACATGCAGACCTGAAGTAGAAATAGAGACAGTGAAACAAAGGGCATATCCAGCAAAACCACTAAGCAAATGCCACTCCCAACATTAATAAAAGCCAACAACTCCTTAGGTCAACCCAAAGGATTCACAAGTCAATATGGAGAACCGAAAACCAATATACACATTTATAATCACTCTCCTTGAAAACAGCCTAACTGTAATGTATGAGGAGCAACCAACTCAGAAGCTGAGTGTGATACTCACATCAGTATTAAAACGACTTATGTAGCGCTCAGGATATTTGTCATACTCTACAGGATCATACACACCATCTGTTTTCCTGACAAGATGATGATGGCGACTTAACACCGTCCCATACACTTTTCTCAGGTCTTGCAGAGGAGAAAGAAATTAGTGAAGTAGGTGACAAATGATAAAGATTTATGGCGATAAAGTATTATAACACAGAAACTGTTAAAAACAGTAAAAGGTACATACAGTCATCCCCCTCCCCCTTACCTCCATTTTGGGAAACTTCTTTTAATTCATGTGGTTCCACATATTCACAAGGTAACTCATTAAAGATTTCTTGGGCTCCCTGTAAATAATGCATGAGTAAAAATCTAAAAATCAATAGGAAAAAAGCCAACATGTTTTCCTGCAAAGATTCCAATTCACTTTTCCTACAATTATTAGCTCCACTTGTCCTGCCTAGTGATGAGGCCTGAATCACAGAAGTACAGATAAGCTTCTTGCACACAGTCTACAAACCAGCTTTTTTCTTTTTTAAAGATTTTATTTATTTTTTTGACAGAGAGGTAGCACAAGCAGGCAGAGCGGCAGGCAGAGGGAGAGGGAGAAGCAGGCTCTCTGCAGAGCAGGGAGCCCAATGCAGGACTCGATCCCAGGACCCAGGGATCATGACCTGAGCCGAAGGCAGCGGCTTAACCGACTGAGCCACCCAGGCGCCCTACAAACTGGCTTTTATTCCAGTATGAACAGCATTCATTGGAAGGAGCTTTCATTTTTTTTACTTAAGTTACTCAGAGTAGACACAAGGTGTAAACAGTAAACACAATGGTGTTTAAAAATGAGAGCACAATAAAATATTTCTATTTACCTTTTGGTCCATTGCAGAATTATTTCCAATGAGGAAACTATATATCCTATGAAAAAATTTGATGCCTATCTCACAGGATAATACAAATAGTGATGTCCTGTTTGTAAAATGTTTTCACTGAGAGAAGATCTATTTTACATTTACAAGTTTCTCTGGGGGAATCACAAATGCCTTCTCAAAACCGTCCCAGAAGGAAGAAAGTATGAATTTTGGTCCTGAATTAAACTTCCTAAAATCTTATTGGCAAAACTTCAAATCATTTTTTAAAAATGCGCTCACTTCCAAACTTTTGGACATCTCAGTGATGAAGATAAGAGATCACCCTAAGAACAGACCTTTATGATGATTTATCCTTTTAAAAAGAAAAAGTGTTCAAAGACACTGACAGCTTGGGATCAACTAACAGCAAAGAAAATAGTTTGGACCATCACTGCTCTATACTGGGGAAAAGTTACACAGGCAAGAAAACTACCCAAAAGAACACCTTACTCATCCAGAAGCAAGGCTCTGAGATGACCAAAAAATGTTCCCATTCCTTGGGTTAGTTTCACAGTTCGGATTGCTTTACAGGAAGAAGACTTTCTTACAAGTACCTAAGAAGTTACCTTAGATACATTACCAGTCCCTGTGAACACAAATGTTAAAGGCCCTATCGACTTTGGCATCAAACCCAGAGATATTTCATAGCCAGCATCGCGGACAGCTTGCACGGCCTGGCTGCTGTTCCTGTAGTTATGAGCCATGCCAAGGTGCTGCAAGCAAGCACACAGGAATTCAAGTTAGTTGACCACCTGAGACAGTTTCCCAATACGTATTTTCAAAAAAGTAAACAAAATACACATCTCACCATAAAAGGTGTGTGATGTCCCAAAGCGAGGAGCCTTAGCCCCATTCCATGTAAAATGTTGATCATCCCTATTGCAGAATCAGACCAACAGAAAAGCCGTTAGTCACTCTCTGTCTGTCTGTCTGTCTCTCTCTCCAACCTGCTCACTACTCTGATGAAGCACAGACTACAGCATCTTGGATTTGGAAGGGGCCCCAGTGGTCACCTTATCCATCCCCTCAATTTTCTGCCACTGAGACCACTAACCCAGCTGCATCCCTACCTATTCCCTTCCACTTTCAACCTGGCAAATGGAAAAAGTGTTCTTTTCTAAGGTCATACTCTCTACCTTTGCTCCAAATCCTATCCCTTCCCATTCCTTCTCTAAGGAATTCACTTTTGAAACTATTCCTCTCACTATCCCTCCTTACTGGCTCACTCTTTATTATTATTATCATCATCATCATCATCATCATCATCATCATCATCATCATATACTGTATTATTTGTTTCAGGGGTACGGATCTGTGNTATTATCATCATCATCATCATCATCATCATATACTGTATTATTTGTTTCAGGGGTACGGATCTGTGATTCATCAGTCTTACACAATTCACAGCACTCACCATAGCACATACCCTCCCCAATGTCCATCACCCAGCCACCCCTCCAACCCTCCAGCAACACTCAGTTTGTTTCCTGAGATTAAGAGTCTCTGGTTTGGCTCCCTTTCTGGTTTCATCTTGTTTCATTTTTCCCTCCCTTCCCCTATGATCCTCTGTCGTTTCTCAAATTCCTCCTATCAGCGAGATCATATAATTGTCTTTCTCTGATTGAGTTATTTCGCTTAGCATAATATATTGGCTCACTCTTATCAACATTTAAAGACACTTAGATTCCTCTCAAACCAAAACTAATGAACAAACAAATACAAGGTCACCACTGACCTTATGACTACCATCGGCCATTTTAGTGATCTATAAATAGCTAAACTTGGGGAACAACTGTCAGATCCTGACCTACCTGTCCGTGGTATTTGGCAACGTGGAGCCCTCGCTTCCCCTAGCATCCCTGACTTGAAAATCTTCTTCCCACATTTCTATAGGTGCCTCTTCCCATGCCCATTTCTTTTCATTTAGTGTCCTCTGCCCTTTCCTTAAGGTCCTCTTTTAGGTTAGTTGGCTTCAGGATTCTGTCCAGGGCCCTACTCTCTTCGATCTCTACATTTTTTTCCGTTAGCTAATTTTGTCCAATATTAAATTTCAAGTATTCTGTATACACTGATGATCCCAAGTCTGTATCTCTAACACAGATATTTTATTTCAAAACCTGACCAACTACCTTATGGACTTCTCAATTTGGACTCAAATAGTGAAAACTCAGCATACCCATAGCAAAGACCTCAGCATCCATTCTCCTCTTCTTCCTTTTAGGAACAGAACTTTCCTTCTCTGTATCCCTTCCAAATGTTCTTTGATCTTTTTTCTGAAGTCAACTTTTAAAAGAGTAATTTATATTCAATAAAATGCACCAATTTAAAGTGCATTGCTTGATAACTGTGAACATATGTATACACCCATATTACCACCAACATAATTGAGATACAGAGTATTTCCATCACCCCAGTCAATCCTCCCCAGCTCTTTGCCCCAGAAAAGTACTGGTCTTATTAACTCTCTGTACAGAGTAGTTAATTCTACAGTTTCATATAAATGAAATTATTAGTATGTACTTTTTAGTGTCTTCTTTCACTTGCATGTTTTTGAGATTCATACATAATTCAGTGTAGTTTCAGTATTTATTCAGTAGTTTATTTCTTTTTATTGACAAGGAGTTCCCATTTTATGGGTATATCACAACTTATTTATCCATTCCTCTGCTGATGGACGTTGGATTGTTTCTATGCTATTATGAATCAAGCTACTGGAAATATGTCTTTATAAGAAATAATTCATTTCTCCTGATAAATGCCTTTAAGTAGAATTTCTTATGTATATTGACGTTCAAGTTTTTTATTTCTTCTTGAGTTGGCTGTGGTAATTTTTGTCTTTCAAGGATTTAGATATTTGATCAACATTATCAAATTTATTAGCCTATTCATAATATTTTCTTTCCCTTTTAATGTCTGTATGAAATATAGTGATGACCCCTCTTATATTCCTAATATTGTTAAATTGTGGCTTCTCTCTTTTTCTAATCAGTCTAACTGGAGGCCTATCAATTTTACTGATTTGCTTTAAAAAAATAGCTTCTGATTTCACTGATTTTCTCTCTTATCTTTATTATTCTTTTCCTTGTATTCGTTTCGGGTTTAATTACTTCTTCATTTTCTTGCTTTGTAAGACAGAAGTTTAGATCACTAATTTGGACTTTCTTCATTTTTTTTTTTTTAAGACTTTATTTATTTATTTGACAGAGAGAGACACACCGAGAGGGGAACACCAGCAGGGGGAGTGGGAGAGGGAGAAGCAGGCTTCCCACCGAGCAGGGAGCCCGATTTGGGGCTCAATCCCAGGACCCTGGGATCATGACCTGAGCCGAAGGTAGACACTTAATGACTGGGCTACCCAGGCACCCCAGACTTTCTTCATTTCTAATAAAAGTATTAAATGCTATAAATTTTCTCCTAAGCACCACCTTATTTGCATCCCATAACTTCTGGTATGCTGTTTTAAATTTTCATTCAATTCAAAGTGTTTACTTATTTGTCCTGTGATTAGTTCTTGACTCATGGGTTATTCAAAAATACATTATCTTCTAAATATCTGGAAATTTCCTGATATCTTTCTATTATTATTTTAACATCAACTTTGTTATACTCCGACCATATACTCCATGATTTAAAACATTTTATGTTCATTAAGGACTGTTTTGTTCTTACGGGCCATCTGGGTGAGTGCTCCAAACTGTCAATTACATCAGGATAGCTGATGGTGTCTTACTGTTCTACATCCCCACAAATTTTCTACTTGTTCTAACAATTACAGACCTTCAAGTAATCTAATCTGATGTAGAGTTATAACATAAAGTGGTGTTTCCTCAACCAAAGAAGGTTCAAAGTACTAATTAGGACAAAAATCAAGTGGACTTCCCCCCCCCCCAGCTCCAGCTCTTATCCTTTCTAGACTGCTCCTCTCTTGGCTCCTGCCCTGGTATCTTTCCCCTCTTTCCCCCTTTCTTCTTCTCCACAATTTCTCATCACCAAACCAGCCTCTCCTAGTCTTCCAGACAGAACTACCTTAAAAGTCAGATCCTATTCATAGTTGTTCTCCTTTTCCCTGCTTTTTCTTTTTAACTTTTGTAATAAAGATATGCAATGATTTGCTTTTTTTATTCCCCTAATATTCATCACCCTTAGCTGTAGCCCCATGTTTATTTTTATTGGTGGAAATGAACACTTCCATGCTGTAGACACAGAAAAAAAGAAAACCCAGTTACTTCCCAGGTAGATTTAAAAAGTGGGTAATGTAAAAACTCTGGCATACCTACCTGCCACACCTGCCCACTGTCCGAATGCCACTACCCGTGTTCCTCTATGATCCACCATTTTCTCGTAATCAATAAGTCGGATTTCCTGAAAAAAGGATAAAAAATTTCACCCAATTAAGACCGATTAAGCTTAATGTCAATGAGTAAAGCCCATATATGAGCAAATAAATGCATCACATTTCTTCCCCTTATAAAATATACCTTGACTTGACTTTATAAGTTACCATCAGGTGCACCATGAAGTATTTAGAAAATGCTGGATCACAAACCATTGATAGGTTTGTGACTAGAGGTGGTCCTAGCAGGGTGATAAATGCCCCGATGGTAGTCAATAAAATAGGAAAGGCATGATTTCCTTTAACTTTTAGGCCAGCACCACCTACATATCTATCAACAGTCTCACTCATCCCCACATCCTTCCTTCTAGTCTCAAAGAAAACAAGTCACTCTCAAGGCTAATCCCTGTGAGCTGGATCCCAGCTTTTCCCCATGTTTCCCAAGACCACTCTTGAACTTTTTCTTTCCTGCATTATCCCTTTGTACACTGCTCTTTCCTACCTTAAAAATGACAACACCCCCTCTCAAGTCCATACAAACAAATCTATCTCATTTTCTCCCTCTCTCCCTTCCTCCTTCCCTCTTTTTTCTCTCTCCATCCTTTTACAAGTAAGCTTCATTACAAAGTAGCACATGCCGCCTGCTTTTCACTTTCTCACCTTCACTGAGACCACATTCTTCCTCTGTCTTTGGGAATCTTCCCTCTCAAAAATGTCTTATTAACTCATACTTAAAAGCTATTGATATACTGTAATTATAGAATGTTTTAAATAGTCATTTTATCTCCTCAAAGAGCATATGATTTTTACCATGTGCCTGAATTGATTCAACTCTAAGTAACTGGTTACAAAATACCACCAAAAAGCAGCCATGCCGGTTTTGTTTTTGTTAAATTCTCTTGTAATGAACAAAAGTTCGTAAAACAAAAAAGAAAATCCTTCCAAAGTACTTTTAAAGGAGTTTATCTGCTTAAGGTGAAACCTTTTTCTTGTAATTTTATTTCCATTAGTTACTTTTTGAATTTGTTTTTCAAAACCACTGGGAATTCAATAGCCAAGGTCTAGCATATTTGAAATGAATAGGAATGTACTCATAGGCCTGTACAGAACACGATTGCCTCCCGTGCTTTTACTGTTTGTGAAGTCTCCTGTCCTCTGCCTATTCTCAGATTCTAGTCTAGTTTCTAATGCTCTAATCTAGCTTTGTATCCCAGGGCTTGGACCTGGACTTCTCTATCTACACTTACTGCCTACCCTCATCAAGTCTCATGGTCTTAGATGCCATCAAGTCTCTGACAACTACAAATATGTATCAGGAGGAGTCGCCCTGAGCTACAAGCTCTATCAATGGCTCCCTCCTTAAAATTTAAAGTCTGAAGTCTGAAATCTGCTTAAATGTCTAACGAACAAATTAAACTCAGCAGGCCCTAAACTAGACTCATGATCATCCCACCCAAGCCTGCTCCCTCTAGCAGTACCATCATCTCAGTCTGTGGCCACTGCTTCAAATTGCTCAAGTCAAAACCTTGGACTCATCTCATTCGCTCTTTCTCTCATATTCTACATTCGTCTCACCAGGAACTTCTGCAGGATCAGACCTCTAAAATACACCCAGTACTGGGTCTGTGTATCACCACCTCCACTTCTATCCCCTTGTGCAAGCCACTGTCATTTGGAACCTGGCATCCATACTAGTCTAGACTAACAATCTTACCAACTTTCTCCTCCCATCTCCAATATTATCCACACAGAAGGCTGAATAAGCACTTTAGAACATGATTTCCACCAACCCTCCACTCAGCCAGACCCACAGGACCTTGTGCTACTATGCTCTCTGCTTGGAACACTCTTCCCCAGTGGATATGACTTGATCCTTCACACCCTTCAAATTTTTGCTCAGTCCCAAATTTGCAGTGAGGCTCTCCCTGATCATGCTATTTAAACTACTGTCACCACCCACAGTGCCCAGAACACCTTTTTTCCTTCTGTATCATATTTATGTCCATCACACATATCTCTAAGGGACAGATGAAATATCTTATTTATATATTTATCACCTGTCTCCTCCCACTAGAATGTAAACTCTGTGAAGACAGAGTTACTTTATTGCCACTACAGTGAAGAGGGTCAGACACACTGCAGACACTCAGTAAATATTTGTTGAATGAATACTCGTATTTTTAAACAGCTGAGAGTTTTTGTATAGGACTTATATCTCAAAAAATGATTTCTTCCTTCATGAATGTTAATAAATGTAAAAATAATCCCCAGTCCAGTTCTGGCACTACGGAGCTGTACAACCTCAGCTGAGTCACTTCACCTCTCTGGGCTCCATCTGAAAAACAAGGGAGGTGGATTATATGATCCCTGAGGCTCTTTTTAGCTCTCAATTCTACTTGGTAATATCTAACCAATTGGCATTATAAAGTGCTAATCGTTTGGGGGGAACACTTCTATCATGTTTTTCCATTTCAGTACAAAAGGAATGAAATATTTGGTTTCTCTTATTACAAATTCCAAACCTGCACAGCAGAGAAGCCCTAAGAGCAGCAGAACTATTCAAGCACTAACTCACAGATCACCTTTCCTACTGAGGTGAATAACATGATGTATTTCCTAGATGCTGAAAGGAAACTAAAACTCCACTTGACATTTAAAGGTAGAAAGAAGGGCGCCTGGGTGGCTCAGTGGGTTAAAGCCGCTGCCTTCGGCTCAGGTCATGATCCCAGGGTCCTGGGATCGAGGCCCACATCGGGCTCTCTGCTCGGCAGGGATCCTGCTTCCTCCTCTCCTCTCTCTCTGCCTACTTGTAATCTCGCTCTCTGTGTCAAATAAATAAATAAAATCTTAAAAAAAAAATAATAAAGGTAGAAAGAAATATTGTTTCTATGTTAACATTTATGATTACTGGTCACTAATTACCTGTCTGAGAATCTCATCCAGCAAGCCCATATTGGCCTCCTGAGCCTTTATTGTGTGGGAGAAGAATGCATAAGTCTTCTTGAACATTAATTTTTCCTCTGGGGGCCTTTTAACTCCCAAAATTAGACAAGCTTCAGAAATATCCTCCTGAAGGATGCCACCAGCTTTGACATATTCCTGAGAATGCAATTTTGGTTAAAAGTTATTTCTCTAATTTGTTGTATTCTTATTTTCTTTAATAAATAAGTGTGGCAGTTAAAGGCACAATCTTCTGAAGGCATAAAATCTGTATGGATTAGAACAAATAGTAGAATAACTACTTCTAATATTTTTACTTTCTGGCTAAAGATCAATTTAACAAGTTTGACTTTCATAGCAAAAAAAAAATTAGAAAACTCACCACCTACTCCTATTTAAGAGCAGTTAATAGTTTGATCATAACCACATATGATTTAAAAATATTTGTGAAATATATATTTTGTATCAACAATGCATTGAAATGCTAAATGCAAAATAGTAATTTATTACTCAGGTGTATTTTGAAAGACCAACATATATCTGTAATATTTACTTTTTTCTTTTCTTTTTTCTCTTTTGGTTCAATTAGTATTTATTACTGTCCCACTCCATCCAGTAGACTATGCTAGAGATGAGATGGTAAGACACACTAAAAAGGCAGACAACATCCTTCCTATAAAGAAGCTCACAAAATACAGCAAAAAGAAGTCAGGAGCATAGTAAATGAGGCTGAATTCAAAAGAATTGTGAACAACAGAATCTAAGTGATACATTAGTTTAATGGATATTGAAATAATTCCTGGATGAGATTATCAAGGAACTATGAAACTTTAATCTAAAAGGCTAGGTAGGATTTGGAGAGATGGAAATGGGAAATGCAAGGTGGTAATATCAGTAAAAAGTATTGAAGAAATATATACAAATATGGAGGCAGGAAAGTAAGGAAATGTTTAAGGCATAATGGATAAGTCAATTTGGAAAAGTAGACTATTATCATGATCTTTATTGGAATATGATCTTTATTGGATAAAAATATAAATCATCAACATTTATTAATGAATAAGTACTCACTTTACTGAGCTCTTTTCAGGAATTATCTCATTAGTTTCCCTAAAACTCCCATGAGGTAGGTATTATTATTATGGCCATTTTATCAATGGGAAACCTGAGGCTTAGACATTTAACTGAGATTGAGTAGCTAGCACATGGAGGCAATAGAAGTCATTTCAGATTTCTAAATAAAGGATTAGCATGATCCAGACAGAATTAAAAGAGCATCAAAAGTGGCAGCTGAATAAAAGGAAGATGAATCCAGTCAGGAATCTACTTTAAAGGAAACTACAGATGGATAGATACTACAAGGATGAACATATGATTCATACCTGGTTTCTTTGAAAGCAATCTATTTGTCCATTTATAGTAGACTGGTTAAATAAATCACAAATCATGGAGTAATTATGACAGAGTAATTAAAACACAGCCATTAAACAGAATGAAGCAGATCTCCATGAACAGGCAAGGAGTGAGCTCCAGGGTATGTCATCGACTAAACAAAACAAGGTATGATAGAGTATGTATAGTTTACAAACTTCTATGTAAGACTAAGGGGGAACTAAGAATACATGCACGCACGCTCGTGCACACACACACACACACACACGCTCATTTTTACAGAAAGAAACATAGGAATAATAGATCAGAAACTAATGGTGATAGTAAACTATGGAGAGGACAGGAACAGGATGTAAGGGATTAAGATAAGAGGAAGACTTCTCTACACTGCATCATTTTACACAGTTCAAATCTCTGAAACTTATAGATGTTTCACTTATTTTAAAAATATAATTAAATCCAGAAGGATTTAAAAGCAACCTTTAAAATGTATAGAGAAAACATAGATAAATCCAACTGTATATCACATTGACAATGTAACTATACAGAAAGAATAATTCAAATAACCTGAATACAGCAATCTGGATATTCCTTGTGAGATATATTCTAAAAACAAAAAACGTTTTTTTACTCAAAAAATTTTAAACTCCATTTAATAGGTTTATTTTTTTATTGCGGTATAACTGACATACATTATATAGTTTCATGTATACAACATAATTGATATTTGTATGTATTGCAAAATGATCACTACAATAAATCTAGTTATCTGTCACCATGCACAGTTGAAGAAGAACTTTTAAGATCTCTCATCGCATTTATAGGTTTACTGTTAGTTATAATAGTAGTATCATGATTCTAAAACTATTTTATGTATAATGTAAGATAAAGCAAAAAACATGCATTAATATTATAAAGAATTAAAATTTTCACTCCTGGAGAAAACAGATGCAAATATAAAATTTTAAAGGTAAGAAAAACCTGCAACATTAAAAATTTTAATTGGAAATATCAGTATTGATTCATGATTAAGCAATATTAAGTAATATATATGTATATGTATGTGTAATGTGTGTATTTTTTAGTTCTCTTCATTTAAAGTGCTAAGAGCAACAATATCTCAGTAAAAGTAAGCACACTTAATACCAGATATCAGATCTTGGTTTCTTCTTCTTTTTTTTTTTTTTATTTTGGTTCACATGTCTTTAATGAGATCAAAGACTCCTGTGTATGCTTTTTGGGGGGTAGAGCTAGCACAGTCCCCCAAATACTGCCACAGATCTTGGTTTCTACATACTAAAAGAAATCACGGCTCCCTGGTGAGATAGATAGATGGCTAATCCCAAGTGTGGGGCACAAAAAGCACAAGGTAAGACTAAGACCATCTGTTTCTGCAGGAAACAAGAAAGCTCAAAGATAAAAGTGCTCCAAAGGACATAGGAGCACCCTTAAAGAAACTCTATCTCAAATTTGGGATAATTGGGACATTTAAAAAAAATGGTTAATAGATTACCATACATTAAATGAAAAAGGCCCATGCATCCATAATGATAACTCAAAAGAGCAAGACAGAAAAAAGAAACTAAGGGCAATATCTTTTCTATAGATGGAAATCAGAAAGTAAACTTAGAAGAGTGATAAAATAAAAAATCATCACTTTGCAAGCTTCCATGTAAAAAAAATGATTCAGGAAAGATTATTAATGTATGCTAACATCTTTAGCAAAAGGTAGTTGAGAAAGAAACACAAGATTCACAGGTCTCAAAACATCACCCCGCAGAAGACTCAGTAATTACAAATGGAAAAAGGTACTTAGAGAATGGAGCAATCTGGTGGCAACTACCTCAGTGAAGTGACCACAAATTCCTAATCTTGGGACAACCTGATATTTTGTGTCTCTGATGTGATAAGAGTGGGAAGAACATATACCACTTGGATGGTATTTGTATCAAAAGTGTTTTAACCTGAGGGGCGCCTGGGTGGCTGAGTCCTTAAATGTCTGCCTTCAGCTCAGATCATGATCCCAGAGTCCTGGGATCAAGCCCCACATCAGGCTCCCTGCTTGGCAGGAAGCCTGCTTTTCCCTCTCCCACTCCCCCTGCTTGTGTTCCCTCTCTCGCTGTCTCTCTCTGTCAAATAAATAAATAAAATCTTTAAAAAAAATGTTTTAACCTGAATCTAATTGCCAGGATAAAACCCAGATTAATAACACCCAGAAGCAGACCATTCTACAAATCAACTAGTCTGGACTCTTTAAAAAGAGTCAATGCCATAGAAACAAAAAATCAAAAGCAAATCAAAAGGGTGTGCGTTCTAGATTACAAGAACTAAAGAGACAACAATAAATGCAATGAACCTTAATTAAGCCTCAATTAAAATAAAAGACCATAAACACATTTGAGAGAATGGGGAATTTGAAATGGGCTATGTGAGATGATATTATGGAATTACTAATTTTTTAGGTATGATGGTTATGCAGGAGAACTATTTATTCCTAGAAAATGCAGTAATGGCTTAGTGGCCTTAGTCTCTCCAGTCCCAGAACCAGGGTTGCACAAGGAGATAATGGCTAAAGGACATCACCTCCTTCTAAAGGCAATCCCTCCATGCCTCAGCTGGAGAAAGCATAGAATAGGGTGAAAATAATACTTAATTGACTAAATTCTGGACTCAAGTAAACATTCTAACTAGAAATCTCATTATAATCAAAAGAAAGGAATATTGTCATGTGGTGTTGAAGTGACACTGGCAAACATTTTATTTTTATTCAGATGCTCCTTGATTTCATACACATTGCATTTTTACTCGGATGCTCCTTGATTTTCATTTTATTCCCACATATTTAAAAAAATGAGAAATATTTACCTTGTCATGAATGGCCCGTCTATTGGAAGGCTGTATTAGGACCTTGTATCCCAGGTTGGTGATCCCTTTGATGTGCCGGGGAGCCAGAGGCGCCCTCCTCTCCCAGGCATTCACATCCTCCCGCCTCAGGGCCATCACCGCTTTGTGGTGAAGCCCTTTGGAGAAGCTGAGCCCCAGCCTGCCCAGTTTGGTCCTTTGTACTCGCAGCATCTTAAAACCTGGTGACTGTAAAGACATCATAAGAGAACAGGACAACAAAAGCAGGAGGGCTCACGCATCAGTTCTGGTCTCCTGAGAAATCTGCTGTAAAATCTAACCGACTCAGGTGTAACAGACACGAGATAGAGAAAAGGGGGGGGGGGAACCTTGGATGACATAAAGTGCTCCTTTACCCAACAAACCCAAATTTCCACTAATGAGGTTATTTATTTCCAAAATAAAAAAAGTACTGAGCAAATTATAGAACACTAGCCAACTGCTGCCAAGCCAAAAGAGTTTTTTAAATAGGTTTCATCACACGTGTATTCAGCACAAAAGTTTTAAGCATGTTAACCTACAGTGCAAATACAGGAAGATAATTTATGCCAATTTTGATGGCAGAAACGTTGGAACCCTTCAATTGTGTGCGAGATTCTTAACAATCCAGCTCCAACCTCTTTGGAGTTTCATCTCCGACCACTCCCTAAACTAGTGCTACTCGAAGTGTATTTGGCAGCCTGCTGGTAGTCAGTGACCTGCTTTTTACCAGTCCTGGATGACCTATGCACAGAAATAGAAAGTAAGTTCTTGGAAACCTCTATATCACAAGACCATTTTTCTAGTAATTCAGTGTTACTGAATTTTAGAAAAGTATTGGTCCTGGCAGACTGGAAATTTAAGAAAACAAAACAAACATGCTTCTCCATAACAGGTGTTAAAAAAGGTTAAGAAGCACTGTCTTAACCCTCCCTGGCCCTTTTGTTGCTATAAACATGCTGTTCCCTTTTCAGGGTTTCCTCTCTAGGGTTTCCTCTCCATACCGCTTCCTCCTGCTATTATATTAAACCCAGACCTGTCTCAGCCAGCTTTCTGCTACTCCAGATTGCATAATGCCACTCATTTATTCAATCAAGAAACTGAATAAACAAGAGGCTTACTAGTGCCAGCACAGAGTAAATTTTATATAGATTTTCAAAGCATAAATATCAAACAATACTCTGTCCCTCTTCAAATGGTTACATACACCTGGCAATTTCAGACGATAATTTGCTGGATCATTTCAATGTTAAGCCTTAGTTTTTTATGTTTAAGGTTGGCATCAAAATACAGGGACTGAATTTCACACTTTCTATAAATTTCCTACCAATCACTGCTAACATACATCAAAATTCTTATGAACACATTTCTGTTACATCAGACTGCAATCTCTAAATCAGACCCACTTTACAGATGGGGAAGTTCTGTCTAAACGGTGGCACATACAAGCGCATTTCCTGGGAGCAACTACTTGCCACTTGAGATAGAAAATTTATAGGTCAACTCACAATACAACAGACTAAAAGAACAAAGCAAACAGCAAGGAGATCAGCTAAGAAGGCTTTAGAAAGAAGAGGGGCAGTAAGAAAAATAATGCACACAGCAAGCAAACACGCTGGTGAAAGGCAGCTCAGGCTGACTTTCACTTGGCCAAAATACTGATGATCAATATTTCAGTAAAAGACTGCTATATATGCTATCTAATTTTTGGTTTGTTTATACAGCTTTTTTTTTTTAAATTCTTCTTTTTTTGAGAGAGAGAAAGAAAGAGAGCATGTGTGAGCAGAGGGGAGGGGCAGAGGGGGAGAGAGAGAGAATGCCAAGCTGGCTCCATACTCAGCATGGAGCTCAACACAGGGCTTTATCTCACTACCCTGAGATCATGACCTAAGCAGAAATCAAGAGTCTGAAGCTGGACCAAATGAGCCACCCACACGCCCTTACAGTTTTGTTTTTAAAAGACATTATATTAGGCCCAAACTCAAGTCCAAGTCTGTAGCACTTATTCTTCCCCAAACCAAAGGAAAAACCGCAACAACCCCAAAGGACTTAAATCCCTATGGTTCTCAAATAAAACCAATTCCAAAGACAAGTGAGTTTTTTTGAACACACAGATGAGCCTAGAAATGGTTCCATCTTCCACACAGGGCTCTATTTCACATACCATAGATGACCAAGTGACCCTGCATCCTCTATTCTTAGTAGCAATTCTTGGAGCCAATATGAGAGAACACGTTCAGACAATTTAGTGTCTCTCCTCAGCCCGAACTTGATTTATAAGCACTGCTTCACCTCCCTCATTGACCATTATCCCTCCACTTCCTCCCTACCTCCCTTGTCTGGGATAGGGAATTACGGTGTGGGAGCAGACACAGACACATGCACACAAATAATACACGCATATATATTTGCAAAGGCAGACTTTCTTTTTTTTTTTTTAAGATTTTATTATTCATTTAAGAGAGAGAGACAGAGCACAAGCAGGTGGAGAGGCAGAGGGAGAAGCAGACTCCCTGCTGAACTGGGAGCTCAAGGCCGGGCTTGATCCTAAGACCTGCAGATCATGATCTGACCAGAAGGCAGCTGCTAAACCACCGGAGCCACCCAGGTGCCCCACAAAGGCAGACTTTCTATGAAAACTAGAAAAGAAGCCTAGCAGGGAGTGATCCTCTGAAGTTTCTTTGGGAAGTTGGTTTCACTTTCACTTTTTGTAGGGAATGCTCAAACCCAAATTCTAACTTTGTTTTTAAATAAACGTAACAATAGACACCATGTGCTTTAAACACTACGCTGGACACTTTCCAGACATCATTTCATTTCCTCCTTGCAAACATCTTAATAAGTAGATACTATTATTATCTTCATTTTACAGGTGAAAAAACTGAACTGGAATCTGCCTAGAGCTGTTGCTACTAAGCAGAAGCAGGATTCCTAGGTTAATATTTAACACTCAGGATTTTCTCTTCACCAAAGCCTACAGATCCAAACCATGTAGATCTGATGTATGTTACTGCTGCCAGCTCACTTCTGAAATAAATTAGATTCATATGGCCTCGATTTGAATAGAGTAAGTGATCAGCTCTCTCCCCAGCATGGGGTGCTTCTATCAATCCCTTTCATATGGGCCACTGAAAATCCTTCCTGAGTCACTGCCAAGGTAAATCCTAGGTTTCTGGGGGCTTAGAACAAGAGCTTTAATTATAGCAGGTATTACTGTACTAGTAATTGCTTGAACTTCGAAATTTGGTCTCAACATGGTAAATTTCCAGGCCCACAATTCATTTCATTCTAAGGTCATCAAGAAATCTGCAGCAGTGAGGATTTCTTAATTGCTCTTAGATAGAGCATGGGAGGTGTCTGGTATTTCATGGAAATGTCCAGGTGGGCTGTTTTGGATTTCCCTGTCCTGAATTTTGTGGGCTTTTCCAAGAATATTAGGAAGTAAATGTGAGGTATATTTCTGGCAATGCTTTCAGTGAAACAAAGCAGGAAGACCCCTGGCTTACCTACCGGTTCTAGTGAGATCACTTCACAGTGCTAATGACAGCCTATAGGATGGGAAAGGAGGAGATGGGAAAGCAAGGAGAAGAGACAAAGAAATCATTAGGGAAAATAAGGAAGAAGATCAGGAGAAGAGGAGTAAAGGGTAGAAACAGAAGTGTCACCTAGTCAGCAGAGGGAAATAAGACCCTTCCCCTGACAATTTCTAAACAGTCTTTCTCCTTCAATACATAAAAGGCCAATGTTCCAAATCGCATAAAAATGAAATTTAAAAGAGTCTTCTCTATATTTTTGAAAACCAAGAATAGCACTAAGGTATAGATTTTTAATCAGGAATTTGAAATAACTCTAAAAAGTCACAGGAGTATTACAGTGAATTGCACAGACATGCACTGAGCTACGAGGACAACGAGTGGATGGACTTAGCAATAGAACATACTCTATGATACCACCGTACCTCTCTTTCCATCTTTCAATGGGGGAAAGACTTAAGAACTTCTTTTAATTTACAAACTATCTATCTTTGCAATGTATACATGACAATGTGGCAGAGGAAGGACATCTTTAAATATTAAATACATATTTAAATATTTAAAGGTATTTTCTAACCTTTTCAAGAGAAGTGAAAAGAAAATGGTCATTAGAGATAAAGATGATAGAGCAAGCCCAGAATTCCATACATACCCCACCATTTCCTTTCAGTTACTTTGAAATAAACCATGATCACTGATTATATCACCATCCTAAATCACATGAAGGAACCGAAGAAGATTTTGTGAGAAGATTTTGTATTCATGAAAGATTATATCTAAGGAAAAGCTACCTTTAAGAGCAGGAGACCACAGCTCCATGGCCATGAGTCTTGGCCCACACTACAAATTGGTTTCTGGACCATAGTAATCCTGGAGAGGCCCAAAAGGGTTCCAAATTAATAGAACACCTGGTGATGGCCTAGAACGAATCCAAATGCCTCCCAACCCCAAGCTTGCTAGAACAAGGCTTGGGCAAGCAGCAACACCATCCTCCCAACTTTCACTTCCTGTTGCACAGGTACATTCTTTTAATGTTTCCACGTTAAACTCCTTATAAACAGTTAACCATATGTTAAAAAACAAACAAAAACAGTGGACTTGGGGCAAGGGGAATCTACTAATATTAATCTGGTCTAAGAATATTCATGTTTTCAAGCAGTTACTCAAAGTCATGCAAAGATCTCTAAGACCCATGACTCTTCTGGTCTTTAGCCCACAAATTTAATATCATTGAGATGGAATGCAAAGTTAATTTTAAATTGGACTCTAATCCAAAATGTTTATCTGCTTATTTGTCTTTTTGCTAACCTAAAACTGTTTACTCTGTGAACTTGGTACATAACTTGACCTGTTTGTGCCTCATCTGCAAAATGGATTCATACTAATATCTACCTCTGAGGGCTACTGTGAAGTTTATCTGAGCCAATATGCATAAAGTACTGAGTACTATCTTGCACGTCATTAATGGCTCAATTAATGTCAAGAACAGAAGGCGGCTCCAAGCCTGCCTGCTCCTCAAAGTTGAGCACAACCACACCACTAGCAGAAAACACTACCTTCCCTTTCTCTTTGTCACACTGTAGTAAGGCCTTCACAATGTCTCCACATTGATCCCCGCTCTGCCTTTTCATTTGTCAAAGAAAACAAAATGGAGCTCAGTAAGCCTCTCCTCAACTTCACCCTTCAGGCCTGGGTGTTCAAGATATATAACTTACCATTTTAACACTATATTTCATTAAATTTATGACACATTTTTCACATTTTAGCATCCCTGAAATGGGATGTATTTTATAACTGATGGCATCTTAGATTCAACGAAAACAGTAATAATGTTATTTCCCATGCCAAATATACAGTTTCTTAATTCCATAGAATTTTCTTGTGATCTCACCAAGAATACTTGCCACTCTATGCAAAGTTATTTCTATGACATAATTAATAAGAGAATATTTAGAAAACTTTTGTGTTAAAGGGGCACTGCATACATGCCAAAGGTCACTTCCAAAATCCTGAGCTGTTAAGGTCTGTTAAGGCTTAAAAGCCTTGGGGGGGGGTGGTAAGAGGGTTCCATTGCAAATAAATCGAAACTAAGTTCTGATAATGCTGACACCAGTAACAAGTGAGACTAAAAACAAATATGATTTTCTGGAGAGTGGGAAAGTCAGTAGGGAAAGTTGGCCTAAATCTTTGTCCTCCTAACTCACTTTGCAGAATGGCCACAAGTTTATACTGCCAGAAGGTCATATTCCCCTAGATTCACTCATCTATGGGGGAAAAGGTGGGGAGGGGGGACTGCAAGTGACAAAATATACACACAGAGACATAGAGGCATCCATGCAAAGTGCTCCTGCTGACTTTTTGTTTTTACCATAAAGTATGTGAAAGCTACCACCTGAGTAAATGATCCTCAGTCCCATGAGTAGCTACTTCGGGATAATTACAGCTACAACTTCCCCCCACATACTGGTAACTGATGACCCACAATATCAAAATAAGTTCACCTTTGTTCAGGTTACTGAATGCTCTCTCTCCCTTCCTTCTTTCCTCTCCCCAGGCCCTATCCCACTCCCACTCCCCTAAAATCACTGTCTGAAAAACACAGCACTTCTGGAAGTTGTTAGGGCATTTGGCCCAACTCAATCAAGCAGATGAACTGCGCCTGCTTGCGCCCCTTCCCCGCCTAAATGCTCACACCGGCCACGCGGCCCGGCAAGGTCTCAGGAGTTCAGGAGTCGCTGACATTCAGGGTGCCCAAATTTCTTACACCTTCTGGTCCGTTAGTGTAGCCAAGGAGCAGCAGTTTGCCCGGGGTGGGGGGGTGAGAGGCGTCCCCATCTCAAAGAGAACGGCCAGCCCGAGACCGTCAGGTTGAGGAGTTTGTGATCAGTTTGTCTAAGCAGGCCAGAACTGGAAAGGTCGACCGGCAACCGCGCAGAGAAAGCTGGGGTTAAGGGAGAGGACTGGCCCCCAAATCTCCATCAACCACACCCCGCAGCCAGCCAACCTAAATAAGCGTGCGGTAAGCACACTTACCCTTTAGTCCCCAGCAACCGCCCCGCTTCCCCCGCCAAAAAGAGAGAGAAAAGAAAAAAGAAAAAAGAAATGAATTGCCATCCCTTCTCTTTGCTATTCAGAAATTCCAGAACTGCGCCGACAGCTCCCTCGCTCCAAGGGAAACGCTCGCAAGGGAGGCCCGAAAGCTCGCCCCCTCTCCCTCGCCCGTGCGGCCGACCGCAGGGTTCCGCGGAGTTGCCGGTGGCCCGCAGCGCCGGGCGCAGGAGGCAGAGCTCGCCCGCCGCTCTCGGAGGACACTCGGAGCCTCGCCGGCGACCTCCAAGCGCATCTCCCTGGCCGAGCCCACCGCCCGTCGGCCGGCCCCCTCCGGGAGGCCCTCCTCACCTCGTCCCCTCTGAGGCGCCGACCGGTCCTGCCGCCTCCGGGCTCCGGACACGGGAGGTTCCGAATTCCCAGCAGAAATTGGGATGGGGGCCGGGAGGAGGAGGTGTTTGCTCAACTTCTGAGGACGTCACGCCTCTTCTTCCCGCAGCCAATCAGCGGCCGCCCTGAGGGAACTACCTCCTCCCCCGCCAATCGGCGGCGCTGCCTGGTGCTAGGTCATGCCCTGCCCCTGCTCCTCCCCGAAAATCCTTCTGCCTTCTAGATCTCTGACCTGCCGCGTCCGTCCTTAGCTGGGGGCATCACGCCCTCCCAGGGCAGTTATTGACCAAGTTTGTAACTGTCTGTAGCAGAGGACAGGCGGAGACGCAGAAGGACGAAAACAGTCCGGGCATTACACACTAGAGAGATGTGTGGATCTCCTGGAAAAAAGTTGCGAGCTCACGTGTACTACGTTTGTTTAGCGATACACACTTTTCAAAGCGTTTCACAGCTTCATAATAAGCCTGTGAAGCCAGGCGACAGTTCTGAGAACAGTTTTAGAGTGCAACAAACCGAGACTACCAAATTAAGTGGAGTGTATCTACGTCCGATGAATATTAAGAATCTATGTGTATATGGCAAAGTCTACTATTCTTAGGAAGTCTTAAGTGGTCCTAGAAGGACAGGGGGAAATGCACTTCATAAAGACTAGCCTCAGCACTAGAGGCTGAAGAAATGCCAGACGCCCATCTGTGGTCCTTCTAGGGAGTCAATGGCCAAAGGGTAATTGTCCCTCCTATTCTTATAACTTTCTCCAACAGACTTTTCTCATACCTACCACAGATGTGTTTCACCAGGAAACTCTTGTGTCAATAATCTAGAGCCTAGAACATTCTTATAAACTCCACTTGTACTCCAAGTGCAGAGAAAATTAAAATCTTTTCTGGAAGCTGAGACTGTCCTCTGTATCTCTAGCTTCACACACCCAAAATCATATTCCTAATCACTCCTCTAAAGCCTTCCCTCTGTGCTGGATTTCCCAGCTCTATTCTTGATATCACCAGCTCCCTAATTACCACCGAGCCAGGCCTGAAACACCAAATTTGCTTCATTTCTTCCTTCATCTGTCAACCCTACCCCTGGTGTTTACTCTATCCTTTAAAATCCCTCTCCAATCTCTCTCACCCAAACCCCTTTAATGCACTACCTAGGTCATATTCCCTTAAGCATACAACTCTGATCATCTCGTTAGCCTGAGCAAAAGCCCCTGGGACTATCCACTATTTGTACAGCACTATCCCAAGTCCTTCACACAACATGTGAGTTGCTTCAAGATATGGCCAAAATCAGCCATCTCAGCTTTATTTCTATAGTAGAACCAGACTTAAACTGACACTGAAAGACAATCTGTGCTTTGGCTCTATCCCTAAGGATTAGGAGCCTGAATCAGAAGCCTTACTTTTCCCCCTGAAGCTGTCAATCATGAGGAAGTTACTTCATTTCCAGAAAAGCCTGGGTTCCCTTATCTGTCAGTAGAATAATAATAGGAACTACTTCAGAGGGTCATTATGAGAATAAAATAAGCTGATGTCCAAAGTGCTCTGCCAAGTGTCTAAAGAAACTGACAATTATTATTTCTCTCCCTCAGTATCTCACGCTGTCCACTTTTCTGTAATTCTCATTTACAAAACTGTCCACCTCTCCAAAACTAATCCATCCTTTAGAGTTCAGCTCATGAAGCTGTCCCCAAATACCAAGCAGATACAATCTCTCCCTTCTGTCTGCCTCTTTTGATGTACTTACCATAACCTTCCTTATACAATAGCCGTTTGTATCTAGCTTAACTCCATCCCTCACCTGTCGTCACCATCACCTCATAAAAACCTTAATAAAAGCAAGTGTATATATATATATGTGTGTGTGTGTGTGTATATATATATATCCTTACTCATTTTCCCCCATTGCTTCTAACACAATACTATGCATGTGATAGATCAGAGTCTCAGACGGACAGATGGCACGATCCAACTGAGTAAGTCAGGAGACAGGAAAGGAGTTAAGTGTGTGCAGCAACAGAGGAAGGCAATAAAAAGATGCTGCCCTCCTTCTCACCCCCCAGGGACTAGCAATAGTGAGAAGGACCTGCAGGCCTTCATGCAGCCAGGTGAGGAATGGATACCAGAACTCAGAAAGAATTCTAGCTGTGGTGCAACTAAAGCTATGGGAGTGCCACTTGATAGTGGTGGCTTTTAGCCATCAGGAAGGGAGCTTCCTAAGGAACAAAAAAGTCCACCTAGAGGGAGCTACCTTTTTGTAAAGGGCCAGAAAGGTCTCTGCCACAATACCCAACTCTGTCATTTGGAATGTAAAAGCACCCATAGATAATACTTAAATGGATAGGTGTGACTGTGTGCCAATAAAACTTTATTTATAAGAACAAATTGCAGGGCAGATATGGACTGGGGGTCATAGTTTATAGACCTCTGGCCTAAGGAATGAATAACCTCCCTTCATTCTCCTACCCTCCCATCTCCTGCTGGTACTGTCTACAAATTGAACACAAGAAAAACCAGTGGGTTGGTGCAGTCCATAAATGTTAGTCCCTCAGGGACAGAGCAGGTAGAGAAGGGGGCAGAAATTCTAGAAGATTCAAAGGAGAATATTCAGCAAAAAAATGTGTTCAGCAAATGCTTGTTCAAATTAATGAATCATATGACTGGTTACTGTGAATTACTCTGCAAATGGTTGAACATTCATGGGAAAACTATCAAAATTGCTTCCCTGAATGGACGGATTTGGGAAAGGGACCTGGGCCATGGTGACTCCACAAAGGGCCTATGAGTCTCACTCAGCTTCTCTCCTGCTTTACTTTGAAACACCATCCATTTCTAACCTGCCCTCACCTTGAAGAAATATTAACCTGGCCCCAAATCCCTCCTGTGTGAATTCCAAACTACTGTTCAAATGCTTATGGTATTCAGGAATTTTGCAAAATATGTGAATGAGAAATACTGTTCCTTAAAATGGGGAATTCAAATTTCATCATACTGGTATTTGTTGTAATAAATGTGACAGTTCTCAGAAAGGAGAAGGACAACACATGAGATTAAAAACAAGGCTTGAATACACCCCAAGTCAGCTAGCTCCCACAGTCAACCCCTCAGACACCCTCAATATAGAAGACCCCTTCCGCCCATGTGAGGTGCTAAGTTGATGCTCCTAAATTGGAAGGCTGATTTGAGGCCACTCAAGCTGCCTCTCTTTCTCCTACCGTCTTTGCCTTTCTCTCTTCCCTAATTGTTCCTTACTTTGGTTCTGTCCTTCCTGAGAGACCATGATGGTAGTCAGGCATCTGAACGCTGCAGCGAGCTGGACCTAAACTTAACTCCTCCTTTTCTACTCACTAACAAGCTATTTTGTCTCTTCATTTTCCTTGTCAGGACAGTGGTATATATCAAAAAGATTAAGTGAAGCATGTTCTCAATATACGTGAGCTATTATTGGTGTTTACTATTTTATTCTGTCTTATCTTCTCCTCCTCCCCCTCCCCATTTTTTTTATGTTCAGAACCCACTCCCAAGCTTAAGTGAACTTTGCCATAAAGAGAAAACAGATGGATATTTGGAAGGAGGAGGTGGAAGCAATCCATCATGCTACTAAGTTCTATTTATTTCTCAAGACTTTATATTTCTTACATGAACAGCAATTTTTATTATAGCATCTATAATCTCCCCACCCTAATAAATTATTCTTTTTCTTAAAGAGTTTCTTGTTTCTTTTTTTTAAAGATTTTTTTTTAATTTATTTATATGATAGAGAGATTACAAGTAGGCAGAGAGGCAGGCAGAGAGAGAGGAGGAAGCAGGCTCCCTGACGAGCAGAGAGCCCGATGCGGGCCTTGATCCCAGGACCCTGAGAGCATGACCTGAGCCGAAGGCAGAGGCTTTAACCCACTGAGCCACCCAGGCGCCCCCTAATAAATTATTCTATTATAAAGACAAGTTTCTTGTAGACAGGAAGTACAAAATCAAATGTACGAAATTTAAAAAAAAATTACTTTAGGTTTCTAAATAACAATTACTACTGTTGTCTTCCCAGTCATCTTAGGAATGAAACATACCTTCTTTATCTACAAGCAATTTGAAACTCTGATCAAGTAAGGCAAAAGCAGGAACCACCCACAGATAAACGGGATTCCTGCAAACAAGCTCTGGATGGAGATAGTAATGGCCTGAGGGACTGTTCCCCTCCTACCCTTTTATAAGAAAGCAGAGAAATCTAATTCCTAGTTCACCTCCTCTACCATTAGCAGTCCTTAACAAGCATTCCTGAAGAAAATAAAATTCAAGAAAACTCAAAGTTCCCTGGCAGTTCCAGCGTCAACCTTTACTAGTTTCTAATGTTGCACTAAGTCCTCGAGGGTCTTGGCATCCCGTGAGAGTTAAGTGT
Source organism: Ailurus styani (assembly GCA_002007465.1). Lineage (NCBI taxonomy): Eukaryota > Metazoa > Chordata > Mammalia > Carnivora > Ailuridae > Ailurus > Ailurus styani. Next base: position 1,164,655 of record LNAC01000151.1, read on the forward strand.
GTGTAGGCGTACCTCACTGGTGAGTTTGCTGCCCATCCTTGCCTGCTTAGTAACTGTTATTAGAAGTTTACTAGGACTTGCAAGTTTTCAATTACATACCATTGTATTTTATAAATTGGTTGAGAATGATAAGTTAAGACAATATAAGCAAATTTGGGGAACGCACATTTTGGAGTATATCTCCTTGACAAATGATGGATCTCATAAATTCAAATCAAGTTAGAAAACCCAGTGCTTTTCCTCTCAGTCTTGTCTGAATCAAAGTCTCAAGAGAAAAGATGACTGAGGGACTGAGAAAAGACTGGAAAAAGGAGGGAGGAGGTCATCAAAGCAAAAATAAAACCCACGTATAATTTTTCTGGAGTATTTGTAAGTGTAATTAAGCCAGAGACAACTAGCAGGCCAGGTTTAAGAGTCAGGAACTTCTCATTCTAGTCCCAGTCTGGGTCAGGTACTGAATGAAACCAATCTTTTACTGTTGTCATCTCACCATAGAGCCAGGAAGGAGGGGGGGAAAAACCCATAAAATTTGGGGTTTTTGCAATATAAGAAGTATCAGCGAAGAGAAATAATCTCAGCATAGGCAAAGTCCAGCAGGAAGCAGAAAATCTGATGGAGAAAGTATCCCTAACATTGAACTGACTGTCATAATTGCCATTCGTATAGTTCCTCAGAAAAATGTAAAAGAATTTGAAAAGAACAGAAAAAGAACACCGAAGGAGGATGTTCCTTTTGGATGCTGTAATGTTGACGTTGCCCGTGGTAGGCACAGGCCTTTTTGTCATTATCACTTACTATCATTGAAGGACCCCAACCCTCTAAAATGAAACAAAGGCAAAAGACAAGAATTTATAAAATAACCAGAGTGCTTCCTGGACCAATATACATAGGCTAACTCCAAATGTTTGTTAGGTATTTTGTAAACATTTAGTTTAAATAAACACTTCCCCTACCTTAAGAAGCGAAATGCCCACAATGCCAAAGATATGTCAAGACAAACACCACCCCAATGTATAAACTCCTAGGAGTCAGAGACTCTGTGCTCTGTGTCTTTGGAATCTACCAGTATCTAATGTTCACCCTACACACACTGAGGCCTGAGGGATCCACGCAGTAACGTAGAAGAAATAGATCCAGACCACGGATAAAACAGGGAAGTGAAAAGAACAAAATGAGGAAGAGTGGGAAAAACAAGGATAACGAATGAGGTGAGTGGAGGGGGCCAGGCTTATAGTAGGAGAATTATGGCAAAATGCATTCACTGTGTGCAAGTCCAGTGCAAGGGAAATAAGCGAACAAGAAACTGCCATTGAGAACAGACAAGTATTTCAGAAAGGGAAAAAGAATCAAAGGTTTTGTGAAAACACCCAAACCTTAGAATTCCTCTGTTGAATTTTAAGAGGGAACTAGTTTGGAGCGCCTGGGTGGCTCAGTCTATTAAGCGTCCAACTCTTGGCTTCAGCTCAGGTCATGGGTGGTGAGACTGAGCCCCACATTCGGCTCCGTGTTGAGCTCGGAGCCTGCTTAAGGTGCTCGCTCTTCCTCTCCCTCTGCCCTGCCACTCGCTCACACGCGCGCTAGCTCTCTCTCCCTTAAAGAAGAAAAGAAGAAGGAGAAGGAGAAGGAGAGGGAGAAGGAGAAGGAAGAAGCTGCAGCAGCGGCAGCAAATTACAGCAAAAGCAAAAACTTCTGCTCCCTAATACCCTTCTTTCTTGGGCACAGACTGCCCTTGCTGCTTACATCCTCAGCCTCTTCCCGGCCGCTGGGAAAGCTCTGTGGCTTGGCTTGTGGAAGCACAGCTGTGCTGTTCGCTGAGCCACAACGGTGAACCTTCTCACCTGAAAGGAAGGGAACTGTGTCCCTAAGCACCTAAGGGAGTTCCATGGCCGTTCTATTAAGTTGAATAATGTCTCCCCCAAATTCTTGTCCACCCAAAACCTCAGAATGTGGCCTTGTTTGGAAATACAGTCTCAGCAGATAAAATTAAGGTAAGAATTAAGATGAGATCATACCGGATTCAGGTGAAAATGCCCTTATAAGAGACACAAAAGAACACACAAAGGCACAGGGAAGAAGGCCATGTGAAAACAGAAGCAAAGACTAGAGTTATGCTGCCCCAAGGCCGAGGAACCCCAAAAGCACCAGGGACTAGAAGAAGCAAGAAAGAATTCTCTCCTTCTCCCCCTTGAGGGAACGTGATGGTCGCAACACCTTGACAGCAGACTCTGGTCTCTAGAACTGTGAAACAATACATTCCTGTGGTTCTAACCCAGTTTGTGGAACTCTATTACAGCAGCCCTAGGAAGCTAATACACTTGCGAATCGCCAAAGAGCCAGGCTGCCATCCAATGTTTGGGTAATTGTTCATGTACTGCTATCTGAAGACACAAAACAAAACAAAATCATACAGTGAAAAAAAAAGTTTTAAATGTACAGAAACCACATACACAGGAATTTAAAGTCAAGATCCCTTTGTTAGACTGATCTTTGAAAGATTATTTGCTCTAAATGTCTAAAAAAAACCCGAAGCTGACTTAGAGCTTCATTATGAACTCTAAAATCAATTTGAAATATAGGTACACTGAAACTCTTTGATCCTATTTTTAGAAGACCTCTACCTAGGGATTTTGGAGAAACAGCCTTATCCCTTCAATTTCTACAGACCCATTTAGCAAGAGTATCTCACTTACAAAAACCTGTGCAAAGAAAGGTGGTGGAAACAAACCTGTTTTATCATTCCATTCTTGACAATTTGTCTGTAACTTATGCTCCCTCATTAGGTAGCCTGAAAAAAAGCTTATCTGAAAAATGGTGGCTACTATCTTGAAAACAGCATCATTGTTATTATTATACATGGTACACGGGGCACAGTAGCCCCCAGAATGTGAGAAAAAAAAGTCAGAAAAGTATTACCCTCAAATGAAACAGATGAACAACAGCAAAAAGGAGAGAAGTGGCCAAATTTAGAAATTGTTTCTAAATGAACTGCTGAAAGACTGAGAAAATTTCCCAGCTCTTCTTCAGGAGACCCTGTTGTCTTCTCACGAAGACCTCTATGAGATACGATAATAGAAATGAGCTGTAACATAATTGCTTGTTTTCTGCCTAAAGGAATGATATGGTAACAGAAGAGTAGTGAGATACATGGGATGGAAAAAAAGGTAAACAGGGTCTTGTGCAATGAAAGAGTGTCCTCTGGCCAAGCCTGCAGAGTGTCTGTATCCCTACACTACAGACACAGGGTAGATCCAGCCTTTGAGGAAATACAATCTGCAGGACCTTTTTTCTTTCCTTCCTTCCTTCCTTCCTTCCTTCCTTCCTTCCTTCCTTCCGTCCTTCCCCCTTCCTTCCTTCCTTCCCCCCCCTTTTTTTTTCAAAGTAAGCTCTACACCCAACATAGGGCTTGAACTCGCAACCCTGAGATAAACTCACATGCTCTACCAACTGAGCCAGTCAGGCCACCCCTGGGGGACCTTTTTAATATAAAAGGCAAAATCATGAATTCAAAATGATATACAAAAGTAAATATTTATACAAAGACAAGAATTCACAATGAATTATTAGAGGCTTCCAAATTCAACTTCCATTCTTCTGAAATCTCTTTAAGCAATTTACTAAAAATGTGTCTATAGAAAGTCTTCCTGGCTGCAGTTCTGGCTTCCCCTCTCTACCTAGAACACACTACAGCTCCCAGCAGTTCCCAGCACTCACATTGCTCAAGTATGGGAGGACCCAAAGCTGAAGGCTTTTTACTTTAAGTTCCATCCACCTCTGTAGAGAAGGCTGCATCCAGACTGCATCATAACACAGACTTCCCTGAGCAGGAGAGAATGCACTGTCAAGCAGTGGCATGTACTTCTAATTGCAAATTAATAATAAACAGACATTTTGGCTTTCAATCTCTTTTGAGTTCAATCTGCATGAGTCAGTCCCTAAGAACAAAAAGTACTGACAACAATGAAGGAGGTTGAATATTGGGGTCCCTAGCAAATAATATCATACTGAAAATCATAGTTGGCCAGACAGCCATACTATATTTTTGACATCTTCACCAGTACCACCTAGTTCCAAGACCATATATCCACTTAGTAAGAAATACTTGACTCTTCCCCTTCCCAGACACACACACACACACACACACACACACACACACACACACACCCTCATAAGATACAGCTCACTCCATGAGACCAACTATGATCTCAGTTTAGGATGAATTTATATCTAATACAATGGTTCTTGCTCTTGCTTGCATCAGAATCACAAATAAGAAAAATGTTCTGATAACAATATACAAAATATATTTTTTAAAAAGAGGAATGATCGATGCCTTTGGACCAAGGGATAAACCAGTGTCTTCATTAAAAAGAATCACATTCTATTTCCCTCCTACAAGGTGATAGCAGGGCTATTTATGAAATGAAATGGTAGAGGAAGGGATGGGATTTTTAGAAGAAGAATTCAGTTTCATGCATATTTCATTTGTGATACTGCAGAACATATCTAGCTACAGATACCTAGTAACCGTGTACTGCAGTTACATTCCCGCATGTCTTTACCTTCTGGTAGACTGTGAGCCCCATGAAGTCAGATAATGTATCTTATTCACCTTTATAATCTTGGTGTCCATCATAGAGCCTATAGTACAGAAGGAACTCAATAAATATTTTATGAATGGATGAACAAATAAACAGACATATGGAGTAAATTAACTAGTGTTTGATCATCTGTCTAGGCACTGAATCATCTAGACTGAAGCTTTTCCATGCACTTGCCAAGTGCCAGACAGAGAAAAGAACTGTGGCACCTGGGGCGCCTGGGTGGCTCAGTGGGTTAAAGCCTCTGCTTGCGGCTCAGGTCATGATCTCAGCGTCCTGGGATTGAGGCCCGCATCAGGCTCCCTGCTCAGCAGGGAGCCTGCTTCCTCCTCTCCCTGTCTCTCGGCCTGCATCTCTGCCTACTTGTAATCTCTCTCTCTGTGTCAAATAAATAAATAAAATCTTGAAAAAAAGGAAAAAAAAAAAAAAGAACTGTGGCACCTGAAGCCTTGATGTCTGGAAACCCTGATTCTCTCATTCTGTTTACCTGGTCACCAGATTCTCCCAAAGACTACCTTCTCTTAGAGTCTTCACTCCCCTACTCCACATGCTCATCCATTCATACCATTACTCCTTGCTATTATTCTGTAATGCCAATTGCTCATCTAGAATACCAACTGTTTATCTGCCTCTATTCTCTATATTCTGTGTTCTGCCTTCCAAGCTGCATGTCCCCTACCACTTGTAACTGCATCCCAATGCCAATGGGACCTGATCCCTCCCAATTTGTCCTTCTTTCCGTGGTGTGTCGGTCCATGTACTAGCAGGAAAGAAATGGTAAGCACAAAGGCTGGACCTGAAAGGGTTTAATGAAAGTATTATTTAAAGAACTATAGACCAGAATGGCTACAATTAACAAGACAGGAAATAACAAATGTTGGCGAAGATGTGGAGAAAGGGGAACCCTTTTACACTGTTGGTGGGAATGCAAGCTGGTACAGTCGCTCTGGAAAATAGTATGAAGGTTTCTCAAGAAGTTAAAAATAGAACTACCCTATGACCCAGCAATTGCACTACTAGGTATTTACCTCACAGATACAAATGTAGTAATCTGAAGGAGCACCTGCACCCCAATGTTCATAGCAGCAATGTCCACAATGGCCAAACTATGGAAAGAGCCCAGAGGTCCAACGATAGATGAATGGGTAAAGAAGACGTGTTATATAGATACAGTGGAATATTACTCAGCCATCAGAAAGGATGAATACTTACCATTTACATCAACGTGGATGGAACTGGAGGGTATTATGCTGAGCAAAATAAGTCAATCAGAGAAAGCGATTATCATATGGTTTCACTCATATGTGGAATATAAGAAACAGTGCACAGGGTCATAGGGGAAGGGAGGGAAAACTGAATGGGAAGTAGTCAGAGAGGGAGAAAAACTATGAAAGACTCTTAGCTATAGGAAACAAACTGAGGGTTACAGAAGGGAGGGGTGTGGGGATAGGGTAATTGGCTGATGGGGATTAAGGAGGGCATGTGATGTGATGAGCACTGGGTGTTATATGCAGCTGATGAATTACTGAACACTACATCTGAAATTAATGATGTACTATATGTTAGCTAATTGAATTTAAATAAATAAAGAGATAGGGACAATGCTAGGAGGAGCAAACAGCCTAGAGAAACACCCAGGGAACAACAATAGTGGGAAATCACTGTCAACCCGAACTGAAGAGGCAAGAACAGTGAGCACTGCTGTCAGAAACTGGAAAAAGTTTGGAGCCACAGAAGAACTGCTGATAGAAGCATTCTATAAGCATAGAATAAAGCCTCTGCCAAAACTGTGGCCAAGTAAAGGTGGGAGAGGGGGAATAAATACTCTAACCCCTTTCTTGTCCAACCTTCCTACACTCCATGGCTGTCTTCCTTCAACCAACCAAACTGATCTAAAAGCCAAAGAGCAAGGGGACACTGGTAATGGAATCCATAGAGGTCAGTGGTCTAGGGCACACCAGGTGAAGGGCATAGTATGGATCAAGATATGGGTGGAGGGAAGCAAACTGAGATTAACCAATACAGTCCATCTACCTTTTGCTTCTCAGTTTCCACTCTTGACCTTTAACTGGATGAAGAACGTCTGATCCCATCACAGAGAAACACAGTCTCATCAGCCACAGTATCATTGCTGAGTGATGTCAGTTCTGCCATACTTCCTACTGGGACCTAAATTGAATGTTACCCACCATTAGCACTCTTCCTAAAATTCAAGGGAAAAAAAAAGAAGAAGAAAACAGTTAATGAACTTAAAACAAGCTCCTACAGTTCTCTGAAGCTGGTCACAAGACCTAAATTGATAATAGCTTCCCTGTTTTATCACTCATTCCCTTATCCACTACCAATACCTGACTGTACAGAATTCTTTTTTTTTAAATTTCAGTATATTGACACACAGTGTTACATTAGTTTCAGGTGTACAACATAGTGATTCAACTTCTCTGTATGTTATCTTATAGTCACCACAAGTGCAACTACCATCTGTCATCATACAATGCTGTTACAATATCATTGACTACATTTCCTATGCTGTGCCTTTTATTTCCATGACTTACTCCTTAACCGGAAGCCTGCATCTCCCACTCTGCTTCCCCCATTTTGCCCATTCCCCCAAGTCCCTCCCTGTTGGCAAAGATCAGTTTGTTCTCTATAGGTATGATTCTGCTTTTGGTTTGTGTAGTCATTTCGTCTTTTAGATTCTACATGTAAGTAGATTCTACATGTAAGTAGTACAACTACTTGTCTTTCTCTGTCTGACTTATTTCACTTAGCCTAATACCCTCTAGGTCCATCCACATTGTGGCAAAGGCTAATCTCATCCTTTTTAAAGGCTGTGTAATATTCCTGTGTGTGTGTGTGTGTGTGTGTGTGTGTGTGTACACACATACCTGTCAGAATGACTGAAATAAAAGACACAAGAAATAACAAGTGTTGAAGAGGCTATGGGAAAAAAAGGAACCCTCATACACTGTTGATGGGAATGAACAGAATTCTTTATCTACTAAGTCAATCAAACATTCTTTCCTGCAAAATCGAAGTCCTTAGTATTTCTGACTTTATTAAACTATTGAAATTTCTCATTGACTAGTGCTTTGAGCTGGGAATTACATATTTTACATTTATCCCTTTCATACACTCTCCAGAGCAGCCAGAAGTGCCCAAAACATTTCTCAATTTAATCTCATGGTTGCCATGGCAACTAAGTGCCACAACTATTTGATCTCTCTTTCGTCCTCTCCCTGTATTCCATCACATGTTACCTTCAATGATAATCTGAGTAATGTGATGTCATCACGTGATACATTATATCCCATTTTGCCCCCCAAAGGAAGTTATCCATACACTCAAATATGTGAGCATTGCAATCCTACAATGCCACTTTGAGGATCTGCCTCCTGGGGTCACTTCCCAGAACAGTTATCAGCCAGTGTCTCAGTAGAAACATGAAAGTTCAATCAAAGAGTCCCTCAGGATTTTTTTATTCCCATACTTCATACTTTGGCCAGTGCATCTCATCAACCCAACTCAACAAGAAAACTTAGGGCAAATTCAGGTGATGCAATCCATAAAGGTCATAGAACAAGTCAGAGAAGCCTGGAGAATGGGTGGTATGGAAGAGTCAGATAATAAGGAGATATTTTTTAAAAAGTAACTTGTTTTTGTAAGTTATAACCCCTGAATTATAAAATTTAAGCTTGAGAAGATTTTTAAACCTTCTTTACTGGATAAGAATATCAATATCTGTTTCTTTAAATCAATTAATATAAAAGACTATATGTGTATGGAAGACTCTCTCTGTTCTAGAGGCGTGGGACCCCACTATCTAAATCTATTTCTTGGCAAACCATAAGAGATTCTTAACTATAGGAAACAAACTGAGGGTTGCTAGAGGGGAGGTGGGCAGGGGGATGAGGTAATTGGGTGATGGGCATTAAGGAGGGCACTTGATATAATTAGTACTGGGTGTTATATGCAATTGATGAATCACTTAATTCTACCTCTGAAACTAATAATACACTATATGTTAATTAAATTGAATTTAAATAAAAATTTTTTTAAAAATCCACTTCTTAATGGGAAGATTACTTGGCAAATGCCAACATGACTTATAATTATTTTACTTTGATTATATTTTCCTTTTGAGGTTTAATGAGTTGAATAATTTGTTGGTGCAATTTTGTTAAAATGGAATTTATCAGTTTTAAAATATAGTTTTATTACAAATTATATTTGACATAATTACAACTAGAAATATTCCTTCGATGATACTGTATGTGTTTGCCAATGTATTTAGAGCAAATAAAATGATCAGAGCAAATGTGACCTTTTTTTAAATTACTCATCACCTGGCCAGAATGGCTTTATTCCTACCCACTCATAACCATTTCACAGAGCCAAAAACAAATTTGAGGAAGAGTGGGCAAAAAGCTTCATTTCCTTCATGTCCTTCTCTCAGCCTCTCAGCAGCAACACCTATTATTGGTTCCCATTAACTTTCCATTTTGGGTGAAGGAGAGGAACAAGAAAGAGGTGGCTTGTGTTCAGGCTACTGCTGTTGTTGCAAAGATAAATAAATTTATTTCAACGTATGTATACTTAAGATGACATTAGCATGACCTAATGATTATTGTGTATATTATTATCTCAATATATGATGAAACTGGAGAAATGGAATTTCCTTTTTCCCTACTTCATTATGATCACTAAATTTGTCCAGGGTCTGTTTCAATTAAGTTTGATCATTAATATTTACACCAGTTTACATCTTGTGCCATGAATACATTTTACTGTTTTTATTGATAATGTTCTTTTATTGATAATGTTAGCTTCCTTGCTAGCATTTCTATAACAAAATACCATAGACTAGGTGGCTTAGAAGGAAATTTATTTTCTTACATTTCTGGAGGCCACAAATTCAAGATCAAATGTCAGCAGATGTGATTTCTTCGGTGGCCTCACTCCTTAACTTGCAGATGAACAGCTTCTCACTGTATCCTCACATGGCCTTTCTTCTGTGCAGGTACACCCCTGGTGTCTGGATGTACTAGCTTCCTCTTTTTATAAGGCTGCCGGTTAAAGTGCCTCATTTTAACTTAACAGTCTCATTTTAACTTAATTACCTCTTAAAAGTTTCTATCTCTAAATACAGTCACATCGAGGTACTAGATGTTAGGGCTTTCAACATATGAATTTTGAGGGACACACAATTCAACCCATAATGGATGATATGTTCATACTGCAACACCAGCCTTGCACTGTGTACAAGCCATAGTCCTCCTTCTCTGTCAACACCAGGCTAACGTTTACCTCCTTTTCTTTCCTCCTTGCACTGACTGACATGCAGTTCTTATTCTGAAAGCACATGACGATGTAGCCTAGTAACAGATAATAATAGTCAGACTCTAACGCCATGCCAATCTTTTTATAACTAAGTGATTCCTGAAAGGTATCAGTGTATTTCAAGAGACTGGAGTCTGGGTAGATAGCAGAGAATCCTGGGGAGCACATGCTGGAGTAGTGAAGAAGAAAAAGGGTACTAAGAGAGTATGATGTGAAACCAAAAGGGGTCAACACAAGGGGAAGTTTAATGTAAGAAGAGTAAGAGAGTGTCTGAAGAAGTTTCCAAACCAAAGCATAGGCAGTTGAAGAGACTTTTCAGTTTTCATGATCATCAGCATCGGTGTGCCTGGGCACTTCAAAAGCAGCAGAAGAATGTACAGGCATGAAAAGCAAGGCTCATATTGATGAGAAAAACAGTACAGTGGTAGAATCAATACAACTCTGAAGATGCCTGGAAACCAGGGAGAGGCAGGGAAAGAAACAGCAGAACTGAAAACAACTGAGTTAGGAGGATAATGCCTACTAGAGTGGACAGAGTTGAAGAGTTGTATTAGGAAATCCAAATGCAGGGGTGCGTGGGTGGCTCAGTCAGTTAAGCATCAGACTCTTGATTTTGGCTCAGGTCATGATCTGAGTCATGGGATGGAGCCCCGTATCAGGCTCTACGCCCGGAGGAGTCTGCTCGATTACTCTCCCTCTGCCCTTCTCCCCACTCATGCTCAAATCTCTCAAATAAATAAATCTTAAAAAAAAAAAGAAAAGAAAATCCAAATGTAATGTTCCAACGAGATACCTACCTGACCATAATACAGGGAAATTCAAGACTAGAATTAGAAAACTTAAGGCTGTAGATAAGGATTTGGTGTGTGTATGCACAGACAACACAAACCAGGAGTTGGTGAGGATACTGAAAGCAAACATAAAGAAGAGAGTGGAGGACACAAACTCTTCTGGAACCCTTCTGGACTGGACTATGATTCCATTTATATGTAATTCTTGAAAAGACAAAACTATAGCAACAGAGGATAAATAATTGGTTGCTTAGGGTTAAGGAGGGGAACAGGATGTTACTACACAGTATGTTACTAGCATGAGGGAGTTTGGTGGATGATATAACTGTTCTATATCTTGACTATGGTGGTGGTTAGAGTTTAGGAATTTTTTAAAAGATTTTTATTTATTTATTTGACACACGGAGATTACAAGTAGTCAGAGAGGCAGGCAGAGAGAGAGAGGAGGAAGCAGGCTCCCTGCTGAGCAGGCAGCCTGACGTGGGGCTCGATCCCAGGACCCTGAGATCATGACCTGAGCCGAAGGCAGAGCTTTAACCCACTGAGCCACCCAGGCGCCCCTAGAGTTTAAGAATTTATACATATGTTAAAATCCATAAATTTGTTCTGAAAAATGGGTAAATTTTACTGTAAGTTTATTTTTATTTTTTGAGAGTGCGTGCACACACGTGTGCAGTGGGGGAGGGGCAAAGGGAGAGGGAGAATCTTAAGCAGGCTTCATGCCCAATGGGGAGCTCAACACCCAGTTTGATCTCACGACCCTGAGATCATGACCTAAGAGGAAGCCAGGAGCCAGACGCTTAACTGAGCCACCCAGAAGCCCCATGGACGTTTATTTTTAAAATAAAGTAATAGTTACACAAGTTTTTATTTTGTTTTTTTCTTCCCAATCAGGTGGAAGACTGGATCTTTTCACCTGCTGATAAACTTCTCAAGAATATTGAACACAAGAACTTCCCAAACTGGTTTACTCAGGGAAATGGTTCAAGAGAAACCATTTGATGGCAGGGGTGGGGGACCTGGGGAAGACGGGACTTTCTCGATGCAGTCAAACAGGTTTCTTTTCTTTTTTATTATGACGAGGTATTTCCTAGATTCTTTAATATCTTACTGTTTATTGTGAAGCTCTGAGAGAATAATTTATGGCACATTACCCAAGCTTCTATGACTAGAACATCTATTTTCTTGGTGTATTAACATATCCCTGACGTAGCAGTTGTCTTAGCTAAATCTGCTACAGCAAAAGACCATAGACTGGGTGATCTAAACAACAGAAATTTCCCATTGCTCTGAAGGCAAGAAATCCAAGACCAATGTACCAGCAATTTCGGTTCCTGGTGAGATCCTTCTTCCTGATATGTTGTGTTTTCATTTTGCTACTCAGGAGGGGGATTATGAGGTTTATGGGAAGTTTAACTTTATAAATAACTGCCAATCTGTTTTCCAGAATGGCTGGATCATGCTTTATTACCACCAGGAAGCCAGAAGAGTTACAGTTATTCTGCATCCTCACCAGTACTCAGTATGTTTAATCACCATATTTTCAGAAAGTCTAATACATGTATTATGATAGCATTAAAATTCTGGTTTTATTTTTTTTAAAAGATTTATTTACCTGAGAGAGAAAGAGAGCAAGCAGGAGAGAGAAAATCCTGAAGCAGACTCCCTGCTGAGCACAGACAGAGGTGGGGGGCGGCAGGGGTGGGGTGCTCAACTAAGGGCTTGATCCCAGGACCCTGAGATCATGATCTGGGGTGAAATCAAGAGTCTGCCACTTAACCAACTGAGCCACCCAGGTGCCCCGAATTGTGCTTTTAATTTGTGTTTTCTTAATGGCTAATGATGTTGAATATCTTTTTGTGTGCTTATTTGCTTGTTGACCTTCCATACAACCCCTCTGGTGATCTGACTTTTCAAGTATTTCTGTAGTTCTTAATTGGATTCTTTGTTTTCGTCCTCTTCAGTTTTGAGAGATCTTATAGATTCTGGATATAAAATCTTTGTAGACTATCTGGATTGCAAATATTTCTTTCAATCTGTAGCTTCTCTTTTTTACTCCCTGGACTGTGCTTTCCACAGAACGAAAAATTTTAATTTTGATGAAGTCTAATTTATTCATATTTTTTCTTTCATGGACTCTGCTTTTGCTGCCTTATCCAAGAACTTTTTTGTTTAACCCCATAAAGATCTTTCTTAGGTTTACTTCTAAAATTTGTAAATAACTTGCATCTCTTTTCCAGAATGGCTTTATCATGGTTTTATGTTTTACACTTAGACATATGATCCATTTTAAAATTATCACATAAGATGTGAGGTTATGTCAAAGTTCTTTTTTTTTTTCTGCTAGTGGTTGTCTAATTGCTCTAGCATGACTTGTTTAAAAGTCTACCCTTTCTCTATTCAATTGTCTTTGCATCTGTGTCAAAAATAAACTGACAACATTTGTATAGCTCTATTTCTGGACTATCTATTCTGCTCCATTGATGTATGTGTCTTTTTGCCAATATCACACAATCTCAACTGGCTCTAGCTTTATAGTAAATCTTAAAATCAAATATTATAGTTGCTCTGATTTTATTCCTCCCTTTTAAAGTGTTTTGGCTATCCTAGTTCTTTGGTCTTTACATACAAATGTTTATATATTTTTTAAAAATCTTGTGATTTTCATTTGAATTACATTAAATCTGTAGATCAATTTATGAAGAATGGATATCCTCATTTTTAAGTCCTTTAATCCATGAGCATTTATTTAGGCCTTCTTTGAGTTCCTTCCTCAAAATTTGCAGTTTTTAGCATAGAGATCCTATACATTTTTTCATTAGCACTGTACTTACAGTTTTGGAGTTATTAAAAGGTGTTTTTTAAATGTCAGTTTCAGGGGTGCCTGGGTAGCTCAGTCAGCTGGATGTGTGTCTTCAGCTCATGTCATGATCTCTGGGTCCTGAGACTGAGCCCCACGTCAGGCTCCCTTGCTCAGTGGGGAGTCTGCTTCTCCCCCTTCCTCTGGTACTCCCCTGCTTGTGCACTCTCTCTCTGTCAAATAAATAAATAAAATATTGTTAAAAATAAGTAAAATAGGGCACCTGAGTGGCTCAGTCGGTTAAGCCACTGCCTTCGGCTCGGGTCATGATCTCAGGGTCCTGGGATCAAGTCCCGCATAGGGCTCCCTGCTCGGTGGAGAGCCTGCTTCTCCCTCTCCCTCTGCCTGCCTCTCTGCCTACTTGTGCTCTCTCTGTCAAATAAATAAATAAAATCTTAAAAAAGAAAGAAAGAAAGAAAAGAAAAACTTAAAAAAAAAGTAAAATAAAATTTTAGTTTCAACTGTTATTGTTAATATGTGGAAATATAATCAATATGTGATGTTGAACATCTTTTCAGATACCTGTTGACCATTGTGTATCTTCTTTGGAGAAATGCCTCTTCAAGTACTTTGCCCATTTTTAAATTGGGTTATTTGCTTATTTGCTCTTGAGCTGTAGGACTTATTTATTTTGGATACCAACCTCTTAGCAGATACATGGTTTGCAAATATTTTCTCCCTTTCCATAGCTCTCTTCTCACTCAGTTTCCTTTGTTGTGCAGAAGCTTTATGGTTTGATGTAGTACAGTATGTTTATTTTTTCTTTTGTTGTCTGTGATTTTGATATCATAGCGAAGAAATATTACCAAACCCAATGTTATAAAGCCTTTTCTCATAGTTTCTTGTAGAAGTTTTAAGTTTCAGGTCTTACATTTAAGTCTTTCAGTGATTTAGTGTTGGCTTTTGTGTTCAATGTAAGATAAGGCTCCAGTTTTATTTTTTTGCATATGTGTATCCAGTTTTCCCAACACTATTTGTTGAAGAAACCTTCCTTTCCCCATTGTGTAGTCTTGGCACCCTGTCAAAGATCATTTGACCACATAAGTGTGGGTTTATTTTTGTGCTCTCTATCACGTTCCATTGATAAATGTCTGTCTTTATGCCAGTACCATACTTTTTTGATTACTGTAGCTTTGTAATATGTTTGAAAGTTAGGAAATGTGATGCCTCTAGTTTTATTCTTCTTTCTCAAGTTTCTTTTGGCTACTTGGGGTCTTTTGTTATTACATTTGAATTTTATGTTTTTTTCTATTTCTACAAAAAATGTCATTAGGATTTTGATACAAGTTGCATTGTGTATTGAGTCTGTAAATTACTTAGGGTAGTATGGAAATTTTAACAATATTTTCTCTTGGAACACTTCTGAACTCATTTTGTGAATCCAGCATCACCTTAATATGAAAGCCAGGCAGATACTCCAAGAACATTACATGTCAATAGCTCTTATGAATATAGATGCAAAAATTCTCAACAAAATGCTAGCAAGCTGAATCCAATAGCACATTAATAGGAACATACACCAGGGCATCTGGGTGGCACAGTCAGTTAAGTGTCAGACTCCTGGTTATGGCTCAGGTCATGATCTCAGGGTTGTGAGATCAAGCTCCATGCTCAGCAAGGAGTCTGCTTAAGACTCTCTCTCTCCCCCGCCCCTGCCCCTTCCCCTTCTAAAATAAATAAATAAATCTTTAAAAAAATAAAAGGTCGGGCGCCTGGGTGGCTCAGTGGGTTAAAGCCTCTGCCTTCGGCTCAGGTCGTGATCTCAGGGTCCTGGGATCGAGGCCCGCATCGGGCTCTCTGCTCAGCAGGGAGCCTGCTTCCTCCTCTCTCTCTGCCTGCCTCTCTGCCTACTTGTGATCTCTCTCTTTGTGTCAAATAAATAAATAAATCTTTAAAAAAAATAAAATAAATAAAAGGAACATACACCATGATCAAGTGGGATTTTTACAAAATATTTATTTATTTATTTAGTTAGTTAGTTAGTTATTTGAGAGAGAGCAAGAGCAAGGGATGGGGAGGGACAGAGGGAGAGGAAGAGGAAGAGGAAATCTCAAGAAGACTCTGCACTGAGCATGAAGCCCAATGCAGAGCTCCATCTCAGGACCCTGAGTGCATGACCTAAGCTGAAATCATAAGTTGGATACTTAACTAACTGAGCCACCCAGGCACCACCAGAATATCATCTTTTAAAATATTTATTGCATCCATGATTTCCTGTCCCTTCCTGTTCTCCAGTTCTGAAAATCACTGATGACTAGAATTGCTATTTTAGAATGAAGGATTACAAACTGTTGCTGGAAAAGCTTAAGAGGAATAATAAAAGTAACCTCATGCTCTTTTATCTTCATCCTGTGATAAAGGACTAAAATAGGCGATAAAGTACCCAAGATACTATAACACATAAATATAGTTTCATCAGACAAAGTCAGGGTTTTGTTAAGTGGAAAAGTAACAGAACTATTTGGAATATTTTGGAGTTTGGTGACAACAGAATTATCATGAAAGAAGAGAGCTATTGTCAAGAGGGAAGGTTCAAGGAGATAGAGGCCTCAGCAGAATTCACAAAGAAAAATTAGGTTGAACTGGATAGGGATGAAAAAATGGAAAAAAGGATGAAAAGAAGTAGGTCTTTCAGTGGCATTTGAGTTCCTATAACTTGCTCCTCTTCCATTCTGAGGCAGCCTAATGGAAAGAATATATTCTAAAAATCAGTAGCTAAGCAAAACTTTATTGTCAGTTTTACTAACACTTGGTACATGTGCTGTATCTCAATGGTAAATGATAAATAAGAAGATACAGCTGGGGCGCCTGGGTGGCTCAGTGGGTTAAAGCCTCTGCCTTCTGCTCAGGTCATGATCCCAGGGTCCTGGGATCAAGCCCCACATCAGGCTCTCTGCTCAGCAGGGAGCCTGCTTCCTCCTCTCTCTCTGCCTGCCTCTCTGCCTACTTGTGATCTCTCTCTCTGTCATATAAATAATTTTTTAAAAAATCTTAAAGAAAAAAAGAAAATACAGCTGAAGCTCAAAGCTAAAGGGAGATCTACTCTCTTATGAGTACTGNAAAAAAAAAGAAAATACAGCTGAAGCTCAAAGCTAAAGGGAGATCTACTCTCTTATGAGTACTGAAGGGAGGGAAGGACAGTTGGAGGGAGGAATGATGTGCAAAGCATTAATCTAATTCATCAACCCAACCAGTCACCTGAATGAGAAGGGTAGGCCTACTTCACTTACCCAGTCTTCTGCTTGTTGTGAAGACACTATCCAATTTATCAAATTTTCATTTAAGTCCAAGAGCATATCAGAGGCCAAGAGACTGTGTCACCAAAAGGCACTGATGTAGCATAGTGACTCAGACTCCAGTGAATCAGGATTGTAATTCCTTCTTCCATGGAGAGGAGTGAGGATAGGGTGAAAAAAAGGAAGGCCAGAGAGGGTCACTTCAAACTCCTTTAAAATATAAGTGTGGGCTGGACCACAAGTTTCTTGTTTATGAACAGACACAGAAATATAGGAAAGAAAGGGAAATGCTTCCCCTCTTCCACAGTAGTTAATTAACCCAAAGATTTCAACAGAAACACTGGCATACGAAGGGCACCTCATACAAATGAAGTCATAGGATCATTTTAAACGTCAAGGAAACAGAATTAGCTATTGGGTTGTAGTATTTTTTAAGTGAAAACAAGGTCAGCTGACTTGATTTTCAAGGAAACTCAAGAATTATGGAACAATGAAACCAGTAAACCAGATGTTCACTGCGATTTATTCTCTTTTTTAAAAAGATTTTATTTGGGGTGCCTGGGTGCCTCAGTCTTTGGGCATCTACCTTCGGCTCAGGTCATGATCCCAGGTTCTTGGGATGGAGCCCCACATCAGGCTCCCTGCTCTGCGGGAAAGCCTGCTTCTCCCTCTCCCACTCCCGCAGTTCCCCTCTCTCGCTGTGTCTCTCTCTGTCAAATAAATAAGTAAAATCTTTTAAAAAAATAAAAATAAAAGATTTTATTTATTTACTTCTGAGAAGGAGAGGAGGGACAGACACAGAGGGAGAAAGAATTTCAGACTCAATGCCAAAGGTGGAGTCCGATGTGGGGCTCAATCTCACAACCCCAAGATCATGACAGGAGCTGAAATCAAGAGTTGAACACTTATTTATTACTGAATGTTGGAAATGAAAGTTTCCATACCTTATTTCATGAACTGGTACAAGCTTCCCAAATCATGAGATGCTGTTCTTTACTTGTTCCTCAGTTTTATATTCCAAATTTTAAGCAACTTCTTCACTTCAAGAGAAAGTGAATGATAAATTCCTTGTGGACCAGAACATATTAATTAATCTCTTTTTCTCATAAAAATCTAGCATGGTGGCTAACACATAGTAGATGCTCAATAAATGTTCATTAATTAGAGGAGGAAACAAGTAGTATGTATAGGAACCAACTGGAGCTGGATATCACTGAAGGTTAAATATTTAGAAATTTTGAGAGCCAGTCATGGTTAGCTTAAAAGCCACCATGATGGAAGTATTTATACCATAGAAATCAGCAAACACGGGCGCCTGGGTGACTCAGTGGGTTAAAGCCTCTGCTTTCAGCTCAGGTCATGATCTCAGGGTCCTGGGATCGAAGCCCGCATCGGGCTCCCTGCTCAGCAGAGAACCTGCTTCCCCCTCTCTCTGCCTGCCTCTCTGCCTACTTGTGATCTCTCCCTCTCTCTCTCTGTGTCAAATAAATAAATAAAATCCTAAAAAAAAAAAAAAAGAAAGAAAGAAATCAGCAAACACTATGAAATCAGGACCTGCTTGCCTATTTATTTATTTATTTATTTATTTATTTATTTATTTATTTAGAGGGCTAATTTTTCAGCACACCACTGCCCATCCCTGCCATTGTCACGCACGCTAATCTTTTCACTGTGGGAGTATCTCTCTTCCAGGTGATTTGAACCTAAGTTTACTAACTTCTACCAGACGACAATAGAGCCAAATGTCTTTTCTGTCTATTTTGCATTATCAGGTATATTTTGTTTGGTTACATCTTAAGAACGTGTCAAAATCTGGATGTATTAAGGGCTCTTAATCTGGATTTAGAGATATATGGATGTGTATTTTTTTTCTCTTTGGTTTTAAGTACATATTCATGTAGACTTTTTAAAAAGCCTAATACCTAAAAGTTAGCATTGGTCAAGGGAACCCAAGGGAAAAGCTAAATAAACTCTGGCAAACTAAAAGAATTTATGAAATTACAAGTACACATAAAGATTCCCTGACATGATGTTGAAAACAGTGAAGCTATTCGTTCCCATGCAGTAGCAGCCTGTTTTGTGCCTTGAACAAAAGGAACGAAAATTAATCCTTCAAACACTTTTACCAACATTTCAAAGCCAAGGTCCAAATATATTGAATACTGCCACTTATAAGCATTCCTGTGGCTCTTACAAAACATCACTCTGACTAAACTCTATATATGAAGGAAAAAAGGGGAAATTAAGTGCCTCACCCTAATGCACAATGTTTCAAAAGCATTATTCGTGTCTTTGGTATTTATTTTAAAAGACTCCTTTTTTCAATTCAGTGAGAAAATGCAGTCAAATAGATTGATTTTGAAAGATCACTAGTCTCAGAACCCTAGTATTTTTTATTGCCTTCTCGATATTGAAAAGTCTTTATTTTTTCAGAAAACTAGACAGCAAAGAACGGTGAACATTTAGAACTAACAAAATTTCTCACAAGTTAGCTACTCATAGGCATTGACCTTTTTATTATTCTTAAATACATAGCAACAGAAGCAAATGACTCTGTTTACACTCACTATATGATATGCTACTTCATATAACCATGAATTTCCCATTCCTCAAGGGTAAAGCACTGGATCATCTGGAGCAATCCAATGTAATTTCTTCTATAAATTCAACCTAGAGAAATCACTGAAGACTAATGGAAATTTATGAAATAAATGGCCTGAGATAAATAAATGAGACTATGAGGCTTATCTAATTCAAAATTGTGAAGTTTTTCTGGATAATCTTCATGCCTTCTTATCCTTCTCTATGTCCTCTCTAGGCAGAAATATATCTAAAGCGAATGAAGTTTTTATTTTAGCCAACCTGACAGGTATAAGGTGATATCTCATTGTGGTTTTAATTTACACTTCCCTGATGATTAGTGACGTTGAGTATATTTTCTGTATCTGTTGGCCATCTATATGTCTTCTTTAGAGAATGGCTAAAATCAAAAAGCCAAGAAAAAACAAGTGTTGGTGAAAATGTGGAGAAAAGGGAACTGGCATACACTGTTGGTGGGAATGTAAATTGGTATAGCCACTGTGGTAAACACTATGGTGGTTCCCAAAAAGTTAAAAATTGAAATAACAGCCTAGAAACGAACCCACGATTATATGGTAAATGCATTCTGACAAAGGAGGCAAAAATATACAATAAGAAAAAGATAGTCTCTTCAACAAATGATGTTGGGAAAACTGCACAGCTATATGCAAAAGAATGAAAATGGATGACTTTCTTACACCATACACAAAAAATAAGCTCAAAGTAGATTAAGGACCTAAAATGTGAGGCCTGACCATAAAAATCATAGAAGAGAGCTACAGGCAGTAATTCATCTGACATCGGTTATAGCAACATTTTTCTAGATAGGTCCCTTGAGACAAGGGAAACAAAAGCAACAATAAACTATTGGGACTACATCAAAATAAAAAATCTTCTAAACACAGCAAAGGAAACAATCTACAAAACTAAAAGACAACACACCAAATGGGAGAAGATATTTCTAAATCACATATCTGATAAAGGGTTAGTATGCAAAATATGCAAAGAACTGATACAAATCAACACCAAAAAAACAAACAATCCAATTTAAAAATGGGCAGAAGACATGAACAGACATTTCTCCAAAGAAGAAATACTATATTGTACATCTGAAACATGACACTGTATGTTAACTATACTGGAATTAAAATTTTTAAAAGTTTAAACAAAATTAGTAGAAAAATCAATCAATCAAAATGGAAATAGAAAATCCATATGTTCTAATAATTCCACTACTACTACTACCATTCTACAACTACCTAAAGGAAAAAACCCCACTAATTTGAAAATATATATGCACCTCTAAGTTTACTGTAGCATTATCTACAATAGCCAAGATATGGAAGCAATCTAAGTGTCTATTGATAAACAAATGGATAAGTAAAATGGAAGATATATACATATATAATGAAATATATGTATGGAATGGAAGAGGAGATAGCTAGCTAGCTAGCTAGCTAGATAGATAGATAGATAATGGAATATTACACAGAACATAAAAAAGTATGAGATTGTGCCATTTGCAACAACATGGATGGACCTAGAGGGTATTATGCTAAGTGAAATAAGTCAGACTGAGAAAGACAAATGCCGTATGACTTCACTCATATGTGGAATCTAAAAAACCAAATGAATAAACAAACAAACAAAAAGTGGGATCAGACCTATAAAAACAGAGAACAAACTGATGGTTGCCAGAGGGGCAGGGGGTAGAAGGATGGGCAAAATGACTGAAAGGGAGTGGGAGATAGAGGTTTCCAGTTATGGAATGAATAAGTCATAGGAAAAATAAAGCATAGAGAGTACAGTCAATGGTACTATAAAAGCAATGTATGGGACGGACAGTAGCTACACTTGTGGTAAACAAAGCATAACATAAAAATTTGTCCAATCACTCTGTTGTACACCTGAAATTAATACAACATTGTGTGTCAACTACACTCAGACAAAAAAATAATAATAAAGTGAATGAAGCTTAAGCTTTAGGGTCTCTCTCTTACGTGGACCATCCTAAAGGCTGGAAACATTCTCGTGGTGGTTAAGGTTTTTTGCCAACTTTGCCAACTTTGCCAACTTGGCTAGGCTACACTCCCCAATAATTCAATCACACACTAATCTAGGTATTGCTGTGGAGATATTCTGTAGATATGATTAAAGTCTATAATGAGTTGACTTTAAGTAGGCATTTCATCTGCTGAAGACCTTAAGAGTAGAACTAGAATAACCTTGATGAAGAAATTTTAGCTCTACAGCAGTTTTATGCCTGAAAGTTCCAGCCTGCTCTAAAGATTTCAGACTTACATAATCATATAAATATATTTTTTGTAATCACTCTCTTGCTATATATCCCCTACCGGTTCTGTTTCTATGACTGAACACTGACTGCCACAGACCTTAATGTGTGCATATGTTTTTATTAAACACAATATGTAAGATATTTTAATTGCAATACATCGCAACAATGACCTCTTTCCACTCTGACTTGCCTACCACGCTGGTGGAGCGGTGTTGCAGTTGCCACAGGCATTTGGGGGGATCTCCCTAAGGGGAAGATGAGCTGGACATCTGAAGATATGAAGATATGAAACAGACTGTGTCTTTTTCACATTTCCTCACACCATGCCTTGCACAGTACCTATGGCAAAGACGGCTAGCAACTACATTTCCTAAGTGCCCTTGCATGGGCATGTGGCCCATGTGACCAGTTCTCACCAATGAAATGTTAGTGGAAGAGTCCTGCTCAGTGTCAAGGCTTTTAAGAAGCACATGTACCTTCTTTGCATTCACCAGCTAGATTCACATGACTACAAGTCCCCAGGATGGTGAGGCCACAAGATGGAAGGAGTCTGGCTTCCTGACTCGTTGCATGAATGAGAGCCAACTAGGAACACCTTCTTCAAATCATTATGATACCAAGAAATAAATGCCTATCGTGTGTAAAAAGTAGACATGTCTGGGTCTTCTTGTTCTGCAGTCAAGCAATCAAATAGTGCCTATATAAACGCACCTAATATAAGTTTATTGAATTAAAAGTGACAGACTAAGACAAGCCTTCAAGCCTCTGCATAGAGTCCCATACACATCCTATTTCATGCTTTGTAGTTATTTAAGGAAAGGAAAAAAATGATGGAATGCATGACTTGTCAATTAAGGCCATGGTGAAAATAGAAAGTAGAAAAAGATGCAATGGCTGAGTTTTAGTCAGTCATGTGAGGTGGGTAATTATAGTTTTGCCATCCGACACCATTCCCCACTCCCATGACCATCATCTCAATTGCATTTGGCAAGCCCAGCTTTTCCTGCCCTCAGTCCAGGAGCTTAAGATGGGGCTCTACCTCAAGCTCCAGGGATTTCAATGTGATTCATACCAAACCTATCAGAATCCCAAGTTCCCTTTGTCACAGTGACTGGTTCAGGAATGAACACGAACCCAATTGGTACACCTTCATCTCACTAACTATAGAAGTTGGCTCAAGGATAGGCATGTAACACAAGTTTGTCCATTTTTCACGAATTCATTGAATTACAGGGAAGTTACCAGGAAGACAGGTCCCTGGCCTCTTCTGGGTGACAATATGAAGTTGGAACTGCTGCAGCCATCTCACTGCGGCAAGATGAGAGCCCATCTGAAAATGACATTAACCTATGGAATAGAACAATGCCAAGGGACAGAGATAGATCATGTTCAGCCTCTGAAGCAATGTGGATCTGAAGCAGACACTAGCCCTGTACATTTCTCTTCTAGTAGATAAATGCCTCTTTGCTTAAGCCAACTTAGGTTGGGTCTTCTGTCACCATGATTATAAAAGCTCTGACCGATATATCATAGAAGGTTTTAGGATGGAGGCAATGCGCCCTGCCACATCTGGGTGCAGCTAGCAGTTTTGTCGGATCCCTCTGATGGGCAATCAGAGGCCTAGGCTCGAGAACAGAGTACTGGAATCTGTGGTGCTTAAAAATGAAAGTCTGGGGCTATGGCAGGGTTTTATTCCCCATTCCTATATGATTTCCATTAATTGTCTATCTGTAAGCCATCACCAATATTAAGACAGACCAGAATTCCTGGGTACAAGTATTTCCCCAATTTTAGCCCTAAGTATCTTTTTAAAACTTTGCATTTTAATTGCTCTGTAATAAACAAGCTGAATCAAAACAATGTGTTAACCACACACGGGGGACTTGTCTACAGCCCCCATGCCCTGCTTTCCTACCTTCTTGCCACTCCTATGCTTTTCCCAAAGAGAAATTCCAGAGTTACACCAGCTTAAAGCTAGTTGAAAATTTTGCTCAGTAGAAAAAATCAACAGCAGGACCAAAATGGCTCTTCAGCATCTGGAGGAAAGATCTAAGATTTTCAGTGAGATTGGCATGGAGCACCGAGGACCAGGAGTTGATGACCTGATAAAGACGACATGGTTAGTTAGAAGGAATGAATGGGATGCTGTCTGAATTGCTTTGGAGATAGTCAGTAATGAGAGTAACCAGTCTTTCACATGATCTTTGTGACAGGTCTCATTTGCTGCCTTGATCCATTTAAAGGACTGAGAAAGTGACCAAAATTGGGGCTTGGAACATTCACTTGAAGTTCTAAAGACACAGTGGACAACCTCTATTCATATCAATATTGCCAAATCAAACACTTGGACTTCTCACAATTTTGTTTCTCTGCCTCCCCACACCTTATCCTGAAAGCCTATATGAGCGTTAACAGGCAGTACAGTCTTGGTTCAGCTCCCCCAGACTTTGTTAAATGCACCCCTTCCAACTACCATCCCATATTCTCACAGATTCGTTTCAGATAACCTATTGAGGAAGGTCAGTATAGAGACCTGCTCTAACCACAATGTAGGGAGTCACAAGTTCATACTCCATTTATGCCTCCAATAATTGTATTTGTTTCCATTGCATTAGATGTTCCAAGATAATGAATACTTCCATAGCAACAAAAGTCTGACAATAAACTGTTACCTTGATTTTCACATTTTCTAAGAAAAATCCAAACCAGAAATCTCAGCAATGAATGTGCAATAATGGCTACAAGGTGAACAGTTTTTCTATTCCTTTTTCTTAACAACATTATTGATTGATTCTCTTGGACAGGAATGTAGATTAGATTAGATGATCTTTTTTTTCAGTTGTAGAGCTTGTCACTAGCAATTAAAATATGCAGTCGCTTTTGAACAGCACAGGTGACACGAGGGAGATTTATTATATTCTAACACAAATGATTTACAAATGCAATTTTATTTTTAAAACTCCTATCCTTTCTGTCTCTCTGGTTACAATTGTCAAAGTATTCCAAAAGCAGAAAGTATGTGTGTAACTGGAGAAGAAGTACAAAATATTTTAGATAGTAAGTGCTTTACAGGCTGAATTCAAAGGACTGCTATGACTATACCTTTTTTTTTTTTAAACCAATCACCTTTCTTGGCAGGGAAACCTCCTTTACATTGTGGAAAACCAGAAAACACTTTGTAATGAATTACAGTTAAGGAAAGGCTATACCTGTCAGCCACAAGGAAACTGAATGCCGGCACCTGGAATTTAAGTCCTGGAAATGTTGAGGGGGTCAAGGCTCTCAGAATCAGCAGCTGCTTTTGTAAGGGTTTAGACTGGACCCCCGTATAGAACACAGGCATGTGCAAGAGAATCCCCGAAAATTTAGACCTTCAGTGAAGTCAGCATAAGTCCTAAAAGTACAGATCCCTAAACATCTGCCCAAAATGTTTCTAAACTGGCTTTACTGGGTATAACTTAAAAAGTGAATATTTCATTTTTCTGGACCTTGTGATTGTAGTTTTAGAGAGCCAATAAATAGCACTCCTCTCTTGCCTACCCCAGTAAGTTCCAAGATTCTGAGAGATGAAAGCATGACCTTCATTTTTTTTAAAGGTTTATTCATTTGAGAGAGAGAGAGCATGAGCAGAGGGAGGGGCAGAGAGAGAGAGAGAGAGAATCCTCAAGCAGACTCCCCACTGAGTGTGGAGCCTGACAGGGACTCCAACCCAGGAGATCATTACCTGAGCCGAAGGTAGATGCTCAACCTACTGAGCCTAGGTGGCCACCTAGGCTCAGTTGGTGGCTCAGTTGGTTAAGCAGCAGCCTTCGGCTCAGGTCATGATCCCAAGGTCCTGAGACAGAGTCCTGTGTCCAGCTCCCTGCTCAGCAAGGAGTCTGTCTCTCCCTCTCCTTTCCCCACCCCCGCTTGTGTACTTGGTCTCTCTCAAATAAATAAAATCTTTTTTTTTTAAAGGCCAGCCTCAATAAATTTCCCAACACACTGCCATCATATTGAGCTTGTGCTTAAGGAATATTCCAGTGAACTCATTGTACTGGGATTCGAGACTGGCACCTGCTCCTCCTGACACTGAATCAACAGACAAAAGGGGGAATGATTATATGGCTAGGGGTTGATTGATCTTAAGTGAAAAGGGGGAAACTGAGGTTGCTAATACACAAAAGAAATGAGTTTGGAAAACAGATGTTCCAGTAGGACACTTCTTAATACTATCATCTCCTGTGAGTGAAGTTCACGGAAAACAATAATCAATTTAAGTACAAATGCCAATGGTTCAGACCCTTCAAGGATGAGAATTAGGGTTCCCTCACCAGGCAAAGAATCACAACCGTGGAGGTAAATGTTCACAGCCAAGGAAATATTGAAGGGGTAGTAGAAGAAGGCAGTTATAAATTTTAGCTACATCCATGTGACCTGTTGCAGAAACGAGAATTGTAAGCCTTACCAGTGTTTTTACTTAGCTTTATATGACTATTTTTGTTTTCTTACTTCCTTCACCCCTTGTTATCTAATATAATATGTGTTAATAGTAGTTAACTATTTAAATTAACAGGATATCAAAAGGGGAATGTAAATCAACTAGGAGAAGAATGAACACCCAAACACACAAAAAGAGACATGTAGAAATGGATAAAGTCACCTAGGGAATGAAAGAGAAGAAAAGTGATCTGAGAATGAAAAAGGAAAGAGGAAAAAGAGCTGGAAAAATGAAGAGGATCCGCCAAAAGGAGACTAAGACGGAGCAACCGTCTTTGAGACAGTTCTTAAAGAATATGGCCAAATTTATGCACATACTCAATAGATCTCACTGTTGGGATTCATTCTAATTACCATAACGGAAAACAAAAACAAAAACCTTTGGCCCCAAAAGTGGAAATCTGGAGCACAAAGAAATTATTGGTTTTAGTAGGTATCTGGCCAACAACTTCCTGGCCAAACTGGATTGCATCAAGATTCTGAGGTTCCTAGTACAACCCAGAATAGCCTATGTGTTGGCAACAGTAGAGACAGGTTATGGTTTCTGAAGAGTCTTTCCATTAATAAAATTGCCTCTCTCTCAAATCTTCTAATGACAAAAGAAAGTTTTAACCATTTAACTGTAATCAAGTTATTTAAAGCTACCTAACAATTGAAAATGTTAGGAAATTGTATGTAAACACAGGTGTGTAAAATGGTAGTTAATTTTATTGCTTGACACTACTTTAACATTCCAATCGAAGTTGGGGGAAATTTGAGATTCAGTGAAGTGCTCATATGAGAGGGCTAAATCTACAACATAGTTGTCGTTTTCTTATCCTAGAAACTGCTCATTTAATCTAACAGAATATCTCTGTAAATTCAAGTATGAATGTCAGTATGTAGAGTAGCAAAAAAAAAATCATGAAAGAAACTCTTTTCCATCTATAGTAGAGATTTTCAACCCTGCCTGCAATTAGAATCACTTCAGAAACTTTTTAAAAACACAGATGCCTGAGATCCACTCCAGATTAGTTTCAGCATAATGACATGAAGGGTGGGATGGGGGATCGGCACAGATACGCTTTCAGGAGCCCCTCATGTGATCCTGAGGTACACCAAGGTCTAGAACAATGGTTCTCAATCTTGGTGCAGTTAGAATCACCTCGTGAGGTCTTGAAATTTGTTGACGGCTAAAGCACACCTTAGACCAATTAGATTAGAACCTCGATTGCTTGATTCAGGCATCAGTATTTTTAAAGCTCCCCTAGTGATTACAATATGTAACAAAGACTGAGAACACTGCTTTTGAAACATTGGTTTAATGGAACCGGTTGCATTGGTTTACCTTCTTTCTTAATTTTGGTATAATTAAATTAATGTATACATGTATGTTTCACCAATAGAAGAGTATATTGGTTTGTTTTTGTACCAGATATTCTATTGGAAGCAGAACTTTCTATAAAAAAGAGACATGAACTTATGAGGCACAGTAAGTCTTGAACCGTAATAGTCCTGAGAACTCTCCTCTGCCCATTTGCCTCCTATGGCTTTAAAGATGGAGAAATATAGAGAAAGCTATGGATGAAAAAGGAACAAGGCAGCCATCATGGATGGAAGCTGCATGTTCAAGGTCACAGACAGAAGGATCCTGGGTCCTGGATAATGACAGACATTGTAGAACAGTTCCCCAGTCTTAAGTCACCTACTCAGACTTTAACATGAGAGAGAACTGATCTCTATCTTATTTAAACACTGTTATTACTGGGAGACTTTCAATAGCCGAAACTGTATCCTAACTAATACAAGTCCTGACCAGGCAGTCTTGCTATAAAGGTATATCTCTTATTCAAATAAGTGTATCTCTTATTTATTCTTATTAAATGTTTTTAATGCATACAGTTGTCATTCAACCTGGATGACAAAAAACTTCCTAGTACAGCCACAAAATGCATCTGTGAGCAGGAAGAGTCTCCTACACAATGGATAGTTTCACTCTTAATTTTGGCACATAGGGCAATACTCCTCATAGTTCACCTATGAATGACTTTCAAAAGTTCAGACTTTTACAAGGCTCTTGTAAGTGGAACAAAACATTTAAAAAAATCTTTTTCAGGGTGCCTGTATGTCTCAGTCAGTTAAGCATCCAACTCTGGATTTTGGCTCAGGTCATGATCTCAGGGTTATGAGATTGAGGCCCCCAGTTGAGGGCTGGGTGCTGGATGTGGAATCTGCTTAAGATTCTTTCCCTCTCCCTCTGCCCCCACCCCCAATATTTTTTCCAAACACGTGAATGTAAAGATGTTATTTAAAAATCTTTTTTAATAATCAAATTCAGTCAATGCCAAAGTAAGATATGTAATTGTAATTTATATATTAAAAATATAAATTTTCTGGCTTTCCGCCATCATGTAGGTAACATATTCCTATCTCACAAATTAAACAACTCCAGAACATCTGTCTCCAGTCTCTTCATTCCATGTTTTAATTTTTATATTACATTATCTATGTTTCAGTTAAATGTAATTCCAAAATTATGCTATTTTTCTTTTATAATTATTAATCTCTCTGTGAATTACAGGGTATAATAATGAGCCAGTTAACCATTTCAATTTTAAATCCTTTCTTCACAAGTTAGCTTGTGCTGCAATTTGAAATTTTGCCACTGGATGGCACCAAATTTTACCTTTTAAAATCAATTGAATTTTCAATTGAAATTGAGACTGGTGCGCAGCAGTAAATATTTAAATTACAGGAGTTAATCAAGAACTAAACGCTTCAATCAGGTAAAATCACATCCTGATCCCCAAGTCAGTGCTAAAAATCAACATTTTTTACCACATGTTTGTAACTGAAGAAATAAAGCATGTGTACCATGAACATTTCAATTCCAAAGTGCTGACTCAAAATAAATTCTATGTAACAACACTAATGAATGTTTAAACTTGAAATTAGATTAATCCAAAGGAAAACTGTTCAAGTACATAAGTCACAATAAACTTTAACTGGGTACAAAGACACATAAAGTTATGCAAATATGCTCCAACTTTGTAAATTCAGGTTGAACAGTATCTAAAGCTTACAATAACCATCTATTTTCTTGAACAACCTGCTCTAAGAGTTTCACTCCAGTGTTCTGTGCCCTTGGTAGGTTTTCTCAGTCTTTCTGTGGTTTGAGAAGTCATCTTTTGATTTCCCTATCAAACTGGCCTTCTCTTAAAGGAAGTAAACCTTCAACATGTTCTTGTCTCATCCTTCTTCTCTCCTCTGATGGTAATCTATATATTCAATCCAAAATTGTATTTTAATAATTTCATAATATATACATGTATCAAATCATCACATTCCGCACCTTAAACTTCCACAGTGTTATATGTCTATTATAGCTGAATAAAACCAGGGGTAAAAAGTTGTACTTTGTATATGGGCTGGTTGGGCATTGTAACCAGCCTTCTCGTATACTACCAAGAAAAACTATGCACAGAAAAAGGAGGAAAACCAGCAAAGGATAGCTCACGGGAGACAAGAGAAAAGTCCTGCAGGACAGTTCCTTTCTCCCAGTTGCTTGGACCAGAAGTACATGGAATCATCCTCGACTCCTCTCTATTTTTCATACTAACCCATTAGCTCTATTTCCCGACCTTCAGGGCTGCTATGGTCTGAATATTTGTGTCCCCCTAAAATTCAGATGTTAAAATCCTAAGGCCCAATGTGATATTAGGAGATGGAGCCTTTGAGGGGTGCTTAAGTCATGAGGGTGGGGCCTTCATGAATGGGATTAGTACTTTTGAAGATTTTTTTTTAAAGATTTTATTTATTTATTTCACAGCGGGAGAGAGATCACAAGGAGGCAGAGAGAGAGAGGGGGAAGCAGGCTCCCCACCTGGGATCATGACCTGAGCCGAAGGCAGAGGCTTTAACCCACTGAGCCACCCAGGCGCCCTGAAGATTCTTTTTTAAGTGATCTCTATGCCCCACATGGGGCCCAAACTCACAACCCCGAAATCAAGGGTTCCACTGACTGAATCAGCCAGGTACCCTGGGATGAGTACTTTGATAAGACCTTACAGACCCCTGGTCCGTTCTGCCATATGAGAATGCAACAAGAAGTCTGCAAGCCTTCAGCAGAACCTAAACATGCCAGGACCATGATCTTAGACTCCAGGCCTCCAGAACTGTGAGAACTGATTTCTGCTCTTTATAAGCCACTCAGCGTGCGGCTTTGGTAGCAGCAATCTGAAAGGACCAAGACAAGGACTCAATCACTTCACTCTAACCCTGTTCTGAGCCACTACCATTTCTTGCCTCCATTATATCAACAGCCACACAACCGGCCTCTGCTACCACCCTCCCTCCCTACAGCCTACTGTCAACACAGTTGCCAAGGATCCTGCTACATGTGATCCTGCTACTCTGCTGCTCAAAAGCCTCCAGTGGCTTTTTCTTCTTCGGTGAGTGGAAAGGTTGTGATTTTTGAGGTACATCTTTGTATTTCCTGATAGCAAAAATTTACCTTCCTGAAGCAAACCTGTAAAGAGTGTCAAGCTACCTTCGGCATGACCCCTTCCTTAAAGCATCTGTCTTTCCTATTGTAGTAAAACCGACATCAGTGATGATGATAATGATAACAGCATGTATATATATGCCCCAGGCTCTGTGGTCTGTGGTCAGTACCAATCAAATGTTCTCAACATCATTTGAGATAGGTATTATCATTTTCTCCTTTTATAGAAGAGGATCCTGAGCTCCTAGTAACTGCCAAGATAAGCAATAAGGCCATGACCCAAACCTAGATCAGCCTCTTTATGCCCTTGTTCTCATAATGCCCTCTTGTGTTGTCACGGGGGTCCAGAGGCCACAGTGGCTGGTTCTTCTACGTGTTTCAGATTCCATCACTCCTTCCACTTCACTCAGATCAGAACTTCCCAGTTCTGTGCCTCAGCTCTGGGCTGGGAAATTTTATTAACTGATCTCAAAGACAAAAACTTGGTTTATGAATTCTAATGTTCATTTTTAAACACAATTATATGTGTTTGGTATAATTCTCTTGTTGTAAAGATATACTGTCTTGAAGCAAAAGAGTGGCCTTGGTGCTGAGCTCTGTGGCAGAGGGAGATATGTGGGGCAGGTAGAGGTTATTCCCAATGAAAGGCAGGAAGTTGGGGGTGGGGGGGAGCAGAATAAAGCCCCCTCTGCAGGGCATTCCCACCTCAAGACACTTTCTGTCATGCCTAAACATTGCCCACTAATCTTAATCTTCACATCAAAATGAATTCTCTCCATATTTTTTAATAATTCCATTTCACTATTTCCCCCAAGGAAATATGCTGGAAATACTCAGGAAATATGCTGAAACTGCACAATACATAGTACAGACTAGTTATAAGGAAAGTCCCCCTACATTAAATATTGGGTTCCATACTGAGGGCCAATGGAACCCCAATCTCTAAGGGTATTTTTAAAAATTATAGCAATGCCTATCATCTACTCCCAAAACTCCTCTCCAGCTTGTATGAATGAAACTTGGAACAGTTATGCCTGGGAAGAATAATGAGCTTTCAGATTTCTCAGGGACTGATTATGTTGTTTTGTAAGCTTCCTTGCATGTTTTTCATATATGTATTTTATTTCTATATCGGTCAGAACTGTTAGTTGAAAATAACAGAAAGATACCTCAAACTGTGTTTTCAAACCAAAAAGGTAATTAGGAAGTTCAAACACAGACAGCTAAATTTGAGGGCCCCAACAATGGCATCAGCCTTAGTCTCTCCTTCCCATGTCTCTCAACTTTGTTGCCTTCTGTGCTGGTATCCTTCTCAAACATGTTTTTGTTGCTGTAGTTGTTTTGGCTTTTTTGATGAGGTTTGGTTTTGGTTTTTTTTTTTGTGGCTTTTTATTTATTTATTTTTAAAGATTATTTATTTATTTATTTGACAGAGAAAGAGAGAGATCACATGCAGACAGGCAGGCAGAGAGAGGAGGTAGCAAGCTCCCCGCTGAGCAGAGAGCCTAATGCAGAGCTCGATCCCAGGACCCTGAGACCATGACCCGAGCTGAAGGCAGAGGCTTTAACCCACTGAGCCACCCAGGCACCTTTTTGTGGCTTTTTAAAAAGATTTTATTTATTTATTTGAGAATGAGAAAGAGCAGGGGGAGGGATACAGGAAGAGGGAAAAGCAGGCTCCCCTCTAAGCATGGAGCCCAACATGGGGCTGGATCCCAGGCCCCTGGGATCATGACCCGGGCTAAAGTCAGACACTTAGTTGACTGAGCCACCCAGGCACCCCAGGTTTTTTTGTTTTTAATGAAGGCCCATGGGCAGCTTCAACTCAAATTTTCCCGGGGTAACAATTTGTACAAAGAGTTTTTTTCCCAACAGCTCCATCAAAACTCTCAGTTTATTGAGCTGATGTAGGACTCATGCCCAGTCTTGAACCAATCATGATATTTGGGGAGTGGTCATCTCCAAAAGGCCAGGCCTGTGACATAGATGCCTACCTCTGAAGAAACCCCAACCCAATATACAAATTGAGAGTAAGGTGGTCAAGTCCTGAAAGGGTGAGAAAAGATGCTGGGAAAAAAAAAAATTAAAAAGAGATGTCCTTTACTCTACAACATCTGTGTCTTCACCAGGCTATAAACTTATCAAGAGTAAGGACTACATCTGACAATTATTTGTATTCCCCAGATAGTACCCAAAATAGTACCATACATAAAAGCTTATAAATAAATGTCTATTTACAAATTTCCTAGCTGCCTGAATTTAATTGATCTCTAGACCAAAATTGATCTCTAGATCAAAAGATGTGTTTCCCTCCCTAAATAAGTTACTTCTTAAATTCCACTAATGTCTATACAGTAAAAAACATACACAAGATGCTATACTTAGTGTTTTGATGCATATTATTTCATGTAATAATGAGTCCAACCATATGCTAAGTACTATTTCTTTTACAGAATAAGGAAACTGAGCTTCTGAGAGGTTAAATAATTTGTTTTAAGGCCTCCCAGTTAATAAATGAAGAAGCTTGGGGAGGTTTTTTATTCTAATGCCAAATTATTTCCACTAGACTAGAGGTAGACATTTAAAGGCGACATAAGTGTTCGGACAGAAAGTTACGTTAAATAATTGAAGTGGGATACTTTTAGGAAAGACTTGTAATCATGCTTATGGTATAAATCAATCTTTATTGACTTAATGCTGAACTCCTTATATATTTGATACTTGCCTGGTTACCAGAAGCATTTGAGTTAGGGCTCTCCACAGGACCATGAGGGGCTTAGAGAAAGAAGTCATTCATGCTCCATAGCTTCACATCAATGTTATTTCCTTGTTAAAATGTACTGTATTTATACACATTTGAAAATTACATCTAAATTATCCAGTATTGGGGGCGCCTGGGTGGCTCAGTCAGTTGGTCAGCTGACGCTTGATTTCGGCTTGGGCCATGATCTCAGGGTACTGGGTCTGGGCCCTTCGTCAGGCTCCACACTCAGCAGGAAGTCTGCTTCAGGATTCTCTCTCTGTCTCTCTACTCCTTTCCCACTCACTTGCGCACTCTCTCTCCCTCTCTAAAATAAGTAAATTAATTTTTTAAGAAAGAGTAAGCT
The DNA here is from genome assembly GCA_002007465.1 of Ailurus styani. Classification (NCBI taxonomy): domain Eukaryota; kingdom Metazoa; phylum Chordata; class Mammalia; order Carnivora; family Ailuridae; genus Ailurus; species Ailurus styani. The sequence goes on from LNAC01000151.1 coordinate 1,198,425, forward strand.
GTCTGATATCAAATAAATAAATAACAGTATTGATAGAGTCAAAGAAAAATAGAACAAAATGGAGAATACAAAAACATACAAATCTATATGATAAACATGGCATTCTAATCAGGAAAGGATTGGCTATTCAGTAAGTGGTATCATCACAACTGGCTGTTCATTCGGGGGAAAAATTAAATTTGGTTTATATTACACATAAAAGGAAATTCTAAAAGAAATGGAGTACTAAAAGAAAATATATTTAATAAGATATATTTTCATAATTTGGTGGTAAAGAAGACTTTGTAAGCAAATTATGAACATCAAAGCCATAAAAAAAAAGAGTGAAATATTTGACTAGAGAAGTTAAGACCTTCCACATGATGGAAGGAATTACAAACCAATAACAAACTATGGGGGCCAAAGAGTGCTTGTAAAACTGATGAAGTCAGAATAAACTATGTGGAATGTACCAGTGTCAATTTCCTGGTTTTGACAGTGTACTATCATTACACAAGATGTTATTGTTGGCAGAGGCTAGGTGAAGAGCACATGGTATCTCCAGATGTATATTGTGTGTGGGGGCGGGAGGGCAACTTTGTGTGTATCTCTCTTTTTTTTTTTTTAACATTTTATTCATTTATCTGACAGAGACAGTGAGAAAGGGAACACAAACAGGGGGAGTGAGAGAGGGAGAAGCAGGCTTCCTGCCAAGCAGGGAGCCTGATGCAGGGCTTGATCCCAGAACGCTGGGGATCATGACCTGAGCTTAATAACTGAGCCACCCAGGCACCCCTGTGTGTCTCTCTATATAATGGTTAATTTTATGTGTCAACTTGATTGGGACATGGGGTGCTCAGATTAAACATTATTTCTGGGTGTGTCTGTTAAGGGTATTTCTTTCTTTTTTTTTTTTTTTTTAAAGATTTTATTTATTTGACACACAGAGAGAGATTACAAGTAGGCAGAGAGGCAGGCAGAGAGAGAGGAGAGAGGAGGAAGCAGGCTCCCCGCTGAGCAGAGAGCCCGATGCGGGCCTCGATCCCAGGACCCTGGGATCATGACCTGAGCCGAAAGCAGAGGCTTTAACCCACTGAGCCACCCAGGCGCCCAAGGGTATTTCTTGATGAGATTAGCATTTGGAGTGGTGGGTTCAGGAGACTGTCCTCCTTAATGTGAGTTGGGCATCATCCAATCCACTGAGGGACTGAATAGAACAGAAAAGCAATGAAGAGGAGCCCACTCTCTCTGCCTGAGTGGTTGAACTAGAACGTGAGTAGTCTCTTCCCCTCGGATCAGGACTTATACTACTGACCCTCCAGTTCTTGAACAACATACCACTGGCTTTCCTGGGTCTCCAGCTTGCAGACAGCAGTTCATGGAACTTCTCAGCCTCCATAATCATATATATATTTATATCATCTTACTGGTTCTGTTTTTCTGGAGAACCCTAACATGCCATAATTATTTTAAAGTAAAAAGTTTTAAAAAGTCTAAATATGATGTGTGTGTGAACTGAACAATTAAAAAAAACTTGTGTTTAGTTGTGGGAAGTGATAAATACATTAAGTATCTGTAGAGAAGATAAGCAAACACACTTAATATTTCCATGGAACAGCATTGTCAAGGAAAGTCTAGGCTCAACAAAACTGGAGCCCCGGGTCCTACACTGAGCAAGAGCAGGCAAGTTCCTTAATCTCTATATGCCTCTGTTTCTTATCTATAAAATGGACCTCATAATAGCTACCACATTGGGGCTGTTGTGAGAATTCAATGAGCTAATGTCTGTAAAGCACTAGGCCCAGTGGCTTGCAAGTCGTAAGTATTCAATACATAGTAGTTACAATTAAAATTATATTCACTCATATTTAAGTATATTGTATAAGTGTCAACACCTACATAATTTGGGGTTTTTATTGTAGTTCTAAATCTAGTACAAGTCTAAATAATGTTATGAGAGCCATTTTCAAACTCATTTTTGTACTAGAAAATAATTTATGAAATCTTTATATGAGACCATTACAGCTTTAATTTTCTTCACTCTCTATTTCTCAGCATGCTAGAGAGTATATTATCCTATGGGCTATTTAGTCTTGGAGTTTCGTTCACACTATCCTCAGGAACTGTTGCCAAGGTGCACAGATGAAAATCAGAACTGAATCTTTCTTATCCAAATCTCACTGCTAACTCCACTTCTGATGGCTGGTCCTATTAAAGACTAAAGTGAGTTGTTATAATGTGACCTTTAAATTGCACAATCTTTTTATTCAAAAAGCATTATTTACTCAAATGGCAGCAGAGAGCCCAGAGCCCACAGCTACTTACAGAGTTTTTGAACATAAGGGATTTTCTGTCCTGGAGATAAAACATGAGTGGACCAGATATTGGAATGACTAATGAAATGGGTGTGACAATTAGATAAAGAATAAAGATATAATTAAATGTCACTGATCAATCTCATTATCGTTAGGACATCAGATTTTTTGGAACATTGTTTTTACAATCAAGTACTGAAAGCTGTCTGAGTGAAAACAATCACCAATGGGTGAAAGCAAACATAAGGAAAATTCAGGCTTAAAATTCTTCACGTAAGTCAATCAGTTAGTTCATCATTCCAAACTATTTTACTGCTAAATTTTTAAAAATTATAATTTATATTTCCATTTAAAACTTCAGATGGGACATGCAAAAAAAGTGAGTTAAGATTTAAATTTAAGTAGCTGTCAAACAATACATTCTAGTTAATTGAGAGAGAGAATTATATAAGCTTTTGTCAGGAACATAAGGGATTCTAACTAAAATGATTAATCCCATGATTATATGAAAAAGGACATTTGCCCTGAAACCTGCAGCCTGCAGCAAGTATTCAGGAAGCAGCTTTCTTCTAATAAAAGGAAGAAGTTACAGACTCTAACTTATTTTTTTAAGATTTATTTATTTATTTGAGAGAGAGTGCAGGGAGAGGAGGGGGCAGAGAGAGAGTCTTAAGCAGGCTCCATACTTAGTGCTCAGTGTGGAGCCTGGCGTGGGGCTCAATTTCAGGACCCTAAGATCACAACCTGAGCTGAAGTCAAAAGTCAGACACTTAACTGACTGCGCCACCCAGGTGGCACTGCAGACTCTAACTTTGAACATCAATTATCCCAGCATCCAGGCATTTGAAATTTCCCAAATCTGACTTGTAAAAATTCTTAAAACCCCAAAGAAAATCTGGTTTGCCCAAAATGACCTTCATATTATGGTTTTTTTAAGGATCCAAATCTGGCCTCATTTTGATTTGCACAACACTTATGGTTAAGCTGCCCTGGGGACTTCTCCCAAAGTGCACTGTACGGTGTCTCTGGACATGGACTACTTTTATTATTTCTTAAGATTGGTCAGGACTCCTCTTATTGTGAGTGACGGAACTCTTACTCAAACCAGCTTAAGTAATAAAACAAAAGGAAATATATGGGTTCATATACTCATTAGTTCCATTAGAAAGTGATGTTTACTTAATACTCAACCCATTTTCCCATTCTCTCCCCCTTTAACCCATAAAATGTGATAAATTTCTTTTTATTTACTATTTATTCGTTATTATTTACATTTTGATTTAAACATATGAACTATAGTTGCTACACTAAGCAACTATATTAGCTAAGGAAGATCAAAAAGGCCTAGAGTAATTGATTCAGCTCAGTCACTTGCTCAATTCAAACTAATTATGATAATTTGGGACATTCTGATAGGCTATGCCCAAATTATGTGCCCAAATCTTGTGCTCTCCCAGTTGAAGGGGGAAGGGGAGGGTGTAGGTACTAAAAACAAACCTAAAGAAGTGTCCAACTTTTAAAAATTTAACATCTAGTAGGTATTTAAAACATGCCAGGTACTATAATTATAATAAATATAATTACTATAAGTATAGTTATACATACTCATAAATATTTATATATACGATAAATACATAATATAGTAAATGGAATAGATAAAATAATACAATACTCATTTATTTATATATCAATTATTGATATACTTAAAATATAATTATATATAATTTAATGTCAGTTTATATAATTTCATATTATAGAACTCTCTATATAATATAGAATGGGTATACTGCATGTATAATTATGCTTATATATATTTACATAAACATTATAATTATAATTAATATAAATAGTAATCATTGTACCCCTAGGGTTCCTTCTCATCCATACATCACCACTGAGAATCAGGTGTTACTCTTACTTTATAGTTAATAACACTGAGGATTCAAGAGTTGTTAAGTAACTTCTCCAAAGTCTCTGAGTGGAGGTACCCAGACAGTCCAAGTCCCTCTTGACTATTATTACACTGTGCTGCTCATAGCACAGCTGCAGCCCTCATTACCTTCTGGTGTTTCCTTATCTAGTAAACATCTGCACTCCCTTTGGTTTTCAAATATCTGGCCTTCACCTTTTTCCTATGAAATATGAAGTAATTTTGACAGTCTGATCTATTACTCAGGATATCATGGCAAGGATAGGGGGCTCATTTACACAAGTGAGGAAACCAAAACACTAAGATATCCAGTAAAGACTGGACAGTTCTATCTTTAAGCAGAAAGCAACCCAGAACTAGGAGCTCACACAGCCATGAAGAAGATAGAAGCATTGCAACAGCAAGTCCCAGTTAGAGATCAAACAGTCAAAGGTAAGATGGCAGAGTGGTTTTCACTTTCTGATATAACTATTTGCTCAGCACACCCATTCAGGAGCAGGTTAAGAATACTTACACCCTAGTTAATGCTGCTCAGAATCTGCAAGACAAATCAGTTTTAGTCTTCTTTTAAAGCTATCTGAGCTCCCCAAATTCATGCCTACTAAAAATGCAATCAGCATAACTGATGTCAGCTGGCCTTGTGTGAATCAAAGAGAAGTTCAGAATAGCATAAACAGCACTAGAAAAGAATAAATACAACCAGATGTCCCTTGTTCTCAGTCTTTGATCATAATAATGACATAGTCCCTAAATGATATGTGAAGGGATTATACTAAATTCTTATTGAAACTTTCCTTCAACTGTTTCCTTCACTAACCAATTCTGAGTTGGTATTCAGGTGATGGTAGTATATTTTATTAAAAGCTTATATAGAAGCATAAATATTATCCAAGGTATATGCATAGTAAGGTGATAAATGACTTCTCCAGAATTGCATGCAAATTAAATTAACATTGGGAGTGAAGTTCTTCTTTTTCAAAAGAATCCCACACAATCTATTGCTTTCCCCCCTGCTGAGAGTGGTAATTTATTTTTTCTTCACTAGAAAACCAGGAGAAGATCTCTCTTAAGACTGGGTTTTCTGTTTATTAATTTCTTTCATTGATTCTAAGATACTTTAACAGCAACAGTGCATCAATGGTTACAGTATTTTCAAGCTATTTAATATAATGTCAGACAATATGTTTCATAGCAGAAAGAGAATCCCTTTGGAGTGTTATGCAGTTTGCCTCCTTGTACAAGGCATCAAAAGACAAACAGTAGCAAGTATTTATCACAGCTTCAGAAGCCCAGTGATTGGATAGGATTCTTTGGTCAAGGACAGATACAGAGATATTAAGATCAACTTTCCAAGCATTTTATTTGTTAAGCAGTTCAGGCAAACATTTTCAGGTAAAATAGTATTAATAGTGGTTGTTTATGACTTTTCCCTCTGTTCACAGAAGCCCCAAAGCTCAGGAAATTAAAAAAACAAAAACAAAAATCAGCACTGCTCTGCTTGTCAAATGTAATTTATATGAGAGGCAGTAAGTAAAGACACCCAGCTTAATACTTAATAACACTAAAAAAACAAACAAACAAAAAAACCCACTGTAATAACTTTGTATAGTGACAGATGGTAACTACACTTATCATGATGAGCACTGGGTAATATACAGAATTATCAAATCACTATGTTGTACACCTGAAACTAACATAACACTGTATGTCAACTACAATAGAAAATAATAAAAAAATAAAATAGCTCAAAAATAAAACATCTGAGATAATTTGAAAACTTTTATTATTTTTATTGGAAGTTAGGTACACAGAATCAGCTTCATCATAACCCTTAAATCATGACACATTAGAATCATTTGCCAAGAATGATCTTTTTAAATTTTGTTCTATCTTAAAAATATAATGAACACTTGGAAATTCACCACCTAACCTGAGAACTATTAACTTACATTTATTGTTGCTGCTGCTACTACTACTATTACTACTACTACTACTACTACTACCACTACTATCATCTCAGTGGATAGGTTAACTGCATGTTAAGTACAGTTGAAAGCAAACTGAAGAACCAAAAAAGAGAGCTTTAAAGTTATCATAATGCAACACAAAGAGACAGGAATATGAAAAATATGAAAAAAATTTAAGAGATAAGAAAGTTCAAATAAGATGGTCTAATTGGAGTCTAAGAAAAGGTAAGAGAAGACAGACAAAAGGAATTATGAAGAGGGAATGCCTAGGAATTTTCAGAATTGATAAAAATACCAAGTCTCATAATTTAAAAATATCAAAACCAAAGCAGGCTGTATAAAAATTCACATGTAGAAATACTGTAATGAAATTGGAGAAGAAGTTTGAAGGAAACATTCCCAATTTAAAACCTTACATTTGTAAAGCAGCTGGAAAGCAAGGACTGACAGACAGACCAACAGTCACTATGCTAGTATCCACAGCTACTAAAGAGAAGTAAAATAATATATTCAGAGTCCATTGAAGAAAAAAACGAGAACCCTCCACCTAAAAAAATAAAGAATATTCTGTCCAGTACATGAAAAACAAAGAATTGACCACAAGCCATAAAATAAGGCTCAAGAAATGTAACTGAACTATTATTATTCAGACCATGTTTTCTAACCACAATCCAAATATGTTGGAAATTAATAACAATAACAGTTACAGCCACAATGCAAACTTAAAACAACAATTCTAAATAAATTCTGGGGTCAAATATTTTGTTACAAGCACTACAACTACTCAAATGTAGAACTAAGACCAACAACTATGGAAATATGATTGCAGAAAATAAAGGCTTTAAACTTGGACACTTACAAAATAGCAAGTAAAAATTTGGAAGGGAAATGGGAATAAATACAAATTTTACACTTTTAGCTTCTTTCTTAGTGAATAAAAATATTCTTATTGTGATAAATGAAGATTTATATTTTTAAGCACTACCAAACTACCAAAAGTGCCTGAAAATAAGAATGTAACTAATAAGGGATGCCTGGTCCAAATTGGCAAGGAAGAAGTCAAACTCTCACTCTTTGCAGATGATATGATACTTTATGTGGAAAACCCAAAGGACTCCACTCCAAAACTGCTAGAACTCATACAGGAATTCAGTCAAGTGTCAGGATATAAAATCAATGCACAGAAATCAGTTGCATTTCTATATACCAACAACAAAACAGAAGAAAGAGAAATTAAAGAGTCAATCCCATTTACAATTGCACCCAAAACCATAAGATACCTAGGAATAAACCTAACCAAAGAGGCAAAGAATCTGTATTCAGAGAACTATAAAGTACTCATGAAAGAAATTGAGGAAGACACAAAGAAGTGGAAAAACATTCCATGCTCATGGATGGGTAGAATAAATATTGTGAAAATGTCTATGCTACCTAGAGCAATCTACACATTTAATGCAATCCCCATCAAAATACCAGCAATTTACTTCAAAGAAATGGAACAAATAATCCTAAAATTTATATGGAACCAGAAAAGACCCCGAATAGCCAAAGGAATGTTGAAAAAAAAAAGCAAAGTTGGCGGCATCACAATTCCAGATTTCAAGCTCTATTACAAAGCTGTCATCATCAAGACAGTATGGTACTGGCACAAAAACAGACACATAGACCAGTGGAACAGAATAGAGAACCCAAAAATGGACCCTCAACTCTATGGTCAACTAATCTTCGACAAAGCAGGAAAGAATGTCCAGTGGGAAAAAGACAGTCTCTTCAACAAATGGTGTTGGGAAAACTGGTCAGCCACATGCAGAAAAATGAAACTGGATCATTTCCTGACACCACACACAAAAATAGACTCAAAATGGATAAAAGACCTCAATGTGAGAAAGGAATCCATCAAAATCCTCGAGGAGAACACAGGCAGCAACCTCTTCGACCTCAACCGCAGCAACTTCTTCCTAGGAACCTCACCAAAGGCAAGGGAAGCAAGGGCAAAAATGAACTATTGGGACTTCATCAAGATTAAAAGCTTTTGCACAGCAAAGGAAACAGTCAACAAAACCAAAAGACAACTGACAGAATGGGAGAAGATATTTGCAAATGACATATCAGATAAAGGGCTAGTATCCAAAATCTATAAAGAGCTTCTCAAACTCAACACCCATAAAACAAATAACCCAGTCAAGAAATGGGCAGAAGACATGAACAGACATTTCTCCAAAGAAGACATCCAAATGGCCAACAGACACATGAGAAAGTGCTCAACATCACTCGGCATCAGAGAAATACAAATTAAAACCACAGCGAGATACCACCTTACACCAGTCAGAATGGCTAAAATCAACAAGTCAGGAAATGACAGATGTTGGCGAGGTTGCGGAGAAAGGGGAACCCTCCTACACTGTTGGTGGGAATGCAAGCTGGTGCAGCCACTCTGGAAAACAGTATGGAGATTCCTCAAAAAGTTGAAAATGGAGCTACCCTACGACCCAGCAATCGCACTACTGGGTATTTATCCTAAAGACACAAAGGTAGTGATCCTCAGGGGCACGTGCACCCGAATGTTTATAGCAGCAATGTCCACAATAGCCAAACTATGGAAAGAACCTAGATGTCCATCAACAGATGAATGGATAAAGAAGATGTGGTATATATATACAATGGAATACTATGCAGCTATCAAAAGAAACGAAATCTTGCCATTTGCAACGACATGGATGGAACTGGAGGGTATTATGCTGAGCGAAATAAGTCAATCAGAGAAAGACAATTATCATATGATCTCTCTGATATGAGGAACTTGAGGGTCAGGGTGGGGGGTCGTGGGGGGTAGGGAGGGAAAAATAATGAAACAAGATGGGATGGGGAAGGAGACAAACCATAAGAGACTCCTAATCTCACAAAACAAACTGAGGGTTACTGGGGGGTGGGAGGGTAGGGATAGAGTGGATGGGTTATGGACATTGGGGAGGGTTTGTGCTTTGGTGAGTGCTGTGGAAGATGTAAGCCTGATGATTCACAGACCTGTACCCCTTGGGCAAAGAATAAAAATAAAATTAAAAAAAATAAATAAGGGATGCCTGGGCGGCTCAGTTGTTAAGTGTCTGCCTTTGGCTCAGGTCATGAACCCAGGGTCCTGGGATGGAGCCCAGCATCTGGCTCCCTGCTCAGCAGGAAGCCTGCTTCTTCCTCTCTGCTTGTGTTCCCTCTCTCACTGCTGTGTCTCTCTCTGTCAAATAAATAAAATCTTAAAAAAAAAAAAAGAATATAACTAATAACATTTGGGAAGTGCAGGGTAAGAAAAGAGCCAAAAGAATGTGTAAACTGCTGATTTTCTTATTTCCTTCTACGAAGAATAGTACTGTCTAAAGTTGCTAAATTTAAAAATAAAAGATTAAGTATAATATATAAAGTTAAAAATGTAAGTAGAGTTTTAAAAATAAATAATAGTCCAAATTATAAAAAGAAAAACATGCATATATAAAAAAAAATCCCTGTAGCAAAAGAAAGACTATGGAGAAAGCATTAACAACTTAAAATAACAATAAGTAAAAATAAATAAAACACAATATATTTGTTATATCAATTAATATAGTGTATAAGTGATGAATCACTAAATTCTACTCCTGAAGCCAATATCACACTATATGTTAACTAACTAGAATTTAAATTAAAATTTGGAAGAAAAAAAGAAGACAATGAAAAAATGAATATAGTATAAATTCATCTGCTAAAATGAAAAATTCATATTTGATACTTTAAAAAATGATATATTATTTATAAGAACACATTTAAAACAATGTGATTCAGAAGAAGTTTAAAAATGAGAATATATATAAAAATGGTTACACAAAGCTAAACAAAATAAAGCAGGAATTAAAATATAATCTGCTTTGTCAAGGTAATTTGAAGTGGTACACGTTTATAGCAGAATGTCCACAAAAGCCAAAATAAGGAAAGAGCCAAGATGTCCATTGACAGAAGAATACATAAACAAGATGTGGCATATATATAATGGAATATTACTCAGTTGTCAAAAAGAATGAAATCTTGCCATTTGCAATGACATGGATGGAACTAGAGGGTATTGCACTAAGTGAAATAAGTCAGTCGGACAAATACCACATGATTTCACTTATATGTGGAATTTAAGAAATAAAACAGATGAACTAGAGAAAGGGAATGATAAAATAAAATAAGAGAAAAACTGAGAGGGAGGCAAACCATAAGAGATACCAAACTCTAGGAAATAAACTGAGGGTTGCTGGAGGGGAGGCGGGTGGGCAGATGGGGTAACTGGGAGATGGGCATTAAGGAGGGCCCTTGACGTAATGAGCACTGGGTGTTGCATGCAACTGATGAATCACTCATTTCTACCTCTGAAACTAATAATACAGTATATGTTAACAAAAAAATAAATTTTAAAAAATTTAATAAGAAAAGAAAATATAATCTGCTTTGATAATGAACTATCAGAAAGAGAATTAAGAAAACAATTCCATTTACAAAGCATCAACAATAATAAAACAGGAATAAACTTAAACAAGGAACTAAAAGACCTATATACTCAAAACTATGACATTAATGAAAGAAATTGAAGACACAAATAAGTAGAATGATATTCTAGGTTCACGGACTGATAATGTTAAAATGCCCAAACTACCTAAAGCAATCTACAGATTCAATGAAATCTCTCAAAATTTCAATGGCTAGGGATAGGGTAGATGGGTTATGGACATTGAGGAGGGTTTGTGCTGTAGTGAGTGCTGTGAAAGGTGTAAGCCTGATGATTCATAGGCCTGTACCCCTGGGGCAAATAATTTTTAAAAAATTCCAATGGCATTTTTCACAGATATAGGAAAAAATAATCCTAAAATTTGTGTGGAACCACAAGACTCCAAACAGCCAAAGCATCTTGAGAAAGAATAAACCTGGAGGTATCACATTTCCTGATTTCAAGCTATATCACAAATCTATAGTAATTAAAACAGTATGGTATTGTGACTTTCAGGGAAGATGGTAAAGCAGGAGGACCTTAAGCTCACTTCCTCCCATGAATACAACTAGATAACCCATTAGTGTCAGTGACCCAGAAAATGACCTGATGACAGGCCGAACAAACTCTAAGACTAAATATAGAGAAGAGGCCACACTGAAGAGAGTAGCAACGGCAGAGACGTGGGAGGGAAAAACGGGTCCAGAGAAGGAAGAGGAACAGACTGTCACACCAGAAAGCTTACACAGGTAAGACAAATCTCCCTAACATTTGGCTTTGAAAATAAGAGAGGCCAAATTTCATGAGTTCTTACAACCAGCTTAAGCCTCGAACTTTAAAAATCAGTGGTATGGTGCTTGGAGAGCTGGGAGGGTGCTAGGAAATTAAGTCCTCATCCTTAAAGAGATAGCCCAAGGAGATACCGCCCTGAAGCAGAAGTTTGAAAAAATGCCTGGGGCATATGGGAGGGAGCGTTATTTACTAATCTCAGAATTCCCTGAGGAACTTCTTATTCAACATAGTACTGGAAGTCCTTGCCACAGCAATCAGACAAGGGAAAGGAACAAAAGGCATCCAAACTGGTAAGGAAGAAATAAAACTTTCACTACTTCACTATTTCACCGATGACATGATACTATATATAAAAAACCCTAGAGACTACCAAAAAACTGCTAGAACTGATAAATGAATTCAATAAGGTCACAGGCCACAAAATCAATGTACAGAAATGCATTGCATTTCTATACACTAATAATGAAGCAGCAAAAACAAAAATTAAGAAAACAATCCTATTTACAATTGGACCAAAAGTAAGATACCTAGAAATAGACCTAACTAAAGAGATGAAAGACCTGTATTCTGAAAACGATCAAACACTGATGATGAAAGAAACTGAAGATGACACAAACATGGAAAGATATCCCATGCTCATGGGTTGGAAGAACAAATATTGTTAAAATGTCTCTACTACCCAAAGCAATCTAAAGATTTAATGTAATCCCTATCAAAATACCAACAGCATTTTTCATAGAGCTAGAACAAACAATCCAAAATTTTGTATGGAACCACAGAAGACTCCAAAGAGTCAAAGTAATCTTGAAAAAGAAAAAACAAAGCTAGAGATGTCAAAATTTTAGACTTCAAGTTATGTTATAAAGCTGTAGTAATCAAAACAGTATGGTACTAGCACAAAAACTGACACACAGACCATAGGAACAGAATAGAGAGCCCAGATATAAACTCACAATTACACTGCCACTTAATCTGTGACAAAGAAGGCAAGAATATGCAGTGGGAGAAGACAGTCTCTTCAACAGATGATATTGGGAAAACTGCACAGCTGTGCACCAAAGAATGAAACTGGACCACTTTCTTATACCATAGACAAAAATAAGCTCAAAATGGATTAAGGACCAGAAAAATCCTAGAAAAGATCACAGGCAGTAATTCCTCTGACATTGGCCATAGCAAGATTTTTCTAGATATGTCTCCTGAGGCAAAGTTAACAAAAGCAAAAATAAACTACTGGGACTACATCAAAATAAAAAATTTCTACACAGCAAAGGAAACAACCAACAAAACTTAAAGACAACCTACTGAGTGGGAGAAGATATTTGCAAATGATATATCCAAAAAAGCGTTAGCATCCAAAATATATAAAGAACTGATAGGGATGCTTGGGTGGTTCAGTCATTAAGAGTCTCCCTTCTACTTAGGTTGTGATCCCAGGGTTCTGGGATTGAGCCCCGAGGTGAGCTACCTGCTCAGCAGGGAGTCAGCTTCTCTCTTTCCCTCTGCCCCTCCCTCCCCACTTGTGTTCCCTCTCTCTCTCAAGTAAATAAATAAAATCTTAGAAAAAAAAAAAAAAGAAAAAGAACTGATATAACTCAACACCCAAAAAACAAATATGCCAATTAAAAAATGGGCACAAGACATGAACAGACATTTCTCCAAAGAAGACATACAGATGGCCAACAGACACATGAAAATATGCTCGGGGCGCCTGGGTGGTTCAGTGGATTAACCTCTGCCTTTGGCTTAGGTCATGATCTCAGGGTCCTTGGGGTCAAGCCCCGCATTGGGCTCTCTACTCAGCAGGGAACCTGCTTCCCTCTCTCCCTCTGCCTGCCTCTCTGCCTACTTATGATCTCCCTCTCTCTGTCAAATAAATAAATAAAATCTTTTAAAAAAAAAGAAAAGAAAATATGCTCAACATCACTCATCATCAGGGAAATGCAAATCAAAACCACAATGAGATATCGCCTCACACCTATCAGAGTAGCTAAAATCAAAAATACAAGAAACAAGTGTTAATGAGGATGTGGAGAAAAAGGAACCCTCTTGTACTGTTGGTGGTAATGTAAACTTAGTGCAGCCAGTGTGGAAAACAATATGGAGGTTCCTCAAAAATTTAAAAATAGAGCTACCCTATGGTCTAATAATTGCACCACTGGGTATTTACCCAAAGAATACAAAAACTCAGGACACCTGAGTGGCTCAGTCAGTTAAGCATCTGCCTTTGGCTCAGGTCATGATCCTAAGGTCCTGGGATTGAGCCCTGCATCAGGCTCCCCTGCTTCTCCTTCTCCCTCTCCTCTGGCTTGTGTTCCCTCTCTCGCTGACTCTCTGTCATATAAATAAATAAAATCTTAAAAAAAAAAGATGTGGTATATATAAATATACATACACACACATACATATATATGTGATGAAATATTACTCAGCCATAAAAAGGAATGAAATCTTGCCATTTGCAACAATATGGATGAAACTAGAAAGTATAATGCTGGGCGCCTGGGTGGCTCAGTGGGTTAAAGCCTCTGCCTTCGGCTCAGGTCATGATCTCAGGGTCCTGGGATCGAGGCCCATATCGGGCTCTCTGCTCGGCGGAGAGCCTGCTTCCTCCTCTCTCTCTGCCTGCCTCTCTGCCTACTTGTGATCTCTCTCGCTCTGTCAAAATAAATAAATTAAAAAAAAAAAAAAGTATAATGCTAAGTGAAATAAGGCAGTCAGAGAAAGACAAATACCTTATGATTTCACTCATATGTGGAATTAAACAAAACAAATGAACAGCAAACAAAAAAGACTTTTAACTGTAGAGAACAAACAGATGGTTACCAGAGGGGAGGTGGGTGGGGAGATGAGTGAAGTAAGTGAAGGGGATTAAGAGTACGCTTATCTTGATGAGCACTGTGTAATATATGGAATTGTTGAATCACTATATTGTACACCTGGGACTAATATAACACTGTGTGTTAACTACGCTGGAATTAAAATTTTAAAAATTACGTTCTGATTACAAACCACATGCTTTATTTTTAGTACACATGGAAATGAGAAAATTCAACTTAAGATGGTAGAGGTCATGTAGCATTGCTGTTATTCTGAGGAGAGAACAGTCAGTAGAGGGGTGTTAAAATGCAGAGCAACAAAACCTTCAACATGGAGAAGCAAAACCATCCTCCAAGGAAGCATCATCAGCATTACCACGAGCAGCAGCAACAGCAGCAGCAACAGCAGCTGCCGCCACTACCAATACCTGCAAATGGACAACAAGCCAACAGCCAAAATGAACGCTTGAGTATTAACCTGAAGAATTTTAGGAAACCAGGAGAAGACCCTCACCCAACAGAGCCAGCTCTTTGTGGGCAACCTTCCTCCTGACATCACTGAGGAGGAGATGAGGAAACTATTTGAGAAATACGGGATGGCAGGCGAAGTCTTCATTCATAAGGATAAGGGCTTTGGCTCTATCCGCTTGCTGGAAACAGGAACACTAGGGGAGATTGCAGAAGTAGAGTGGGACAACATGCTGCTCCATGGGAAGCCGCTGAGTGTGTGCTCTGCCTGCCACAGAGCCCGTACGGTCTGAAACCTTCCTCGGTGTGGTTCCAACGAACTGCCGGAGGAAGCCTTTTCCGTGTTTGGCCAGGGGGAAAGGGTCGTAGTCATCGTGGATGATCCAGAAAGGCCTCAGGGAAGGAACTTGAATTCTCAGGGAAGCCAGCTGCTGGGAAAGCTGTGGACAGGTACAGTGAAGGCTCCTTCCTGCTAACCATATTTACTCAGCCTGTGACTGTGGAGCCCATGGACCAGTTGGATGATGAAGACAGACTTCCGGAGAAGCTGGTGATAAAGAACCAGCCATTTCACAAGGAGTGAGAGCAGCCACCCGAATCTGTACAGCCTGGCTCCTTTGAGTATGAGTATCCCACGTGCTGGAAGGCACTCACTGAGATGGAGAAGCAGCAGCAGGACCAAGTGGACCACAACATCAAGGAAGCTTGTGAGAAGCTGGAGGTGGAGGCTCCTCGCCATGAGCACCGGGTCATGCTAATGAGACGGGATTTGATGAGGCTTCAAGAAGAACTTCGGAGGATGGAAGAGCTGCAAAACCAAGAAAGGCAAAAAAATGAAAGCAACTGGAACTCAGACAGGAGGAGGAGCACAGGTACTGTGAGGAAGAGATGAGGCAGCAACAAGAAGAAATGAGGCAGCGACAGCAGAAGGATTCAAGGGAACATGCCCTGATGCAAGAGAACAGGAGATACGGGCCAGATGGCAACGGGAGGTGCTATGGGCATCAACAACAGAGTCACTGTGCCCCCTGCTCCAGTGCCAGCTGGTACCCCGGCTCCTCCAGGACCTCTCACCATGATGCCAGATGGAACCTTGCAACTGACCCCGCCAACAACTGAATGCTTTGGCCAAGCTGCTACAATGGAAGGAATTGGGGCAATTGGTGGAACCCCCCTCACCTCCACCCTTCGTTCAACCATGCAGCTCCTGGAGCTGAATTTGCTCCAAAAAGACATCTCTTGATACAATAAAAATCTCAGTGTCTAGTTTCCCAAAAACCCTTAAAAGAAGGACCCTGGCCTAGCCTGAATTCTGCCCTGATAAAGTGTTAGGGATTTCTCCCAATAGGTAGGCCTTCCTTGCCTGTACTACTCTGAGGGAGTTTGCAGGAGGCTGAGGGCAAGGGAGGGGCGACATTTAACAAATCAGTTCTGTGTGATATAACATTTAACTAACGGGATTCTGTGCGGTGCATTCCTGAAGTCTCATGTGATTGTTGAGGGCCTGGAGGTGTGGGTGGGGAGGAACGATAGCAAAATGGATCCAGTTAGAGCCCGCATTAATCTTGATCATTCCATTCTTTACTCATCCGCTTGTATTTGCTTTCTCATTCTTATACCCTCCAGACCCAGAGGCACTGCCACATACACCACAAAACCAAATCCCCCCCCACAATGACCTTAGTCCCATTGTTCCATTCACTTACAGGTGGGAATTCAGGTAAATGTCCACAGAGGTCACAGACAACACACATATGGTTCTGTTATATCCCATATATCACCCCTTCATGTCCTAAGGAAGACATTTTCTCTTAAAGATTTTCATTTTAGTGTATTTTTAAAAAATCTTGTGTTAAGTTTCCTCCATCTTTTTTCTTGGGTAAGGAAGGCCAGGAATAGCCCTTTTGTGTCTATGATGTTGCTGTTCACAGATTTTCTTGATAGGCCTAGAACAATCTTGGAAACAAGCTTACTGCATGCTGAAGGTCAGACAGTCGCTCTTAGCCTTGCCTATCTTAGGTAGTTCTGCTGTGCATTTTTTTTAATTGGTGTATCATGTTTGATTTGTCCCTGATATCTTTGAAGTTTTTCTGAGAAATGGAGAGTAATGCAGCATTAACTTATTAAAATACATTTTAAACCTTTAAAAAAAAGAAATGAGAAAATTCATATACAAGATGTTATCATTAATTTTTGCAATAATTCTTCCTTCAAATTTATACTTTTATAGTATTAAGTAAATTGTCAAAGAAATAAATTTATCCAAGTTCTTAAAAAAAAAAACAACAGTATGGTATTGGCATAAAGGCACACAGATCAATGGAACAGTGTAGAGCACAGAAATAAACCTGTGCAGGGCACCTGGGTGGCTCAGTTGGTTAAGCAGCTGCCTTTGGCTCAGGTCATGATCCTGGGGTCCGGAATCGAGTCCCACATTGGGCTCCTTGCTCAGTGGGGAGCCTGCTTCTCCCTCTGCCTCTGCCTGCCACTCTGCCTATTTGTGCTCTCTCTCTCTGTCAAATAAATATCTTAAAAAAAGAAAGAAAGAAAGAAAGAAAGAAAGAAAGAGAAAGAAAGAAAGAAAGAAAGAAAGAAAGAAAGAAAGAAAGAAAGAGAGAGAAAGAAAGAAACCTGTGCTTATATGGTCAGTTCATTTTCAACAAAGGAGCCAAAAATAAACAATGTGGATGGATAGTCTCTTCACCAAATAGTGTTGGGAAAACTGGATGGCCACCTGCAAAAAAATGAAACTGGACTCCTATCTTATACACACACAAAAATCAACTCAAAATTTTTCCAAAGAGGACATACAAATGATGGACAGGTACATCAAAATATGTTCAGCATCACTAATCATCAGAGAAATGCAAATCAAAACCACAATGAGGTATCACCTCATGCTTGTTAGGATGGCTCTTATCAAAAAGATAGAGATAACAAATGCTGGCATGGAAGGGGAGAAAATGGAGCCTTTGTGCTTTGTTGGTGGGAATGAAAACTGGTACAGCCACTATGGAATACAGTATGGAGTTTCCTCAAGAAATGAAAATTAGAACTACCATGTGATCCAGCAATCCCACTTCTGGATATATATCCAAAGCACACAAAGCCATTTTCTCAAAGAGATAAGTGTACTTTCATGTTCATTGCATCATTATTCACAATAGCAAAGATATGGAAAGATATGGAAACAACCTAAGTGCCCATTAATGGATGAATGGATCAAGAAAATGTGGTATATACATATATAATGGAATATTATTCAACCTTTAAAAAGGAGGAAATCCTTTCATTTGCAACAATATGGATGAAACTAGGGAGCATAATGCTAAGTAAAATAAGCCCTACAGAGAAAACAAACGCTGCATGGCATTACTTATGTATGAAATCTAAAAAAAAAAAAAAAAAAAAAAAAAAAAATTTAACAAAAAGGTCAAACTCCTAAAACAGAGAGTAAAAAAGTGGTTGCCAGGGGCTGGGGGTGAGGGAAATAGTACAGGTTGATAAAGGGATACAAACTTTAAGTTATAAGATAAATAAGGACTAAAGATCTAATGTATGACACAATAACCATAGGTTGGTGACACTGTATTGTACAATTGTAATTTGCTACAAGGGTAGAACTTAAATGTTTTCACCAAAAAAAAAAGGTAATAATGTGATGTGGTGGATGTGTTAATTAATCCTTCACAATATATACATATATCAACTTTAAATTGTTGTACATTTAAATATCTTACAATTTTGTCACTTATACCTCAATAAAACTGAAAAACAATCTGTTTGGCATAAGCAGTAATTGTAGTTCACATTTCCTGAATGCAATATGCCAGAAGTGTGTTTAACATAACACATTCAATCCTAAAAGTAACCCTCT
Organism: Ailurus styani; assembly: GCA_002007465.1. Taxonomy (NCBI): domain Eukaryota; kingdom Metazoa; phylum Chordata; class Mammalia; order Carnivora; family Ailuridae; genus Ailurus; species Ailurus styani. The sequence continues at coordinate 1,217,067 of LNAC01000151.1, forward strand.
GAGGCTTATTAGCTCCATTTTACAGATGAAAGTACTGATTCACAGAGAGACTAAATAACTTATTCGAAGTCCCACGTCATTGGAGGAGACAGGATTCCAGCCCAGATTTTCTAGCTCTGCAGCCTGACTCTCTGGCAGCCTAGTGCTGTTTTTATAGTCCAATAAAAGGAATATTTATGATATATATTTTAAATGCTTAGAACATTTTCAAGAAAGATACACTAGAAATTACCAAAATAGTAGTTTCCTTTAAAGAGAGTACCTAGGGATAGAAGTTTCTACTTTTTATTTAAGTCTATTTTTGTTGTTCATTTATTTTTATTTTATTTATTATTATTATTATTATTATTATTATTTTAGAAAGAGTGCACGAACAGGAGTGTGGGGGAGAGGGGGAGAGGAAGAAGGAGAGAGAGAATCTTAAGCAGACTCTATGCATAGCATGGAGCATGACACGGGGCTCAATCTCACCATCACAACCTGAGCTGAAATCAAGAGTCAGACGCTTAACCAACTGAGTCACCCAGGCACCCCATTTCTTTTTCATTTATTTGAAAGAGAGTTAAAGATTGTCCTCCATATAACACTGGATGCATATAAAACTGTATATGTAATATTTACATATATTTAGCAGCATAATAATAAAATGAATTTCTGTGAATCACACATCTTAAAACATTACCAATACCATATGTTACTAATACATCAAAAGCCCTATTGTAACTTTCTAATCATATGACTGTAGTACTTTTCCTTTTTTATTAAAAAGTTCGACTGGAGGTATTTGGATGGCACAACTGCACCACTCTTGTCTTTTTTATACATGCCTTAATATTTAAGAAACTAAAAAATAAAGTGGAGAGGTAGATTAGAATGTTACATTCTCAAAAACGTAATGGCTGTGTGTCCCAGTCACGTTGGGGTATGTGAGAGCATATTTGTTTTTACATTTTATTTATTTATTTGACACAGAGAGAGATTACAAATAGGCAGAGAGGCAGGCAGAGAGAGGAGGAAGCAGGCTCCCTGCTGAGCAGGGAGCCCAATGCGGGGCTCCATCCCAGGACTCCGAGATCATGGCCTGAGCCGAAGGCAGAGGCTTAACCCACTGAGCCACCCAGGCACCCAGGGCGAGAGCATATTAAACTTAGCAATGCTCTCATTAAACGCCTATGTTCCTCACCTGATGCAATGTGAGATCTTATTGAAATATCCACCATAAAGTTCATGTAACAGGTTATTCTACAATGTCTCAAAGGGTAAGTGAATTCCAAAGGGAAAAAAGCAATTTTATGCAAGGACTTTGCTTAAAAAAAAAAATACGTGTATGAAAAAAATTACCCATGTTTTAAAGACTCATCACTATTAACGATAACATGAGAACTTATCTCCACAGGTACTATGCACTTTTGTCACTCTTTGTCTTTGCCAACATCACTTTTGGTTTAAAAAAGAAGAAAAAAAGCAACTAAAAACCTTGAAACCCAAAGATCTTTCTTATGTGATTCGGGGATAAACAAACAAGTATTGTTCAACTGTTCCAAAATAAGGTTAAGGACCTTTAATAATAATGTCAGTGCATTGACGATATTGTCAAAAGCTTTATTCTAATTCTGAACACACAGGCAGAATAAAGTGTTCACTGGTGCTTTTAGGTGTTCTTTTAAAAACCTTTAAAAAACCTGGTGCCATATGAAATCTTTAGCACTTAATGGAGAAGTTTCAATTCTTGAGAAAGCTACTTACATGAAATAATGTTTTTTTCATTAGCAAATTGAGACCCAGAAAAATTTTTCAAATAAATTCAAGTTTCTTAGAAACACATTTTATATAATACATTCTTTTCAAGTGAGAGTTTACTTCTTTCACTGCAAAGTGTTGAAATGACAATTCAGGAAATTGGATGTGAAGATGCTATTTGAAACACTACACTCACAAAAACATACCCTTCAGCATAATCTTGGCACTGTTCGCGCAGAGATGATTTCGACAGAAGGATCTTAAAAGTATGAGCCACAAGCCATGTTTCTAGAATAATCAATACACTGTTATGTTCATTTTAGAATACATTTTAAATACATATAGGAGCCACTTGAAATAATTCATCATTCTGCTTCCAAATAGTTATTATTGTTATTATTTATATTATTACTACTGTTATTTGAATACAATTTATTGATGTTCTAGTAGATGCCAAGAACAATTTATTGATGTTCTAGTAGATGCTAGTAGGTGCCTTATATACACTTTCTCTAGTCCACACAATGCTACAATTCTCTCATGAGGAAATGAAAGGAGTCCCAAGGTCCCACTGCTGGAAAATGGCAGCACTGGCCAGTAGCCTGGGCCCAACCACCTCAAAAGTCTCTCTTTAATTACCTATACATCCTCCCATGTTTCTGTATATAAACCATAGTTTTTCATCTGGGTTGAAAATCAGCCTACACTGTAATTTTTATAACATTTACAGAGAGAATGATGGTTTCATACCACTAGTTGGCATTTTAACAATTGAAGCAGCTGATCGATTTGTAATATACTGGCATTTTCATCCCTTACCACTGTGCTCTCCATCGGTCTTCCTTCCCTCTCCACATACAACACTTTAAATCCACCTATCCACACACTTTTATGATAAAAACCAGGTGCTATGAAGTGCATTAGGGATGACCCAGAAAGCAAGATAAGAGACTGATATAGTCGACAATTTGAAAAGTGATACGAAAAATTATCTGTGGCATAGGCCAGCTTTATACATCAGCTTAGATAGTGGCTCATGAGCAAGATTCTTTGAAATTTTCTAAGTTTTTGATAAATACTACCTTGTGTCATAGATTGGAAGCCGACTCTGAAACAGTGACAGCCTGCAGAAGGTCACTAGGGCGTGGTCTTTGGATCACACTTGTGAAAGGGAGGGGTCAGAAGCAAGATGGGGCAAGGGGAGAAGGTGGGATGGGATGGTTCCAATGAAGGCCCCATCCGACCCCACAGGAGTCTCTGCAGCTGGGATGGCCATTCAGAAATATCCAAGTTGGGGTAAAGAGGCTAAGAAACTATACCCACTCATTGCTCAGTTTTTTGAAGCAGACTGCCCTAGACAGAGCCAGATCTTGGGAGACGTAGTTTTCTTCAGCTGAAGGCAATGCCGGAAAGGTGCGACGGCTGCAGACCCTCTTCCAGCAGTATCTTCAGCAGCTGAAAGGGGTCAGGGCAGCCCATCACATGTTCATCACATGTTATAGGTTGAATTATGTCTCCCCAAATTTTTATGTTGAACCCCTATTCCCTAGGACCTTAGAATGTGACCTTATTTGGAAATAGGGTCACTGCAAAAGTAGTTAGTTGAGATGAGGTCATAGTAGAGTAGAGTGGGCCTTCCAATATGACTGGTGTCCTTACAAGAGGGAATTTGGAGACACACACTAGGAGAACAAGTTCTCACTCAAGACCCACAAACCCATGTATAATTCAGTGATTCATCCCAGATGTAGACCTATACGCAGGTGCACAGGTAAGATGTAGAAGTCATAGGGGCACCTGGGTGGCTCAGTTGGCTAAGCAGCTGCCTTCACCTCAGGTCCTGATCTCAGGGTTCTGGGACTGAGCCTCAGGTCAGACTCCCTGCTCAGTGGGGAGTCTACTTCTCTCTCTCTCCCCCTGCACTTACCTCCTGCTTGTGCTCTCTCTCACTCTCAAATAAATAAATAAATTATTTTTTAAAAAAGATGTAGAAGTCATAAAGGGGCTTTTCCAGACATCTTCTAAGAGATTCTTTTTAGCTAAAATTCAGAATAACTGCTGTTCTGACTTTTAGAATGCTTTAGCTTTCCAAAGAGAACAAAACCTGCTTCTGATGAGAGCTCCTAGAGTGAACACAAAAGGCTCTGACCTGCCTTTTCACCATTTATTTTAATCATTTAGATAAGACACTGATGTCATGTTAATCAAACCTCAAGAAAATAGACCTTGGATGTAGTTACTTGCACGTGACAGAACCAATATCTAAAAAGACTAAACAATAGAATAAACCTAGATGATGAAATATGTCACAGAAATATGTAATATCATGTCCTTAAAATAAGTTAAAATAAGTTAAAAATAAGTTTAATAAATTAAAAATAAGTTTAAATATTGGATGAGAAATACATGATTAAAAATGATTGTAGGTTTTCATTGACCATAAGCTCACTCCAAGTCAACTTTAAGGAGACTGTCCAGGAGCTAAGGAGATAGCAGTCTTTGCCAAGGAAGTCCACAAGGAAGGTGGTGATTGTCTAGTGTTCCCCCAAGCCAGTCAGACCACACCTAAGGTGTTAAATTCAACTCAAGTACCCCCTTCCCCAGGGCTTCTGCCAAACTAAAGACTACTCAGAAGAAATTAGCAGGATGATGAATGACCTCATGTCATTTTACATTCAGAAGAAAACTGAAGGAACTGGGAAGAATTCACCAAGAGCACAAAACAGGAAACAAAGATTAAAAGCCTACTGTCAACAGGAGATCAAGCTGGCTCTACCCGGTTCTGAGAGAGAAAGTTTTCAGAGACAGCAGCCACTGTTAGTTAAAGAGGAACTTGGGAACCATGAGAGCTATGCAGGGAAACAGAAACAGAGCGGTGAGCTCTCTGAAGTTAGTTCCAGCAGAGTCTTACCCACTTCCCAGGCATAGCAGAGAAAAGACAGATGCATCAGATAGAGAATATGTCTTCTATGAACCTAAGTTCTGTGATTTACCCGTTCCTGGTCAAAAGGTCTGTCCAACACCTCAGGGCATACTGCTCACCCATTCACCAGCCCCTTTTCACTTTGTATTTCACTCTTCCAGGCCAAGTAAAGGATTACAGAATCTTGGACTCAAAAAGGACCTAGAGGACCCCTTGATGCAATTTGTCACCCTGGAAGAAATCTTGCATTTGATACCCCTGAGAGGTAGGCATACATCACACCCCAAATGGGCTCCCATTTGATGCAGCCCCCATTGCCCTTCCCTGAAACATCCCCACTGCCTTAGCCCTGTCAGCCCACAGCTGAGTCCTGTGCTTTGTAGCAATGTAGTGAAGTGACTGAGAGCCTGGCTTTTGGAACCTCCCTGCATCTAATCCTTACTCTGCCCGTTACTAGCTGTATGACTATAAGCAAATTGTATAACTTCTCTGTGTCTGTTCTGTCATATGGAAAACAGAGATTATGACAGTACCTACATTACAGTACTGTTATAAAGACTGAAAGTGTTGGGGCACCTGGCTGCCTCAGTGGAAGAGCATGCGACTCTTTGATGTTAGGGTTGTGAGTTCGAGCCCCATGTCAGGTGTAGAGAGAATACCTAAGCCAATATCTAAAATAAATAAATAAACATTAAATATGTTAATATGTGTAAAACACTTGGAACAGCACCTGCCAGATAAATGCATAGTAACTGTTAGAAAATAACACCTTACACCCACTTCTTTCTTTATCCTAGGTCTCACGTTTTCCGTAACTCCCTGTGCTTTTTATTCCTCTTTCCCCCCACAACGTATGCACCCATAACCTTAATTAAGGTGCTTCCAGGAATGGCTGTGAGTATAGGGAGGAAACTCACACAACGGTGAACCTATTATTCTTCCATCTGGGCAATTTCCCCTTCTGCAACTTATAAAAACAGTAAGAGTAAAGATAGTTTCCAAAGGCCCATTTTCTGAACAAAATCATGCCACGATGCAGGTAAAATAACATTCTACAGAAGTAGTGATGAAAACCATGTTCAGCTCTCTCTACCTTTTCATTCATGCTGCTGGTGATACTTCTCCAGGGGCTTAGTGTACCCGCAACCTTCTAAACCAACCATCTAAATGTGGGCCACAAGCCCCCAAATCAATTAGCCTTGTGGAATAATTACTTTGCTAGACTTTACAAACCCTTTTCTATCCCCACCTTTACCCCGCCATCCCTGAAAGATCTAAAATAAGGGATAGGAAGAGCTTGCCCTGTTTGACTGCTATCATTATGATCACAAGTTTATTAGGAACAACAAGGAAAAAGTTTCTTTTTTAAGAGAAAAAACGAATAACAGCATGAACCTAAGTTATTGCTGTCAGAACCCAAAACTCCCCACGCTCCCAGTCTCCCCCTCTCCTGGATGTCCTTCATGGCCAGCATTCTCTAAGCCAACCCGCATTTACTCCTGGCGGCTGCAGCACCATTCCTTTCAAGCCTTCCTTGAAGGCTTGGTTCCTTAGGTCACTTGAAACCCACCACTTATTTTCCAGAGCCTTAATAAAGTTTCTTTCTTTGTGGTGATACCATATGCCCTGTCTTATGCTCACCACACTTTCCCGTTCTAGGTCTCTGGGTGGGGAGGGGGAGATGCAGGGGCAGAGAAAAGTTGCAAGGCAATCACCAATCACCTTTGTCAAGAATTCTGCAACTCACAGATCCCACACCACCACCACAAGAATAGTTTTTTCCTATTCATACCACGTTATCAACTGGTGACATGCCACATTTGAACTTGTTTACCACCTGTTAATTACAACACAGCCTAATTCTATTTCAAACGTGGCCCTGGCTTGGTAGGCAGGGCCTACCTCTCCTGCTACTCCCTCAGCAGAGAGAATGACTCAAGGGCAGAGGCCGAAGAACCTTTTATTCCAATTCACAGTGGTTCATTAAGACAACCTTAGGAGTGATGGAATGACCTTTCCACTTACCTACAAATTCTAAACCTATAGAAAATTAGAATAAACCTAGTCTTTGGATGGTGCCTGATTCCATGAAGCACAGACAAATCTTTTCCCCCAGAGGATTCTGATCTGGATGCAATTAGACCTGTTGGAGATTATCTTGAAACAAGTACAGTTTCCAATAAAAATCCAATAATGCTGTACCTAATTTTAATTGACAAGTCTAGGTATTTAAGACTTTTAAATGTAAGTAGTTAATTAATTCAAACTCCAAAAAGCAGATACTTAATAACATTTCAATAGGAAAACCCAGCAGACCATGAATGTCTCTCAATTAGGAAATGTGTAACATGGGGAAAATTATGCATGTATGTATATATGTGTATGTGTATTAAGAAGTAGGACCCATGGGGCCCATTTTAGGTTAATTGAAAAAATAAACACAAAATCAGAGATGGAATAGGCTTAAAACCCCAAATATTAAGTTGTTGTTTTGTTTTGGTTTTTTTCTTTCATTTTAGGTAGGCTCCATGCCTACAACCTTGAGATCAAGAGCAGTACAATCTCCTGACTGAGCCAGCCAGGCACATCCCAAATATTAAGTTCTTTTCACTTTCCAAGCAAATGCTTTTTGTGACCTCAAATACAGCCATCATTCTTTTTCTTTTGATAATTCCCGTTAAACAGATAACAGGATGAAGGGAAAAATGTTTAAATGTCCCATAAACTTGAACGGTTGTAAATATATTTTGTCTTTAAAGCTGAGGAAAGTAAAGTCGAACAAATTAAAAAAACAAAAAACAAAAAAACCTGAGACTGAGTCTTCCTCAGGATACCAAAGACAAATACCAGATTGTTTTAGTGATATTTAAGTTTTTATGAAAATACAAGGACAATCACTGGTTTGGGTGATATTTCCTTAATGGAACTGTTTCATCAAATAAGCAGCCTGGTTTGCTGCAAAGTAGATCTACCTCAGACTTTCTGAATTTCTCTTCTTTTACTGGGACTACTTTTTAACACCTTTTGAATTGCCTATTTGTTACTTCTGACACCATGGTACACAACATGGGGAGGCAATACAATGCCTGATTTCTAGCCACTATTTTTCATGCAGCGTAAAAACTGGCATCTATAACAAATACCTGCTCTCCTGAACATAATGACAGCCTCACTTCTGCAGTCCAATTAGGTAAGTCATGGTACTTGATAAAAATTCTCCTTCTGCTAGATCTAATTGGTAACAATTAAATTTCACCAGTAGGTCTATTCTGTATTATTTTAAGATGTACCATCCCAACTTAGCCACAGGTAATAGATGCTGTTCTGAACAGGATTCTCAAAGGTAAGGCTACTTTGCAATTACAGGACAGCGTGAAACTTCCATCTGTCTGCCCTTCTGTATTCAACAACCACAGTCCTTGGGTTTCAGCCAGCTAACAAAAGACCTATATTACCATCCTTCTTATTAGATTATCCTGTTGACAGTATGATAATCCATGCGTGTGAGCAAGGCTGAAAAGAAGGTGAGTGAACAGAATTGTCTTTCTTCACAGCAAGCCTGTGAAAAACGTCATTTGGATTTTGGCAAAAGACACTGCCCTCAGAGCATCCCTGGTTGTAGTTCTGTGACTGCACCATTCAGATTGTATCATCAAAACATCTGCTTGAATTGTTTGTGCTTTGCCCCCACCCCCACCCCATGTTGTCAGCTTATTGAAGGCAGGAAATCCAGTGTGTATTTCTCTGAGATCCCTAGGCAACCTGTGATCTTCTCTGAACAGTAGGTAATCAATGAGGACTTGTTTAGCTAATTTGTTTGCAACTCCAGTTTGCCAACAGTTCACAGCTACCCACATTACTTGATATAGTGCTTCAGTGAATCCCATATAGGTCCTTAGAACAGAGAATGCGGGAGACAAGGGATCTTATACCTGCATTTGGGTCCCACTTTGCTGCTAATAAAGTGTAATGGAAGATGTTTGGAAAAATTTCCTTCATTGGACCTTCAGACTCCTTGCCACCCTGCCGCAGAGAGTCTTTAATGTCACCTTGTTCGTGAGCTCTTTCCTAACTACCTTAGTTAAAATTACAACCACCACCAGTTCCAATCCAGAAGCTCTCTCCCCTGTTCTTGTTTTATTCTTCTCCATAGCACTTAACACCATCTCACATATTAACTTGTTTATTGACTGCCTCCCCTCACTAGACTGTAACCCCCATAAAAGCTTTGGTCTCTTTTAACAAAAGTATCTCCAGTACTTGGAACAATGTATGGGAAACTCTAGATGCTCACTGTTTGTTAATAAGCAATATATAACTACCATTCCCCCCTGGAGAGGAGATGGAATTAATAGACTGGAACTAGATTAAGGTCCATGGCTTTAAGATTTGTGGGCTTCTGGGCGCCTGGGTGGCTCAGTGGGTTAAAGCCTCTGCTTTCGGCTCAGGTCATGATCTCAGGGTCCTGGGATCAAGGCCCGCTTCGGGCTCCCTGCTCAGCGTGGGGCCTGCTTCCCCCTCTCTCTCTGCCTGCCTCTCTGCCTCCTTGTGATCTCTCTCTCTGTGAAATAAATAAATAAATAAATAAATAAATAAATAAATAAATAAATAAAAAGATTTGTGGGCTTCTTTCCCAGAAGACAAACTACGTATTGCAACAAAGAAAGAGAACATAGCATATTTGTAAATTTCCTATTACAAGTCCCTCTTTGTTTAGAAATTATGCAAACCCAGTCTTTGTGTTTCTTCTGGAGAATAGGAAGACACTTTCCGTCTAGAGTCCTGTTTAGTAGAAATTATCAAGAGAAAATGAGTGATGACTAGGTTCCAGGTTATGTAAAGCATTTGCTGGAATTTGGCATCACCGAGAAAGTCAACAAAAGGGGTCATAATATCTCTTTTGGGAGCTAGCACTTCAATACAGCAGAGACTCAGTTGCAAGTTTCAAGAACCTCTCTGCTCATAGTCTATTCTGAACACGGTGAGGGTAATGTCAATTCATGACTCAGAATTCTTCAAAAAGAATGAAGAATCCTCCTACCTTTAGGCAAAGGACTGGAAGCAGCAATGAAACATCTCAGTACTGCTCAGTATTCTATTTGACGGTATAAATGGATTGAAAAGATCTTTAGCATGTTCTGTCTCTTGGTGTCCTGCAATTTTCCATTTAATGTCACTGTAAAGAGTTAGAGAATAATACAGTCTAGAGAAAGAAGTGCTGTGAGAAAGAGCCATGCAAAGTCTGGCAAATATATAAGAAATCTTCTAATCCTTCCCCAAAGGCTCATAAGCCCAGATACTTGGGTAACAGTAAACTTGGGAGAAGGAATGCACAGTTTAATTTGTTGTTTTTGTTATGTTTTGTTTTAGGACTCTTGGATAAATGGCCTAAGCTGAAACTGATACCCAGGGACTTGTGCCATTAGTGTTCAACTGTTTGAATGGAACCATATGGAAATTAAATAATACATGTATTCTGGCCTAGAGTTGATTCATGGCAGATCCATTGAATCCAGTTAATTCAAGGACTCATCCAGTGGTCATTTATCTGGACCATGAATGAATATACTTAGTGCATGGCAGAATTAACACATTAATTCCTTGACATGTTAGGTAAGAGCAGTTGCATTGAAAGAAACCAGATGGAATCTCCTGAATCTCCCCTTACCTATCTGAAATAGTGAACAGAAAGGCAAGAGACTTTCACTTCCAGTTATATTATACACAGTAATGAGACTATTTCTCCAACACTCTTGCCAACAAGCTAAAAAAAAAAAGCTAAAAAACTAAATTATGGCTTTATTTAACAGATAAAAGGGCTTAGGACACAAACCAAGGTAAACTAAAAAACAGAAAGAGATGAGCTACTTCTATTTCTGACACAGCAGTAGGAAGAGGAGGAATGTACCCTTGATAATGGCAAAGGGAATCCAACCAAACCTTTAATAAGCCTCTAATAGCAGAACATGCAGAATGGAATCCCAAGAAGACCCAGCCAAGAGCAAGTCTGCACCTACCCTAGGCTAACATTTTCCCACAGGTTCTCACCAAGTACATAAGGAATATACACCAAAGATTGGTGACAGTGTGGCAGAACCAAGAGAAACACTCCCTGAAGGGCTCTTCAGCAACACTAACACCTAGCAACTAGGCTATGGAACACAAAGACTCCAGAATCAGGGCAGAGCTCAGATACTAAGCATGGCTGATCGAAAACTCCTGATGTTGCAAAAAAAAAAAAAAAAAATTCAAACCAGAGGTGAACTGAATTTAACTAAGTCCGGATTCAGTTCTAAGTCTAGATTAGACTGCCTAACAATCTTACACTGATGACCTGCCCAAAGAAGGATCACCACAGTATCTACTTCAATCTCTACTATTCTCTTACACATAATGTCTGGCCATATAATAGAAAAATATAAGACATAGGAAGAAGCAAGAAAATCTGATTCATGGCCAAGAAGGAAAACCATGAGCAAAAACAGATTAAGAGACATCTCATACTATAAAATATCCCATAATTAAAAGCTAGTGATTTTAAGGTAATTATAATAGAGGCACCTGGGTGGCTCAGTTGGTTAAGCATCTGACTCTTGATTTCGACTCAGGTCATGATCTCAGGGTTATGAGATCAAGCCCTGCCTTGGGCTCTGCGCTCAGTGATGAGTCTACTTGAGATTCTCTCCCTCTTCCTCTGCCTCTCCTCCTGCTTGCTCTCTCTCTCTCTCTCTCTCTCATAAATAAATCTTTAAAAAAATAATTATGATATTAAAAAGAGATACTGAAAAAAGCAAAATGTGAAAACAGATGAAGAATTTTAGAAGAGATGGAAGCTATAAACAGAAGTTAGAAGAAATTACTATAAAAGAAAAATATGGTATCAAAATTAAGAATTCAAGCAACAGACTTAGCACAATGGATATGGCAGAGGAAAAAATAAGTAAACTTGCAGATAAGTCAATGACAATTATTTGAATTGAAATGCCAAGAGAAAAAAGAATGAAAAATGAAACAGAATATCTTAAATTTCTGGGACAGATATCTAGGAGTCTGATATACCTATATGTGGAGTGCCAGAAGTAAAGGAGTAAGAAAACAGAATGGAAGAAATTGAAAGAGATAATGCAATTTTTCCCCAAAATGATAAAAATACATCATTCAGTGGATCCAAAAGTTTCAGTGAACCAAAAGTGGAGAACAAAACACACACACACACATACACACAAACACTCACTTCTGCACAACATAGTCAAACTCCTAAAAAACAAAGATAAAGAGAAGATCTAAAAAAGCAGACAGAACAAAAAGCACATCATATACAGAGGAAATCTGGTATCACATCTCATCAGAAACAATAAGAAAGCTAATGGAAAAGACCAAAAGAGAATGGAAAAATATTTGAAAGTACTGTAAGAAAAAGAAAAGGCCAACCTAGAATCCCATACCCAGCAAAATCATTTTTCAAAAATGAAGATGAAATAAAGACATTCTCATTAGTGGCAACCTGAAAGATTTTTTCTCCAGAAGATCTGTATGGGAAACATTAAAAGAAGTTTCTCAGGCTGAAGAAAAATACTATTAAATACTGGATATGAGGAAAGAAAAGGAGCACTAACATATATAATCATGTACTGTTACATTTTTATTTAAAATATTATCAATTATGAAAAATAAAAATAATAACATTAGTAATGTAAACTTTATAGCAAATACAGAAGTAAAATATATATGAATAAGAGAACAGAGGTCAGGAGAAGGAAAAAAAGTACTTGCCTTAAGATTATCATACTTTTCATGAGGTAATAGAATATTATTTAAAGATATTTTGTGACACAATATATACCATAATCTCTAGAGAAAACACTGAAATCAAATGCAGAGATATAGCTAAAAACAGAGGAGATAAACTGAGTTTCTAAAAAAATGACTTACTTCATTGAAAATAAGACAGAATGGGGGATAAAAAGGAAACAAAATACAGATGATAAAATTAGGGGAATAATGTAAACAAATCTACAATTATAGCTGGAAATTTTAACAGGTTTCTCACAGTACTTGGAAGAAAAATTATACCCCTCCAAAATCACTGAGGATATAGAATATTTGAGTGACACTATCAACCAATTACATCTAACTAACATTAAGAATAAACCACAATCAAAACTTCATAATACACATTCCTTTCACATGCATCAGGACCATTTGCCAGTATTTAAAATGATAAATATACAACAAAGTATGTTCTTTAACCATGATGGTTTTAGATCAGAAATCCATAAAAAATAAGACCTCTAGAAAACTCCTAATAGTTGCAAATTAAGTAACACACTTCTAAATAACCCATGAGTCAAATAAGAAAAAACTACAAGAAATTCTGGAAAATATTTTGTACTGAAAGATCATGAAAAGATCATAATATATTAGCATAACAAAATTTGTGAGATACAGCAAAAGTAGTGCTTCAAGAAAGTGTATTCGTTTAAATACTTATAGTTCAACAAAAAAGTAAAAAATCAACTAGGTAAGTCTCCACCTTAAAAACTTATTTTTTAAGTAGAGTAAATTAAATCCAAAATAATGGAAGAAAGAGGACAATAAAAAGAATGGAAATCAATACAATCACAAATAGACAAATAATAGAACAAAATCAACAAATTTTTTAAAAAGTTTAAAGGTCTAACTAAATTTATAATCCTCAAGTAAGACTTTTCAAAAAAATAGAAGACACAAATTACTAACAGCAAGATGAAAGGGGGACTTCACTATAGATGCTACAAATATTAAAAAGACAGTAAGTAGATACTATGAACAACTTCATGCCAAAAAATTTGACAACATAAAGGAAATGAACAAATTCCTTGAAAAATACAACTTTCCAAAGTGGAAAGAAGAAAAATTAGAAAATCAAATAGCCTTATAGCTATTAAAGAAAGTATATTTGTAAACAAAAACAACTGCAGTCCCAGGTAGCACTACCAGTGAATCCTATTAAATATTTAAGGAACAAATCATTCTAATTTCACACAAACTATCTCAGAAAATGTAAGAGGAGGGAACACTTCCCAAATCAATTTAAGAGATTAGAGCTGAAAAGATACTAACAAGAAATGAAAGCTACAGAATAATATTCTTTAGGAATATAGGAACAAAATAATCTTAATAAAACACTAGCAAGTCAAATTCAGCAGTATATATAGATATATATACATGGTATACACACACACACACACACACACACACGGTAATACAACATAATCGAATGGGATTTAACCCAAAAATTCAAGGTTGGCTTAACATTTTTTACATCTATCTATGTAATTCACCTTATTTGCAGCATAACCAGGGGGTGGGGGATCATAGTATTATCTTAATAGATGGAAAAAAGTATTTGACATCTTAACAGATAAAAAAAATTATTCATGATAAAAATTCTTAGCAGAGGTACCTGGGTAGCTCAGTCAGTGGCTCAATCTGACTGCTGATTTTGGCCCAGGGTTGTGGGATTGAGCCCTGTGTCAGACTCTGTGCTCAGCATGGAGTCTGCTTGTCCCTCTCTCTCAGCTCCTCTACTTGATCTCTCTCTCTCTCTCTTTAAATCTTAAAAAAAAAAAAACCCAAAAACTTAGCAAACTAGGAAGAGAAGGAAACTTCTTTTTGATAAAGGACATCCATGAAAAACTATAGCTAACATTACACATAATGGTGAAACACTGACCTCTTTTTTATCAATGTAGGAAGAAGTATAAGGATGTCTGCTGTCACTTTTCCTATTCAACATTATAATGTAAGTCCCAGCTAATGTAATAAAGCAAGAAAAAGAAATTTTAAAAACTAAATATTAAAAATATATAGTCCAATAACATGTTATAGTCCAATAACATGTAAGTATACACAGAAAACCCAACTGAATCTCCAAAAACACTAATAAAATTACTAATAAAATAAAATATAAATAAATAACACTAGTAATAAAAATACTAATACTAATGAATTTCTTAAGTATATAATACTAAGTATACTTATATATAATATATAATACTAATAAGCATATATACTAATGAAAATAATTATATACATTATATATAATATATAATACTAAGTATATATATACTAATGAATATATTAAGTATATACAATATGCAAAAATTAACTGTAATCCAAAATACTTCACAATTACATTTAAAAATATATAGTTTATAATGCCATGGAAAATATCATACAATTAAGAATAAATCCAACAAAGGGTATATAATAATCTACATTGAAAACTACAAAATATTGTTGAAAGAAACTAAAGAAGACATAAACAAGTGAAAAGATATATGCTATCCGTGGATTAAAAGAGTCAATATTGTAAGTATTTCCTGTCTTTCCAAATGAAATGCAATCCCAGTCAAAATTCCAACGAAGATTTTCGTAGAAATTTATGAGCTGATTCTAGAATTTACAAGAAAATGCCAAGGAATTAGAATATCCAAAGCAATATTGAAAAAGAAGGACAAAGTAAAACACTTACACTGCCTGACTTAATAATTTTACAGCCACAATAATTAGGACAATGTTGTATTGGCCCAAGCATAAATGAATAGATCAGTGAAACAGAATAGAGTCTAGAAATAGACCAGCACACATATGGTCAATTCAATGGGAAAAGAAAAGGTTTTATTTCCTAACAAATGACTCTGGAACTGCATAAACATATGGAAAAAAATGGACCTCAACTTCTATGCAGTCATATACAAAAATTAATTTGAGATGGATCATAGCCTAAATGTAAAAGCTAGATTCATAAAGCTTTTAGTAGACAATGTAGGTATATATCTTCATGACTTCAAAGTAGGAAAAAGTTTCTTAAATCACGAAAAGCATTAACCATAAAAGAAGAATTTCTGCTCATCAAAGGCACCTTAAGAAAAGAATAGCCAAGGGGCACCTGGGTGGCCCAGTCAGTTAAGCAGCGCCTTCAGTTTAGGTCCTGATCCCAGCTCCTGGGATTGAGCCACATGGCCCTGTCTGGCTCCCTGCTCAGTGGGCATCCCGCCTGCTTCTCCCTCTCCCTTGTCCCTCCTCCACCCCTCCACTCCTCCGGCCCACAACTCCCCCCCTTGCTTTCTGTCACTCAAATAAATAAATAAAAATCTAAAAAAAAAAAAGTTGTTTAAAAAAAAAGAAATGAAATGAATAGCCTAAACAAACAAACAAAAGAACAAACAGACTCTTAAATACAGAGAGCTAGTGGTTGCCAGAGGAGAGGTAGATAAGGGAATGGGTGATATAGGTAAAGGGGAATAAGAGATACAAACTTCCAGTTATACAATAAATACATCATAGAGATGAAAAGTACAGCATAGGGAATATAGTCAATAATACCGTAATACATTGTATTATGACAGATGATGACTACACTTATGGTGGTGAGCACTGGATAATGTATAGAATTATCAAATCACTATGTTGTACACCTGAAATTAATATAACATTGCATGTGAACTATATTTCAATTTAAAAAAATGAAAAGTCAACCCACAGACTGGGAAAAATACAGAAATAAGAAAGAACTCATAGCTGCAATATACTTTTAAAAATGGCTACAAACCAACTATTAAAATTTTTTAATGCACCATAGAGTTAAACAGACACTTAGTAAGAGAAGATTAGATATAGCCAACACTACGTGAAAAGGTGTTGAAAATCATTAATCAGGGAAATACAAATTAAAACCACAATGAAATACCATTTCACACCTCTTAGAGTGGCTAAAGTCAAAACCATCCCAGTACCAAATGTTCATCAGGATGTAGAGCCACTGATACTCTCATATATTGCCAGTGGGAGTGAAAAATTAGTACAGCTCCTTTAGAAAATAGTTTGTGAGGTTTCTTAAAAAGTTCAACATCTTCTCTATGACTCAACAATTCAAATTCTAAAAATTTACTCAGTATAAACGAAAACACACACACATACACACACACAAACTTGATAAGAATGTTAATAGCTTTACTCACAATGGCCATAGCTAGGAGATAATTCAAGTGTTCATTAACAGGGGGATGGGTAAACAAGTTATGATACACTCATTTACTGGAATACTACTCAATTATAAAAGGGACAAATAACTGATATCAGGAAAAATATGAATGAATCTCAAAACATTATGGTGAGAGAAAGAAGCCAAAAACAAAACAAAACAAATCATACTGTATGATTCCCTTTATATAAAACTCTAGAAAAGCCAAATATAATATATAGGCAGAAAATGAATCAATGATTGCCTGGGTTCAGGGTTGAGAGGACAGGCAGAATTAACCTGAAAATGGTATACAGAAAACCTTTTTGGATGTAGAAATGTTTTATATCTTGACTGTGGTAGGTTATGCAGTTGTACACAACTTGCCAAAATTCACTGGACTATATGCTTAAGATTTTATTGTATGTGAATTATACTTCAATGAAAATCAACCAACCAAACTAACTGAATATACACTGTTTTGAAAACAGAGTAGAGGTTTACAGCATCCTTAAAAATCTGAAGGTTGTAGGGGTACCAGTGTCCAGCACGTTCTCATTTAATTCACTTGTGTGACCCCTATAGTATGATGGATCCTGAAGAATGACAGTAGATATGCTCAAGCTGAATCCAGTAGTAGTCCCAATTATACTTATGGTCCCACATATGAAATACTTTCTAGAGAAGATGAACATGATTCCAGATATATAACATGTAACCACTGATCTGGCAAATGCTTTCTTTTCCATCTCTCTCAAGGAGGATAAGAAACAATCACATCCGTGCAAGATGGACAACAGTATATCTTTACAGTCTTCCCCAAGGCAATATTGACTCTCCTGCTCTCTGTCACAATACAGTCCGAAGAGACCAAGACCATTTGGATGTTGACATTCATTGTGACATAACACTGACCCACTACTCTACCAATGGTATCATGAAAATCGGACCAGTTGAGCAAAAGCAACTAGTATGTTGGAGAAGTTTAGTAAAATTCTTTTTCGTTTGTTTGTTTCTTAGGATTTCAGTGGTCTGAGGTATGCCAGGATTATCACACATGAGGTTCTGAAGACAACACACTTCACACTTGCAAATACTACTCCAACCTATTTCCCAAGTGATGTGGAAGGTTGACAGCTTGTAATGGCATCCAAACATGTAAAGGACTTTGTGGCAGGTTTAGGCTGTAGTACAAGCAGCCCTGCCAGTCAGGCCATATAATCCAACAGACCCTAGAAGAATCTGTGATGAGAAAAGATGCCGTATGGATTTCATGGCAAGATCCCACAGAAGAATTTTAACATTAGATACCTAGAGTTCTGGAGTCAGGCCATGACATCTGCAGCAGAGAACTGGCCACAGTAAGGCAGAAGTGGTACTTCAAAATCAATCATAAGCAAGACCAGAGAGCACAAGTAAATGCATGAGCAGATGAACCAGATTCCTATGACACCCATTAATACTGCAATTATGCCTCCCCCAACACACACACCTATAGCAAGTGTTATCTTAGACCCAGAGTCCAGAGGTGAAAAAAGGCCACGCTGAGTTCACAGATGGGTTGGCTCAGTACATTTGTGCAAGCCAAAACTGCCTGCTACTACACTATATCCTGACTTGGGGAGGGAAGGTGTCTGAGAGAAAATGGCATCAAGAACATCCTAACGAAAGGCATGGTTGGATGTGGACTTCCCCGGGAGAAGGGGTGATTCAAAGGCTCACCCCCCTGCCTCAGTAGAGGACCTCTCTGCAGAACTATGCCAGCTTCTTAGCACACCATGGGATTGGCTAAGGCTTCTGTTACGACTGCATCACAGTTCAACTTCTCCCTCTTCCCCATCCTGCTTCCCTCACACGCTTACAGAAGGTTTTCCCAAGAGCCTATGTCAGTAATCTCCAACTCGCTCTGTTTCCCAGGAAACCCAACTTGCAACAATGAACACAAAGAATCAGTGTAATAAGTCAGGATTAAAAGTTCTACATTTAGAAAGTTTGTGAGAGGCAGGGAGGTATGTTAGTTCTGCTTGGAAATCCAAGTTATCCATTCTGATACTTATGTTTTTTAGTTCTTTTGTTTTCTGACAAGGGAGACACATACCTTGTGCTCCACCCTAGACTGGTGACACTCAAAATAGGGCTGTCACACCACTATCTGAAAGCAGAGGGCGCTTTTGCCTGGAACATGTGTGAACAAATTACTTTCTCACTATTTTTCTGCAACAAGGGGAGTATCTCCCAAAAAGCTAATGGTTGCTGGTGGAATTGAGAGTTCTCTAGAGAGATTCACTTATTATACATATTTATCTGTATTTAAAGACAGGATGTTCAATATTTAAAGACAGACAATATGTTCAATATTGGGTGAAAGAAACATACCATATAGGAACAGCCATGTTTAGAGGATGCTACTCAAAGCACAAGTATTTCTTTCCCCCTTTCCTTCATCAGATTTTTAAAACTGGACCTCAGGTGCACAGAACTGCTTTAATCATAACCCTAAATTCGTAACAGGCTTCCATCACTTATATGTAGAAGGTTCTTATTTATTTGTTGTTCACTTGTTGGATTGTTGATTTTAGTAACAAACAATTGTGAAATCACCACCCAACAAAAATTAAAATGATATCTGACATCCACATCAGATCGCTGATCATCCTGTTCCCCTGCCTCTCACCTCAAAACTAGAGTTCACTGTTGCCTTGCTTTCCTTTGAATGTAGTTATATTACACTTACATGTACTTACTAATAGCATAAACTTTTCTTTGTTGTTTTTAAATTTCTAAAAAGGGTATTTTTATACACTTTTAGTGTGTTATATTTCACAATGAAATGGTTATTTAAAGGTATCATTCAGGATATATTCTCTGGGGACTTTTCACCTAACATATTCTTAAAACTCATCCATATTATCATTATATGTAGCAATGTTTATTCGTTTAGTGACTTCCTTTCCCACTTTTTTTTCCTTTTAAAGATTTTATTTATTTACTTATTTGAGAGAGAGAGTAGACCAGGGGAGAGGAAGAAACACTCGGCACTGAGGGCAGAGCCCAACATGGGGCTCCATACCACAACCCTAAGATCATGACTTGAGACAAAATCAAGAGTCAGAGGCTTAACCAACTGAGCCACCCAGGCACCCTACTTCCTTTTCCATTTTAAAGATAATGTGTTAACTCAGGGCTACACAAAAAAACCTCATCCACTTCTGGAAATTCATCTATAGATACCACCTTTTTTTTTTCCCTCATCTCTTTTAAAAACATTAAATTTTTTTCTTTATTTCCTCTTTTTCCACAATATTCTCATTTTACTTTACTCAGTATCTTGTACGTGCCTTGCTTTTACTTTTTCTAACGTAGTTTCAAGGAACCTGGAACCTGTTCTTCAGTCTCAGGAGGACGGGTGCTTGTTTTTCTAAAAACCCAGAATAGAGAAATTAAAAATGTCTTTAATATAATGCCACACTTGAATTTCCCCTGTGCCTATACATAAACCTTGTTCTTGTGGGTCCCTTAAGCCCACCTGAGGCCTTACACCAGTTGAGCTGTTTATAAAGATTCATTTGGTTGTGCATAAAGAAATCTCCCGTGGTACTGAAAACACATCCCTCAGAGAATAAAGGACCAAGCTGTTGGGCATAATGAAAATCAAGTATAAACTTAAGCCATACTGGCACTTCATACACCTGGAACAACAGCCTGATGCTTTGAAAAGACAATGGCAGAAAACGAATCTCATGTGTATTCCAGATGGTTCTGAAGGATCACAGACAAAAAGCGTTCGTCCCCACCCCCTTTTCAGAGCAACTCCAATTAAAATTTCCTCCTACTCTCCACTCAATACTAAAAGTTAATAAGCCCCAAGGATGTGACAGGTTATCCTTGTCCCCCTGACTTACATGTGACCGTGAAGTCATCTTGCAGGAAGAAATGACAAACACCCCAACTACAAGATTACACTTTCTTCTTCTTTGTGGATGTAATGACCAACAGAATACACAGATTTCCACACTGAGATGAGAGCTGAAAATGATCTGAGCTCCACAGTGCTGGAGAGGTTGGGCAAGAGAGAAAGCCCCGGCTCCAAAGGATGGCAGGAGTGGACAGCTCAGCCACATTTCTGCAGATACAGAAAGAATACACTTCCACCATTCACAACAGCTTTTAAAAGAGCAAATATTTTCTATTCATTCTAAAGAAAATTATGTTTGTGAGACTAGAAAATTGTGTGGATGCAAATTCTCCAACCTGGTAATTATCTCTGATCCATTTCAATAAGCAAAGGTTTGGGGGAATTATTCACATATGAATCATTTTCACTGTTTTTTTTTATTTGCAGAATAGATTGGAACTGTATGAATAAGAGACCTTCAACTCCTATTAACATTTTTGCATGCAATTGAGGCTCTCCAGAAATTGAAAGACAAACATCGGTAAATCAATAAAAGAAAACATTATTCTATTTCACCTTGGGCTCAGCCACCCACTGCCTATCTTCTCTCCATCCCTGGAAATTTTTCTTTTGAGCTGACCCAGCTAGAATATAGACAGGTGGTGAGTAGGTGGGAGTGGGCACTGCAGCTGAAGGGAGCTGCTTGAGCAAAGGTGAAAGAAACTTCATGGAGAGGGAAAAAAAAAAAAAAACCAAAGTGACTCCTTTAGCTGGACTGAAGCATTCATGTGGGGAAGTGGTTACTTGTAGAGGAGGAGGCCGTTTATGGATGGATTTGAATGTCAGGAAATTGGAAGCCACAGTGGCCAGAGGGGTGAGTAAGATGGGTGAGTGTGTGTGTTGGGGGGGGGGCATGTAGGGGATGGGTGCCAGCCAAGGACTTAGGCTAACAAGGGACAGCCGGTAAATGCCAGTAAGCAGAGCACCACAGTGAAAACTGAAGGACTGGTATCAGACCAACCACAACTAAAATATTGGTTCAGCTACTCCCTAACTCTACCACCTTGGGAAAGTTGCTTACCTTGTCTAAGCCAAAAATTACCTACTTTCTATAATGGGGATGATATTAACAAGTCCTAATTCAAGGGTTGATTACAGAATTTTAAAAAAAATCACATGTAGGGGGGTGCCTGGGTGGCTCAGTCAGTTAAGCATACGCTCAGGTCATGATCTCAGGGTCATGAGTTTGAGCCCCATGTGGGGCTCTGAGCTGAGTGTGGAGCCTGCTTAAGATTCTCTCTCTCTCTCCTCCTCTGCCCCTTCTCCCCGTTTGCTCTATTAAAAAAAAAAAATCTGTAAAAAGTACTGGTCACATTGGAAGATTAAGTATAAATATCAGACACTATCATTGTTACCTTCATTATTATAATTATTATTTCAGGAAAATTAATTCCATGAGATGAGTAGAAATATCTATCCACTACTATATATGTCTATGACAGAAAGAACCCAGTTATCAGCAATTATATAAAGAGACTGTTTTCATTTTGAATAAATGTACCTTTATGTATCATTAAAAAATGTACCTTTCTTGGAATAAGCTATTACAAATTCCTTATTTAAAATGTCCTTAGGGTAAAGTGAACTTTACCACTTTAAATTACAAAGAATAAACACAGGTGAACTTCAACTAAAAGAGCAAACTCACATATTAAAGGCAAGTCTGTGCAGAGAATATACAGTAATGCCTGCATCAGCCAGGAATCACCTTCTTCGGGGAGGAGCAGGGCAGCTACAGATTTTAGCAGATGGGGATTATGTTTTCTTTGTTTGGCATTATGGGTCTGAGGCACAAGAACACGATGGAACACAACTGCAGAGTTAGGCAATTCCATACCCACCTCGTGCCTCTAGTTTTCTTTTTATTGAAGGAATGAGGAAATTCAAAGAACAGCCTTTATTTTCTATATAAGCTACTTAAAAGTCAAGATTTATGTGACGTGGGACGCCTGGGTGGCTCACTTGGTTAAGTGGCTGCCTTCAGCTCAGGTCATGATCCCAGGGTCCTGGGATCGAGTCCCGCATCGGACTCCTTGCTCAGCAGGGAGCCTGCTTCTCTCTCTGCCTCTGCCTGCCACTCTGCCAGCTTGTGCTCTCTCCCTCTCTCTCTCTGACAAATAAATAAATAAAATATTTAAAAAAAAGATTTATGTGACGTATTTTAGCGGGCAGTTGTGTGAGGCAGAAGAAAGCTTAGTGACATAAGGATGGGATAACTCAGGTCAGATGCCTTCTCCTTACTTAGGGAGAGAGAGACTGTGTACTACCTCATCCATAAGAAAGGGAGAGAATTTGAATTAGATGATCCAAATATTTTCTCCAGCTTAAATTCTGATACTACATTAGCCACAGTTTACATAGTAATGTCTCCTAACTCCTCCAAACCAGTCAGGATCTTTCCCTCCATTAAAAACCTGTAGGATTTTCCTCTTTTTTAGAACTCGCTATGTTCCACCTTGGATTCTATAGTTAAGCATGTGTCTCTCTCTTTATTTCCCTCTAATTAACTCTAACATCCTTTAAGGAAGGGGATTTTTTTTATTCATGTTTGATTAATCCAACAAAGTATAGAAAGAATTATACAACACAGCCAAGTGGGATTTATTCCAAATGTCCAAGGCTGGTTCAACATTCAAAAATCAACTAGCTTAATCCACCACATCAGTAGCATAAAGAAGAAAGGTCATATGAGCATATCAATTGATGCAGGAAGAGCATCAACTTTCTGCTTTAGAGAGAAAACAGAAACACCCAATAGTGATAAAAACTCTCAGCAAACTAGGAATATAAGAGAACTTTCTCAACTTGATAAATAACATTTATATATGTTAACTAAGTGGAATTAAAAAACTTTTTAAAAAATAACACTCACAAAAAATCTACAGTTAACATCAAGTTATGGTGAGTGACTGGATGCCTTCCTCCTAAGATTGGGAACAAGACAAAGATGTTTTCTCTTACCACTCCTATTCAACATTGTACTAGAAATCCTAGCTAATGCACTAAGACAAGAAAAAGAAACAAAAAGACATACAGATCGAAAAGAAGAAATAAAACTATTTTTAGTGATAGATGACATGACTGTCTATAGAGAAATCTCCAGAGACTCCACAAAGAACTTCTGGAACTAGTAAGTTAGTACAGCAAGTTCAGAGGATACAAAGTCAATGTAAAAAAGGAAAAATTTTTTTTATATACCAGTAATGAACATCTGTAATCTAAAAATGTTTCTTGGGCGCCTGGGTGGCTCAGTGGGTTAAAGCCGCTGCCTTCGGCTCAGGTCATGATCCCAGGGTCCTGGGATCGAGGCCCACATCTGGCTCTCTGCTCAGCAGGGAGCCTGCTTCCTCCTCTCTCCTCTCTCTCTGCCTGCCTCTCTGCCTACTTGTAATCTCTCTCTCTGTGTCAAATGAATAAATAAAATCTTTAAAAAATAAAAAATAAAAAATAAAAATGTTTCTTAATACTATTTGCAATAACACCAAAAACGTATACACTCTGGTATAAATCTAGCACAATATGTACAGAATATATATGTGGAAAACTATAAAACATCAACGAAAGAAATTTGAAAAATCTAAAGAAATAAAGAGATAGTGAGAGAGAGAAGAGATTTCCATGGATTGGAAATCAATCAGGGATTCAAGGAAAAAGGGGCTGAACAAATGAGGCACAGATTTTGTGGGGTGGTGAAATAATTCTGTGTGGCACAACAATGGTCAATATATGATACTATGTATTTGCCAAAACCCATGGAACTTTATAGCACAAGGAGTAAACTCTAATATGTGCAAATTTTTAAAACACTACTTAGATCTTGGAATCCCAAGAAGGAAGGCAAACTGGGAGAAGATCTAACTGTATTACAAATACATAAAACAACCTCACGAAAGGAAAGGGATAAAAGGTGCTGACCTAAGTGATGTTCGAAGTAAGTGGTCAGTGTAAGACAAAATTAACTGTACATAAGCGTTATATTCTAACTGATGAAGTTTCTTTCCCCATAGGTGTATAGGCTACCAATTCAGAAACTACTATACATGAACAAATCAGTATATGGATAATGAATGGGAAGAACCAGATTTCTCACTGTTTGAGTGGGAGATTACAAAGAAGGTGTAGAATGATCCCTGTGCTACTTGACTCAAGTTTGAGACATCAGTACAAACTCACATTTCGTTTCATGCAGATACATACAGAAATATCTGTAAATATGTATATATGTGTCAATTATTATATACACCTATATATCCTTGCTCTGACAGCTCTGAGGGCCTAAAAGCAATGACAGCCCAAAGAGTGGCCAAATCTTGATTTCTTTCTTTTTTTTTTTTTAAGATTTTAAAATTTATTTTAGAGAGGAAGAGAATGAGGACAAGGGAGAGAGAATCTGAAGCAGACCCTGTGCTGAGCATGGAGCCCACTGTGGGGTTCGATCCCACAACCCTGAGATCATGACGTGAGCTGAAACCAAGAGTCAAACACCTAACTGCCTGAGCCACCCAGGTGCCCCCCCGCCAATCTTGATTTCTAATGTCCTTCTCCAATAAAAAGAACCAGGGACCCTTGGGAAAATGGTTGCATTTCTGACTAGAGTATGAAATTTACAAGATGAGCCTGGAACATCTTGCAGTGCCAGCATGTAAGAGAACACTCACACACTCTCTCTCTCTCTCTCTCTCTCTCTCTCTCTCTCTCTCTCTCTCTCTCTCACACACACACACACACACACACACACACACACACACACCCCACACTGACAATGATGGGATTATGTTAAAGGGACATGGGAGGCAACTGAAAAAGCTCCCAATTGCCAAAGCAGGAACAATTGGAACAAAAAAATAAGTAAACTAGTATTGTATTATAACCCAAAATATAAAGTGAATATCCACGAGGTCATACTGATATACATAGATGATTAAATAAACAAATGAAGAAAAGGCAAATCTTCCATGCAGAAGAATTCCAAATAATTTATGTAGATGTTCTGCCTTCAGTGAGGTGGAACTCCCGACCTGAGGTTAAAACCAGTCATACTAGTGGCGTAAATCCACTCAGTTTTGTAGTTTTTTCCAGCAGCATGTTAGCAACCTATGTACAGTAAGAGAGAAAGCAGGTACATGAATTGATTCAAGACTGAAGCTCAAGATGAGGGTGCAATAAAATCAGAAGATTAGGATGCTGAAAATATGGTGAGCAAGTGGCTGACATCGTGCACTGTGAAGTGTAGGCTAACTAGGGAAGGAGGCAAGACCACAGACTGGCAATGACCTAGGTGAAAAAGGATGAAGAGGTCTCAGAGAAATGTAGTGAAGAGAGGTTAGCAATTGGAATGGATGAATGGGCTTGAAAGATGACAATTACTTTGTATAAGAGCAAAACTGACCAGGGAAACCTGCATTTTGAGTGTGGCACAGGATTCAGGGATGAGAAGACAGCAGGAATGAATGGTCTTAAGTGTCAGATTCTAAGCAGGCTCGTTGGAAGCCCTTAAGGGTGTCAGCGACTGTACTCTCCCTAACCGAGCCAAGTACCTCAGATGTTTAATGTCACAAATGAAAGGGTAGTAAGTAACTACTTGGCTGCTTTTGAAAGGCTGAAATTGGAGACTGCCTATTTTTTCTATCAACCTCTGAGAAGCTGGTTATTTCTCAAAAGCATTGGCTGTGTCCTTCATTGACTATGAGTCTCAGTCTTTTCTTTTTTCCAGCTTTATTGAAGTATGATTGACAAAACTGTATACATTTAGTTTTGTACAGTGTGATGTTTTGATAAACATACACGTTGTAAAATGATTACCACAATCAAGCTAATTGACATCCATCACCTCATATAGTTACCCTTTGTGTGTGTGGAGAGAACACTTGAGATCTACTTACTCTCCTTGCAAATTTCAAATATAGAATACATGTGATTAACTATAATCATCATGTTGTAAGTTGTCTCCAGAATGTAATCGTCTTTTTTTTTTTTAATTTTATTTATTTGGGCGCCTGGGTGGCTCAGTGGGTTAAAGCCTCTGCTTTCGGCTCAGGTCATGATCTCAGGGTCCTGGGATCGAGGCCCGCATCGGGATCCCTGCTCAGCGGGAAGCCTGCTTCCCCCTCTCTCTGTCTGCCTGCCTCTCTGCCTCCTTGTGATCTCTCCCCCTCTGTGAAATAAATAAATAAAATCTTTAAAAAAAAAAGATTTTATTTATTTGACAGAGAGAGCATACAAGTAGCGGGAGCAGCAGGCAGAGGCAGAGAGAGAAGTAGGCTCCCCGCTGAGCAGGGAGCCCGACGCAGGGCTCAATCCCAGGACCCTGGGATCATGACCTGAGCCGAAGGCAGACGCTTAACTGACTGAGCCACCCAGGCACCCCCAGAATGTATTCATCTTATAATTGAAAGTTTGTACCCTCTGACCAACATTCCTCCTTTTTCCCCACCCTCTTGCCTCAAGTAACCATCACTGTCTTCTCTGGTACTGTAAGTTCAACATTTTTCTTCAGATTACACATATAAATGATACCATTCAGTATTTGTCTTTCTGTGTCCAGCTTATTTCCCTCAGTATACTGTCCTCTAGTTTCATCTGTGTTGTTACAAATGATAGGATTTCCTTCTTTTGAGGGGCTGAGTAATATTTCATTGTGTATATATATTTTCATCTGCTGATGGACACAGATAAATACATTCATCTGCTGATGGACACTTTGGTTGTTTCTATATCTTAGCTATTGTCAATAATGTTGCAATGTACATGGGACTGCAGATCTCTCTTTGAGATAGTAATTTTATTTCCTTTGGATATATACCCAGAAGGAAAACTGCTGGATCATTAGTTCTATTAATTCTGTTTTTTAATTTTTTGTGGGACCTCTATACTGGCTCAGTTTAAACTGCCACCAGTAGCACATGAGGGTTTCCTTTTTCCACATCCTTTCAGCAATTATCTTCCTTGAGTCTTTCAGTTTCAAGAGTGAGGTCCATCCAGTTCCCAAACAAGACATGGGCTGGGCTGATGTAGCAAAGGCAGGAAATTGTATTCCCTAAAGAAATCAGCAGTACCCACCTAAATGAAATTCAGGCTCTATCTTCTAAAACATTCTCAGTCTATTCCACCACAGTCCTGGTTCTTTTTCTACTTTGGAATCTGAGCTTCTTTGATGTAAGCTTCATACCAGGTTCTGTGCTGTATGGATGGGTGGATGGATGGATAGATGGATGGACGGATGGGTGGATGGGTGGATGGGTGGATGGATACATGGATGGGTGGATAAACATGGATAAATGTTACCTGTGCTTTAAGGACCCTCTTGAATACTATCTCTTCACTGAATGTCTCCCTCATTTCCTCAAATGAAAAGCAACCTCTCGTTTACCTGTAAAACTTATGGAAAAATCTTTTGTCTTACTTATTCACAAGAGTATCTCTATCCTCTTTATAGGCACCCAGTAATATGCACTGAAATAAGGCTTTGATTACACTATCACAGAATAGGTCACAGTATATTCAATTATAGTTTATTCTATAAATAAGTATTAAGCTGAAATTTCTATGGAGGCAAAACTCACATTTTGCCCTAATTTTTATTTCTTTTGGCTCTTACCACAGTAGTAGATGTTCAACTAATGTTTGAAGAATCTAAAGGTATTAAGAATAACATACCTGTGGTACCTGGGTGGCTCAGTTAGTTAAAGTGTCTGGATCTCAGCTCAGGTCTCAATCTCAGGGTTGTGAGTTCAAGCTCCATGTTGGGCTCCACACTGGGTGTAGAGCCTATATTTAAAAAAAGAGAGAGAGAGAATGACAAACTTGTCCAACTTTCCTCCAAGAGCTGCAGATCAATGTCCTATAATATGCCCCTAGAATTTCCTGGTATCATTTAAGGGTCTGATACCAGCCAGTAATAAATTTGGAAGAAATATTTCTGAGGATTTCAGGCTATAGAAGTGACCACTGTTAAGTAACACCTAAGCAGATTTGAGAGTTCATCAATAAGAGAAGTATGCACTGAAAGAGGGTTTGAGATGATTGCTCATCATGACTAGTTAAGGAGCACAGTCCAAAGGGGAAGTCAATGCTGACTAGACTCAAAATAGGGGAGTTTCAGATCATTAATTTTTCAACCACAACCACCAATTCAAATGCTAATAATGAGGACTAAATGAGGGTTTATAGAGAGGGCCTGACCCAGCAAGCAACCCCAAAGCCCCTTTCCATATTTATCCTAGAGATATCTGTCCCTAATCCTATACTGGGCTATTCTAATTGAAATGACTCTATTCATATTCTTTAATTAGATAGCAAGACTAATGCTACATATTATTATCCTTGACTACACCTCTTCAAGTTTTCTTGATTTCATAATCTGCCCATTGCAGCACCCCACCATGATGATATATTGCTGCTTCCTCTGCTCTAGACCCAAGGTTGAATGCCACCTGGTGACCTCCAATGCTATCATACAAGTAGGTTCTTGGCAGCAGTCAATCAAGGAACAAAAAGCAAGAAGCCTAGTCAAAGAACTGCAGAACTCATGAGAGACTGGTGCTTAGTGAAGGAGAGGTAGAAGCAAGAGACTCCAACAGAAACCAAGAGAACAGCAAACCCCAAAGCCACACAAATATGCAGAAAGCAAGACTGACGGAATTGGAATGTGCTGGAAACTGGAAACATGCTGGCAGATGGAGAGAGATAGCAGCACGAAAAAGAAGCCTGACAGGAAGAATGTGTTGACCCTCACTTGATTCCTCACTAACTCAGGAGAACATGAGACCTGAATAAGATGAGCTAAATGGACAGTGGCAAAAGACTGCAGATTGCCCTAGGTTTGGGAGGAAGGTCGGAGAGAGTCCTGCCCTCTAGCAGAGTTAGTCCGTGGAAACACAGGCAAGACCAGCAAGTGGGCAGCAGCCACAAAAAGGTGGAAGTTTTACTGAAAATGAGACTCCAAAAATTAGACAAAGACAATGAGACTGAGCACCTGGCTGGCTCAGTCAGCAGTCCATGTGACTCTTGATCTCAGGGTCATGAGTTTGAGCCCCACTTTGGACATGGAGCCTACTTAAAAAAAAAAATAGACAAAGGACATAAGAAGACAATGCACTGATGACAAAAATTTATCAGTGGTTAATGAATATACAAAAACTATTCAAGCTCATTATCAATAAAAAGACACTAAAATACCTTTTATTCTGTCATTTTAGTTTCATCCTTTATGAGGATGGTACTTGATGCAGTATAGGGTGCTGGTGGGAGTATGAGGGGAAACATCTCTGAGAAGCAGTTCCAGTATCTTATATACGTATACAGAATAGAGAATAAATTCACTCACGCATTAATTACACAGTTTTCCGTTGTATGCTCTGTG
Organism: Ailurus styani; assembly: GCA_002007465.1. Lineage (NCBI taxonomy): Eukaryota > Metazoa > Chordata > Mammalia > Carnivora > Ailuridae > Ailurus > Ailurus styani. Next base: position 1,247,053 of record LNAC01000151.1, read on the forward strand.
ATAGGTATTAAAATCAGCACTAACCCATTAACCTTGCCATTAGAATCTTGTAGTGTAGTGGGGAAGACAGAAATTAATCAAATAATCACAGAAATGTATCACTTCACTCTGTGATTAGTGCTATATAGGAAAATTATAAGAAGCTATGAAACCACAGAAGAGTTGTTGACGTAGCCTTAGTAAATCAAGAAAAGCTTCATCCCTCAAGGAATTGATATTTAGCCTGAGATTCAAAAAGTTCAATCAAAGGAAGTGAGGATTGAGGGTACCTGCAGAGAAGAATGACTATTAAATCAAAACAAACAGCATAGGCAAAAGCCCTGAAGTGGGAAGGACTTGCTGTGTTTTTAGGTTCCTCTTCACATTGAAGCAGCTAAGAAAATACCACTGTGGGAATTGTGGAGTAAATGAGAGAGGATACAGCAAAAGATTTAGGGGTAATTATTCCACCTTTGACTTGATGAAGAAATTTGTTAAGAATGACCCAAAAAAATTATTTTGAGACTTCCAGAATATCTATACATCTATGTCCATATATTTATATCAATATCTATATTCGGATGATAATATTCTAAAGTTAGATTTTAGTCATGATTGCACTACCCTGTGGATTTACTTTAAAAAATCAGGCTGTCCACTTTAAATGGCTATTTTTTTCTGATACGTAAATTATACTTCAATACAGCTGATTTAAAAATTGCTTTGTGGTTTTCCTGATCTTTTTTCATGTTTTAAATTTATGGAAAGGAAATGATTTTAAGACAAGTTCCAAAGACTCTCAAATCCGTGAAGTTCATGTCCAAACTTTAGGGTCACGCTGGTGGCAGGTGTTGTGCAAAATAAAGATTTGTTTTCTCTCCCTTATACTGTAATAACTTGCTACAATTTGAGGATGACAGCTCCCCAAATTAACAGTATAGTCAATTCACTCTCCTAATTGGCTATATATTTACAACCAGTTTATCTTGGAAAGTTCATCAATGAGCAAAGTTACATCACCCAATGTTATATGATATAGAATAACCTGAGGTTTTGTGAGGGGGGGTAGTTGTTAGTTGTATGTATGGGGGAGGGGGTGTTGTTGTTGTTGTTATTTATGGCTGAGGTGAGTATTTGGTTACAATTGCTTTGAAATTTCTCCAGGCTAAACCCAATGCAGCTCTGCCCTGTAACAGAAAAAATTAGCTTACAATGATTCATTGTAGGTAAGAGCAAAGTCTAAACTTAATATCCTACAGGAATCTTGGTCCTGTATAAATGTATCCCTCGGATCTCCTCTATGCCATTGTAGTGTAGCAATCTATTCCATCACGTAACTTAATCTGATGCCTCAATTTTCATAATGGGATTTTAATTCAATTCTCCATCTCTATTGATATTTATTTTTTTTATTTTTATAAAGATTTTTATTTGTTCATTTGACACACAGAGAGACCACAAGCAGGCAGAGAGGCAGGAAGAGAGAGAGGAGGAAGTAGGCTCCCTGCTGAGCAGAGAGCCCAGTACAGGGACTTAATCCCAGGACCCCAAGGGACATGATCCCAGGATCATGACCTGAGTCGAAGGCAGAGGCTTTAACCCACTGAGCCACCCAGGCGCCCCATTTCTATTGATATTTAAAACATTGCTAATAAGCAATTTAGTTATTTAGTTAGTAATATATATTACAGGTTATGTAACCTTAACTCACTGATGCTGAAAATTTTTTCAATCTCCATTAGGGGAAACTCAAAATTCATGAAAAAGTACCTGAAATATAGTCTAACTATACCCATAGAATCTCTATGTTTAGGGGGAAAAAAAAAAAAAGACCACAAAGAACTGAATTCCTGAATCAAACTGCTAGGTCCTCCAGTGGCTGTTCTGTTAAGTTTTACTTTCATATGTCGCCAATGGCCCAGGCTGAGCAAAGCGGTAGGACACAATTTTTAAGAGTTGGGTGTTTACTGTAAGGGACCCTTTGAGAATGAAATTCACTACATACACTCTGCGTCCTCTCGAGGTACACGTACTGTGGAAATCTCCACCTTGCCTCACTTCTAGTGTAGTTTTACTTCTTTGCAGCAAATATTTGTATAGGTACATTCAGTCACACCACTGATGATTTCTCCCTTTTCATGTTTGCTTTTCGAAAGCGTAAAGCAAACTTGTGTCTCAGTGCCCGTCAACCAAGAAGATCTGCCAACACAATTTCATGTCCTAAACCCAGTCCAGGCTTGATTTTATCCTTCCTGGCTTCATTTTCTCATCTTTTAACTTCAGACTTTATTTTCTTATTGTATTTATGTATTTTAGTAATCTATTTTAAATTTCTCCTGAAACAAACCAAAAAAATCATTTTTAATACTCTCACAGAAACTTTTCTCAGAATGTGTTTCCTTCCTAAAATTCTGAAGGTATTTCAGGTAGCCGAGTAGGGAAAATAATTGTATTTCATCACAGGGGTCCTCCCTTATATGCTACTCTTCAACATACTCTACCAGCCTGCACAGAATGTTGCCATGGGGGAAGAAAGAAAGAATCTTTTGTAACTCATTTTTGAGGACTTTTTAACCAGCCTTGGATCTATAATCTGGGGAAGCTCAGAAGGATGAGTGGAGTAAACATCTAAACCCCATTCACTGAAAGGCCAATGTAGTATTTCTGGCCAGGACTGTTCTGAGAAACTAGCACCAGGACCCATGGCTGTGCTGGTGTTAGGTATCCAGTGCCAATGGTGCCTATGACATCATTGTGAGCAGGCTCATGACTATTCCTTGCCTCCCTTTGTTTCTGAGTTCAGTTCAAAGCTCTGTGACCCAAGCAGTGAACAACTGAGCTGTAAGCTAAACAATTTCTACTCAACAAATTCCTTTTCTTTTCAGAGACACAGATCCAGTCTTATGGGTTGTCCTCCGAACTCCTAATTCATATACAAGGCCACTCATTTTCTCAAGGAGAGAGGCCCCATTCTCTCATTTGAAAGTAAATATTATGATGATGATATATGGCAGGTGGTCCCAATCTTGAGAATATGCTCTGACAAAAGAGGGAAAAATAAAGAAAAGACAGAATTTTTCTGTCAGAAGATGCTAAAGGATACAAATGGCACATTACCTCTTCACTTTTTAAGATGCTTTTGGCTCCAAATAACAGAAATCACAAGTCAAAATGACTTCAACAATGGAAGATCTTCGGCAGATTCAAGAATTATGAAACCTGAAGCTTCTACCACTTTTAAGGCTCTCTTTATATGAAAGAATGTAACATTATAAATTTAATACTGCTAGGCCACTCTCCAGGTCTTAGAAAGTCCTATGCAAGAGAAACACCTTGATTTTTAAGCTTTATGCTAAATCTACCTCCAAAAATGATTTCTACCTCGCCTCATTAGAAGTCTAGAAGTAAATTTGCAATAGGTAATTAATTCAGCAGCTTGTAGGTTCCTCGCAGAATTATACTCTTTAGCATGTTCTTTTCAAGTTATCTTCCTTCATATTACAAGGTGGCTGCTAAAGTTCTAGGCAACAAATAAAAACTATAATATTTGAAGAACACTGGCCATTCCAATAAGGCAAGGAAAAAGAAATAAAAGGCAAAAGGACAGGAATGAAAGAAGCAAAACTATTTTTATTTGCAGATTATGAATATTTGCTGAGAAAACTGAATGGAATCCATTAATCAACTATACATGTTGATAAATTCAGCAAGGTCGCAGGATATGAGGTGTGTGTACAAAACTCCACTGTGTTTTTATAAGCTAGAAGTAAACAATTAGAAAGTTGAATTTAGAAATAATTCAATCTACAATAGGGCCAAGAAAACATGAAATATTTAAGAATAAATTCAAAAAAATATGTAAAACCCCTATACTGAGAACTGTGAAACATTTGTCAGAGAAATTAGATACTGTCTAAATACAGAGGTAAACTGGGATGTCTGGGGTGGCTCAGTCAGGTAAGCATCTGCCTTCGGCTCAGGTCATTACCCCAGGGTCCTGAGATCGAGCCCTGCACTGGGCTCTTTGCTCAGCGGGGAGCCTGCTTCTCCCTCTGCCTGCTGCTCCCCCTGCTTGTGCGCTCTCTCTCTCTGACAAGTACATAAATAAATAAATAAAATCTTTAAAAAATAAAATAAATAAAGAGATAAACCACATTCATGGACTGGAATACTCAGTGTTGTTAATATGTCAATTCTCACTAAACTGATTTATAGATTTAGTATAGTTCCAACCATTATTCCAGCAGGATTTTGTAAATTTCAAGGTGCTTCTCAAAGATACCTAAAAATCGAAACTGTTTAGAATAGTAAAAACAATCTTTAAAAAGTAATAATAAATACTTACACAAGTATTTATTATAAGTAATAATAATTACTATAAAGCTACAGTACTCAAGATAGTATACTAATAGAATAAAGACAGTCTTTGGAATCAATCAATGGAATGACATATCAACTCCAGCTGTAGACCCTCAACTATATGGTTATCTTATTCTTAACAAAGTCACCAAAGAAATCCAAAGAGAAAAAGAGAGCTTTTTGACAGATAGTTCCAGGAAACTTGGATATGCATATGGAAAAGAAGTGATTCTCAATCCCTGCTTCATATCATATTTCAAAATTAAATTAAGATGGATTCTAGACCTCATCATAAAAGCTAAAACCATAATACTACTTTTATAGGAAAGCAGAAAAAACACTGACTTTGAGGTAAGAATTCATTTCTTAAAGAGGATGAATAAAAGAAAAAAGTTTGATAAATTATTTCATAAAAATTAAAAAGTGCTTATCAATAATCACCATTAAGAAAATGGATATGGAAGCTACAGACTAGGAGAAACACTTGCAAAATGTATTTCTGATAAAATTCTGGAATCTAGGATAAATAAATAACTCCTACAACTTAGATATAAAGATGAGCAACCCAATTAAACAAATGGATAAAATGTTTCAATAAATATTTCATTAAAAAGAATGAATAGCTAATAGGCACATGAAAAAGTGCTCAACATCATTAGTCATCAAGGAAATGAGATACCACTATATGCCCACCACAATGCCAAATGTGGAATACTTGGGGCTCGCATTTATTTTTTTGTAAACATCTTGGAACACTTTCTTATAAAATTAAAACGCACTTTCCTTTGACCCAACAACCCCACTTCTAGGTGGTTACTTAAGAGAAATAAAAACATGTTTCCACAAAAAGATTTGCATAAAATGTTCATAGCAACTTAACTCAAAATAGTCAAAAACTGAAAAAATCCCAGCTATCCACTAATAGAACACACAGTGGTATATTCATACAACGCAATATTACTACACAGTTAAACAAGGAAGAAATCATTGACACATGCAACAATGGGGATAAATATCAAAAACCCTATGCTGACTGAAAAGAGTCTTAGAGAAGAGTACATAATGTATGATTCTATTTATACAAAATTCTAGGATAGGCAATATTATAAAAGAAAAAATAGAATAGGCGCTTCTTGGGGGAAGAGGAGAGGACTGACTTAGAAGGAGAATAAGGGAACTTTCTGGAGTGAGAACAACGTTCTGTATGTTGGTGGGAATTTGGGTTACACAGTGTATGCATTTATCACTTAAAATTTTTACATTTCATTTGCAACTTTTATTTCAAAAGAAAAAACTATAAATATATAATGAACTCAACATTATGCATGCTGATGTATCTAGTGAGAAGGGTATTGACATCTGTAATTTACTTTGAAGTGTATTAAGAAATAAGACAGATCAATGGAGTTATAGATGGATAGATATGCAATAAGCCAAATACAGTAAAATATTAATAGTAGAATCTAGATGATGAGCATATATTGTTTACTGTAAAAATCTTTCATTTTTGCTAACTGTTTTTTCACAATAAAAAGCCGGAAAAGCCTCCAGAAGAAAAAGGATTGTTTTGTTCTTCTGAATCTTTTTTTATGAGTAATGAAAGCTTTCCCCAAAATAATTCTCAGAATAATTTCCCTCATTTCTCATTGGCAGAAACAATCAGATGTTCACTCTCAGGGGTGTGTGGTAGCTGGCTCATACTGGTTTGCAAGAGTCAACTGTTAAATATTCAGGAATTTTGTGAGCCAGTTGATGTCACATTGGTAGACTGAATCAGTCACGGCGAGGGTATTTACACCAGGGAAATTGCTGAGTGTTACAAATCAGGACTTTTTTTTTTTAAGATTTTATTTATTTATTTGACAGAGAGATTTCACAAATCAGAATGCGCGTACCTGAACCAAATCAGGTCTCTTCCAGCGTGGAAGAAAGGGAAATGACTCGTAGGCTAGTAATAGGGTCAGCCACACACATATACTGATTCACAATTTAAAAGAGTATACAGTACACTTTCGGTTCAAAAGAACATACAGTAGAGATGCCTGGGTGACTCAGTCGTTAAGTGTCTGCCTTCCGCTCAGGTCATGATCCCAGGGTCCTGGGATGGAGCCCCACATCCGGCTCCCTGCTAGGCGGGGAGCCTGCTTCTCCCTCTACCTGCTGCTCCCCCTGCTTGTGCTCCTTCTCGCTCACTCTCTCTCTCTCTCTCCCAAATAAATAAATAAAATCTTTTAAAAAATTAAATAAATACCTTATTGGGCTGTACTCACCGTCCTGGTGGTGACGCGACGTGGTAAAACGCCTACATGATAAGATGAAGCGAGGAGACTGACGTAGCGTCTGGAGGTAAGGTTAGGCCGCTATTGACCTTCTGCAGATTCGTCAGAAGGAAGATCACGTGTTTCTGAGCTGCCTTTGACAAAACTGCAGTTAGTGAAAGTGCAGGTGGAGGGTGGGGGTGTAGGTAAAATCTCTCCTCCCCAGCCCCCCACCCCCCACTTTCCCACTCTTCCAGCTGCCGGTTCTCAGTTAAGTTACCAGTTTCTTGCATATCCTCCCAGCAATATTATATTCATGTGCAAGTAGGAGACATTTATTTTCCTCTCACAATGATAACTGTAAGACTTCGGTTTGGTTTTATTTATTTGGTTAAAAACTATCTTGAAGGGGCGCCTGGCTAGCTCAGTCAGAGGAGCATGTGACTCGTGATCTTGGGGTCCTGAGTTTGACCCCCATGTTAGGTATAGAGATTGTTTAAATAAAACTTAAAAAAAAAACTATCTTGGGGTGCCTGAGTGACTCGGTCAGTTGAGCATCTTTGTTCCGCTTGGGTCATGATCCCGGAGTCCTTGGATCTGGTCCTGTGGTCCTGCGAAGGAATCCCAGCTCAGAGGGGAGTCTGCTTCTCTCCTGCCTGCTGCTCCCCCTACTTGTGCTCTCTCTCTCTCAAATAAAAAAGTAAAATCTTAAAAAAAAAAAATGTCTTGAAGATAATTTTTTAAGATTTTTATTTTTAAAGAATTTTAAGATTATATTTAAGTAAGAATATATTTATTCATTTGAGAAAGATACAGAGAAAGAGACAAGGAGAGCGCAAGCAGGGGGAGAGGCCCAGAGAGAGGGAGAAGCAGATTCCCCAGTGAGCGGGGAGCCCAACATGGGGCTCAGTCCCAGAACCTGGAAATCACCATCTGAGCCACCCAGGCACCCCAAAGATAATTCTACCCTCATTCTATATTTAAGGTCTTGAATTTCCCTCAGATTTAGATGTATCCTAGAGGTTCCAAAATGTAGTGGTTTTTCTAAACCTTTTTTTTTTTTTTTTTGAGATGGAGGATGGGGGGCTGGGAAGGGCAAAGGGAGAGGGAGAGAGAGAATCTTAAGCAGGCTCCACGCTGGACTCAGGACTCAGTCTCAGGTCCCTGAGATCATGACCTGAGCCGGTCATGAGTCAGTGGGTCACTTAACCAAATGAGCCACCTGGTGCCCTAAACTTTTTCTATTAATTGCTAATCAGATGGAAAATAATAGCTATAAAATCTATTAGGAATTCATCATAGCAAACATCTCTGTAATAGTCTATTTTAACAAAAAGACCGTAACTAATAGCATTGACACCTCCAGCATATCCTTCCTCATTTGCTTATTTCCTGCTGGTGGGGAGCAGTTATTCCAAAATTTTTGTTCTTCATTTCTGGGTCTTAGTGGTAGCTTTATCACAGATGCTTTTAAAAATTTTTATTAATAGATTCACATAGTGTGCATCCTTCAGTAACCTGCATATTTACTCAAATTGTGTTCCTGAGATTTATCCATGTTGTTACATGTAGTAGTCATCCATTTATTTTCACTGCTGTATACTATTACATTGTGTAAGCATACCACAATCTACATATTTTCCTGTTAACAGACATTTGAATTGTTCCCAATTTCTTATAATTATAACAGTGCAATTATGAAGACTTCTACCCTTGTACCTATATGTCCCTGGTACCATGTACAAGAAGTTCTCTAAGTTTCATAGCTAATGGAAAAATTTTGAGATGATAGGAGAAGTGTATAGACAAATTTGCTAGATAATGCCAACATGTCTTCTGAAGTGATTTCTAAAACTGTTATGGGTTCCTTCCCCATTGAGAGCATACAGGTGTTGTGGATGCTCTATGTGTTCACTATTCAAAAATTTAATTTGTCCAGTTGGTTAAGTATGAAACTGTATCTCACAGGGGTGATAATTTGCATTCTGATGATTGCTAAGAAGATTAAGTATCTTTTCACATGTATATGAGCACTTTTGGTTTCCTCCTTTCTAATTCCTTGTCAAGTTTTTGCTTGTTTTTCTATTAGTTTTGTCATTTCTTTTTAATTTACAAGTTTCTTTATAAATGTTGGATAGTGTTAGTTATATATGTTGAATGGTTTACCCATTTTATTCATTGCAAATACCTCCTATAAACTCACTGTATGTTCAAAGGTTCCATTTTCTTGCTATAGTAATTCTTGATCTAAAAAATTCATGTGGCATGAAGGTAAATGAGGAATTTAGAGAATCCATGGATGGAAGTGCTGGCAAAAAAACACTGTGTACAAGACAGACAAACCCCTGTACATGATAAATGTCTACTCCAGCAAAGACAACATGCTGTCCTCCATGAGGAAGGAGTCCAATATGATCAGTATATCACCAGGTAGGCAGCTGGTCCCATAGTACCATACCAAAGGCTCTTCATTAGATCCTACTATTGGCAAGGATGTTATTCATCTACAAAAGCCACATCAGTCTTAATGACAGGGAAGTCCATTGAGCCCATACATAACTTTCACCCTTGTCATCTTGGCCACTTTGTTTAGGAGCCCAGTGGGCAGGTATGGGATCACTGGGAAAAGAGGTAATCTTGTCTACCTGATAATAATGACGTTTCATCACAGTTGTGGATCATCCCAATCATATAGGACAGAAATATCCTCAGATGTGGGGCCACTCAGAAAGGTCCAGTCACATGTCTGTTTTCCAGGTCTCCTTTTCATAAATTTTTCCACCATGTTCCTTCTCAGTTCTTGACCATCTCAGTAAACAATTAGCTACTGATTAAAAATAAATGTATATCCATCCTTCTTTCCATCTCTCCTTCAAATGGATAATCAGATATATTACTTGAAAGTTCTTTCCTAAGGGAGTATTTCCCTTACTTGTCTCTGAAGTTATCCTCTATCTAGGATTATAATGTTCCAGGTTTCACTTCTGACTAGTGTCAGCATATCATGTGGAGCAATCTTTAACTAGGCTCTTCCTTTATTTCCTCAGTCAATTATTATAAAGAATGCTCCCCAAAAGAGCATTCTTTATAATAGTCTTATAGACTTGCAATTCCTGCTCAACAAAGCTGGTCAACATGATATAACCAATACAGTGGATCAACATGATTTCCTAAGGGATAGTGAGACTCAAGTGTCACTTGAGAAACAAGTTTGCCATTAGTTCAGGTTGTGCAGAAAGCATGAGAAATTACATAGCTCAAAGGTAAGACAAAGTATACTGCTGTCCTTTCCAAGTGAAAACAAATGGCTTCAGGAAGTCTTTACTCATTATTACAGAAGAAAGGAGCATTCAGTAGATAGATAGTGATATGCCAGCCCAAGGTACGTATTCATTTACTCCCTGAGACAGTCAATGGGCAACATCTATAGTTAGAAACAGCCCCTGATTAAGTTTCATAATCCAAGTATCATTTTCCAAGATCAACCTACCTTTGGCACAAGCCAAACAATTGTTGTAGAAATGCTTATATTCTTTATCTTTTGTATGTTTGAGATTAATATTTAAAACTGCCCCCAAGATCCAGGGCTAAATGTGGATTTTGAAACTAAGAAAAGTCATTTGTTTCTTGAAAAAGCCTGGGTTTTAAGACTTGTTTCACCATAGATTCTAAAGATCAACTCTGAGGTTCAAAGTAGAATGGTAAACTTTTTGTTCTAGAATTGTATTTTCTTTCATTCTATAAGACTTGTCTCTTCCCAAAAAAGATAGGGCTGTAGACAAGGAAGACCCAGAAGGTGGCGAAAATGCTCCCATTAAAATCACTTCCTCAGGAAAGCTTTTTCAGATATCCAGTTCTCCCTCTCCAAGACTTCGTTAGATCCTCTTTAAGAGACTCTCAGTTCTTTCCCACTGTACTTTTCATACTTCTAATTATTTAAGTTACTTCTAAATGCATATATTTCTCATATTATATTTTAAACTCATTTTATAAAACCTTTGTGCGTAATTAAACAATATATATGCATGTATATTGTATAAATATGTGTGAAGCTGCACCATGGATTATGCAACATTTTCTGCCAATTTGTGTGAGATTAAGGGTGATCCTGAAGTCTGGTCCACTTCTCATATTACTTTTCTAACTTTTTTATATAAATAAAAGACTAAATTTCCTCAAAGGTAAAAATACCCAGCCACCCTACCAACCATATGTCTTCTATCTTCTACCTTTAGCAATGGAGACTCTTTACAAAGCAAGGCACAGGGAAGTGAGTCCAAACAAAAAGCAACCATCTTGCTGAATGGAGAAACATACCAGACTGTGGGACTGCTGAAGTGGCTGAAAATTGGAAAATAGAGAGTAAGAACTGTATAGAGGGAGGATCTCCAGAAACATGCATGGGGTCCCCTTGAGTCTTTGGCCAGATATTAAGCTCTATATGCATAGAGAGAAATTCTGTGAAGCCTAGTAGAGAATAGCTGGGGTACTCGGCTCCACAGAGATTTAAGAATTTGCCAATGGTGAGAGTTGTTGGAATTCTGACCAGCAAGAGTGGAGAGACTTGCTGAATTTCAAAGCAATTAGCTGAGACCTCAGGAAAACTACATCTTAAGTATGGCTACTACAGACTGTTGGGTTTTTTTTTAAGATTTTATTTATTTATTTGACAGAGAGAGAGCCACACAGCGAGAAAGGGAACACAAGCAGGGGAAGTGGAAGAGGGAGAAGCAGGCACCTCAGAACCCTGGGATCATGACCTGAGCCAAAGGCAGATGCTTAATGATTGAGCCACCCAGGCACCCCTACTACAGACTGTTCTAACACAACCTAAACCCAAGCTCCAACAGGATCATGCTGATTCACCAGCAAATTAACTGCCTATTTTAAACAATACTCATCACTATTTAAAGGACATAAAAATTAATAATATAGTAACTCATATTACATATCTAGTAAACAATAAAAAATTAGTATACATAGAAGCAAAAAAAAGAAAATGTGACATATGATCTGGAGAATAAGCTATAGCAACATACCCCAAGATGACAGAGATGTTGGCATTAGCAGGAAAGGACTCTGAAACAACTATTATAAAAGTTTTCAGTGATTCAAAGGAAAATGTTAGGCATAATGAGCAAATAGATGGGGAATTTCAGTAGAAAAGAACAGGATATTATAAAAGAAGAATAAATGGATATTCTAGAACTGAAACATATAATATCCGAAATAAAATTTTTACTGAATGGGCTTAATAGCATACTGGACACTGCAGGAGAAAAAACTGATACTCTGGGCCACAATGTCGTAGATCATGAATCAGTACCCAAAAAAACAGGTCGAATGAAGACACTGAATTGACCCCATCAGAGCCTAATCTGAGGAATTAGAGCCTCTAAGTTCAGTTTCTCAATCTTGGCACTATTGGCATCTTGGACCAGAGAATTTTTTGTTGTAGAGAAAGGCCTTATACCTTTTTAGGATGTTCAGTGGCATCTGTGGCTTCTACTCAGTAGATGTCAGTTGTACTACCTTCACAGTTGCAGAAACTGCAATGTCCCCAGACATTGCCAAATGCCCTCTAGGAGAAAATTGTCCCCAAATTGAAACCATAGCTCTAAGTAAATGAAAAGAAAAAGAACACTAGATTTCAGTCTGCTACAAAGATAACTCTTGTTATCTGAACACATAGCACTCTGTTCACACTTATAAACAACTTAAAATCATTGTTGACTTCTGTTTCCCTTGCTAGAATATAAATTCCAGGAAGATTAAATAATCTGAGTCTTATGTCCTATTGCACATCTAAGCTGGTGCCCCTTGCACTTTGAGTGAATCGATGAAATGACAAATGAATGCTGAGTTTTAGTTCTGGTTTTTTTGGGACTCTGACTGTACAATGCTGAGATCGTTTTCCTTTTATGTATCATCTTTCAATAAACCCCTGAATATTGGGGAACATGGGTGGCTCAGTTGGTTAAGCACCCAACTCTCGATTTTGGTTCAGGTCATGATCTCAGGGTCATGAGGTCGAGCCCCCATGGCGCTCTGCGCTCAGCTAGGAATCTGCTTGAGATTCTTTCCCTCTGCCCCTCCAGCTTCAACTGATAGCCAATCTGATTGATCCATACCTAAATTCACTTCCCTTCTCCTATATTATTTTCAAGCAAGTCCCAAACATATCATTTTACCCTTAAAGAGTCGAATACATAGCTCTAAAAACACTATTTTTTAAACAAAACCAAAATACTTTTTTCACGTCTTAAAAACTCAACATAATTCCTTAATTTCATTAAACAGCCAGTGTTCAAATTTCGAGTACTCTCAGGTGTCATAAGTGACTTTTATTTTTACAGTTCATTTGATTGATTTGGAATTGAAATGAGAGTCATACATAGCAATTGGTTATTCTGTTTTTATTTCATTTTAATTAATTAATTAATTTTATTTTTTTCGAGAGAGAGGGGAGGGGGCAGGGGCAGGGGGAGAGAAAAGATAATTTTAACAGGCTCCACTCCCAATGGGGAGCCCTGTGCAGGGCTCCATCTCACCACTCAGAGATCCTGAGCTGAAATCCAGAATTGAACGCTTAACAGACTGAGCCACCCGGGCGCCCCAGTTATTCTGTTTTTAAAATCTCTTTTAAATAATAGGTTTTCTTGTTCTCCCTGTCCTGGTCCCCTCCTCCTCCTTTTGTCCTGCCCTCTTCCTCCCCTTTCTCCTCTTCCTCTCCTCCCTTTCTATTATTCCTCCTTCCTATTATTCCTCACAGAAATTGGGTTCTTTTTCCTGTAGAGGTTTGTTCCAAGCTCTGGTTTTTGCTGAAATTTTAAAGATGCAAATCTTATTCAGAGATTTGTGGTAAAAAAAATTACATTTGTGGACTGTCTCACCTACTCCAGATTTGGTTCACATTTAATGGAAAAATTACATTTCTGTGATGAGTTATCAGAAGGCATCACCATATTTGTTACTGTAATCTGAGGAATCTGCATCAGAGGGGTCTGAACTTTTGACTGTTTACACACAAAATGTCTATATTATTGTTATCAAGAAGGACAGAGTTAAACCAAACTGAAGATCTGTTCTTCCTTTTGTGATAGATTTCTAGCTCTACTTAGGAACTGTTACGTGATGTTTTCTCTCCCCACTCTCACCTTTGTGCCCAGGAGCAATATTTGTTTGTTTGACAGCAAAATACTAGCTCTGGAGACTTGTATTGACAGAATTTTATTTCATCTTTATTTAGTAACTTGATCTCCATAAGACCAATAGCAATTTGATTTCATTTGATACCAATGTCACCTCAAACTTGAACAGACAATGTACATGGGTATTTGTAATAACTTTGTGCCCATTCAAGTGCATGATGGATTCTGACTTTTGCTTAAAGTTCATTATGAACAACATGTCACAATATAAGCAGAAAAATATAATAACAGAGGCAGATTTTCCTGTCAAGGTCATTTAAGCACCAGGCTTCCTCCTCTTGTCTATTGCCTGGAGTAAGATAACCTACCGTGGCTTGAACTGGCAATTGCTTCAGCACTAAGAGTACACAAATGACCAGTGTGTTGATTAATATACCTTTACAATATTTGCTTTTAGTTAGTATACCCTGGAGCTGGAATGAACATATGCATTGATTTCTAGAAACAATGAGATTCATAATAAGGTATTTTCTACTTACAAATATGGTTTATTTTTTGGGTTTTTAATTAACCTAATGGAAGTATATAATTTCTTGTGTGAAAGTAATCTGTGGTTTGGCAAAAACATAGCAAAAAGGCAATGTTTTATCTGGTTCAAATTTTTTTTTCAGGACAAGTCAACAACTTCATATTCTTACCCATTGAAACTTAGGATTGTCTTTAATTTTCATGATTTTAAACATGAACTGTTTGGTAACAGAGTAAGGCATGAGTCCTTAAAAATCATAAACCTAAAGTGGAACAAAAATCTACAAAGGTTTACAAAGTGACCAAGAAAACATTTTTGTTTCTTCCCCAATTTTGAATTTAAGAAAATTTATATCTTATATTGTCTATTTGGGAATGAATACTTTACAAAGACAAAGACAAAACTATTACAGTTATAATTTATTCAATGCTTTGAGTTGTCACCAATTCTAACAAAATTATGATTTCTGACATTGCTAACTACCACTAAGAAAGAGGCATCTAGCAAACAGGGTGCAGAGATTCTGGGAATCATGACTCCATTACACCTTTTGGATTCATATCTTCCACATTCGTAAAGGAGCAAATCTCTATAAAAAACTCATAAACCTTCAAACTTCAGTAAAAAGTAACTCCTTTAATGAGGGCCCTAAATAATGCTTTCATTTACTACTGGAAAAAAAATGATACCTTAGTTCTAATCTTGCACAATAACTTGTTCTCAAACTAAAATTTTGAGTCTAAACAAATTATATCCGTGGGGAAGAGATATTTGGAAATCAGGATTTGCACTGAGTTAAAATTGATAGGACTTAACTATTTACATTATGAGTTCTGCTCTATATTCTCATTTGGAAAACTGACCAAAACATAAAACTTCAGGTGAGTAACTTTCTAAAATTGGTCCTTGAAGACCTATGGTCCACCTTACTCTGTACCAAAAGTTAATTTCAACAGAGAGAGCTGAAGATAAACCATTTTCCTCTCAAATAGTCTGAATGTTGGCCGCTCTTTCTTTTTTTTTTTAAATCTTTTTTTTTTTAAGATTTTATTTATTTATTTCACAGAGGGTGAGAGATCACAAGGAGGCAGAGGCAGGCAGAGAGAGAAGGGGAAGCAGGCTCCCTGCTGAGCAGAGAGCCCGATGCAGGCCTCCATCCCAGGACCCTGAGATCATGACCTGACCCGAAGGCAGAGGCTTTAACCCACTGAGCCACCCAGGCGCCCTGTTGGCCACTTTCTTATGAAACATGAGTAAGTTTGCTGGTAAAAAGGTGGACGGGAATGAGCCAATTTACTATTCATACTTTTATGGTACCTGTTTCATGAAGGAACATTAACATTTATGTAAGCACATACAGACACACACACACAAGTTGGACAGTCAAGGGGGAAATCACCTTTTAATATTTGTTGGAGGGGGCAGAATTGTAAGGTCTTCCACTGACTATTAGCTAAGTATCCCTCTTCATCTTTTTTTATCTGCCCACCCCCCACTTAATCTCTAAACTCCTACTATCTTTAAGGAGATTCTCCTTGATGTTTAGTAAGCTCTAACAGCTTTGTCATAAACCAAAGTTCATCGATAATTCGCCTCCTGACAAGTAGTTCTCTTGAGTGCTTATTTTAGAGAATTTCCTTCTGGCTTCTCCTACTTAATCACCACCACTTCAAGCTACTCAAACCTGTAAGCAGACAGACAACCGGTTCCCTTTGCCTGCCTTCTCTGGAACTATTGTACCATCCCAAATTAGACCTGTACAGTCATTCCAGTTCACAGTAACAGACCCCCTCCCTCAATATACACACTACGTTTCTCTCTCTCTCTTTCTCTCATTCTTTCCACCTCTCCCCCCACCCACCGAAACCAACTCTATCCTTCCACAGAAGACTTCTGCTTTCAATATTAAGTCAACGCACACTAGCATGGGTTAGAAGGTGGGAATACCACATATAAGTACTTTCACATTTTAAGTATTTTATGGTTTAGTAGTTTTCCTCAACAATGTTCAACTTGCTTTTCACCAGTAAAACCGTGTCACCTTGAAAGTCTGTAAGTATTACATCCTGGGGTTTTGAGAATAAGTTCAAATGCGTATTGAGGATAAGTTCACGAAGCAAAGGCCATTTCCTACCCTTTATTTAATTTATTTATTTATTTATTTATTTATTTATTTATTTATTTATTTATTTATTTATTTATTTCGAGATCGGATTTTTTTTCACACTCAGTTTCAACCCTTTAAAGTGACCCCTGACCTCATTATGTTTACTCAACGAGAACAAATGCTTTTAAGATCCGCCTAAGCCACCTGCAAAAGGTGGTTACCCATAAACTACAACATTTCCCGAAGCTCCCTCTGTGGCGCGGGCTGCGGTGCGGGAATGTAGCCAGCGCCTGGGCCGAGAGCTTTCAGTCGCCGGCGATATTCGGGGAGAGGCTGCCCTTCTGCCAGCCCCGCTGGTTCAGAATCCACCAACTACGGAATTCCAAAAATCTCCATCTCTTTTGGAGTCAGATCTTGCACGGATCTGGTCGCAGCAAAGGATAAGAGGAGGTGTGGGGATGTCAGGAAGAGAGAAACTTGGGGATTCGATCTGATGATCAGTGGGCCTGGCCTTAGGAGCCCCAGAGCGCGAGGGCGAGGGGATGGCGAAGGGCGTGCGTTCTGGGGTCGGAGCGGGGGGTGGCCGGATCCCCTGTCTGCGCGTGGAGTCAGTGATTCCCTGTTCTGCGGTCCCTTCCGTACAACTCGGCGCTCCCAGAGGGGCCCGGATAGGACTTGGCGTGGATATGCAGCGGGGCCCGCTCACCCCCTCGCCCTCGGTCCTCTCCCAGGCTGTCGCCTCCCTGCCCTTTGGGCCGCTGAGGAGGAGCCCCTCGGGTCGTGGGCTCACGGCGCCCGCGTCAATCTTTCCCTCCCTTGAAATGGGGATTCTGGTTGCTAAGGAAATCGCGGCCGTGCCCCGCGGTGTCCCCTGCCCGTCTTGGTCCTTCGTCCCGCCTTTGGCTGATGGCACCACATTTCCTTGAGCTCCGCAAGACGGGCAAAAGTGAGGCGGGACAGCAAATTTTAGACTCGTTCCCCGCGCCTCCCTCCTGCATCGGTCGGGGCGCTCCAGGAGTTGGCGACGCGGCCCTGCCCCAGGCGCAGGAAGGAAGTCTTGGCTTCTCTGCAGCCTGAGCCCATCGCGTGGAACGGCGGCAGATTGTCCGCAGCAGCCGGGCCTACCGGGAGCGCCAGGCCGAGGGAGGGGCCCAGAAGCACCCAGCGGGCAGGCGGGGGTGCGGGGACCGCGGTGGTGAGGCGGGGACCCCTGCGGCCGGCCTTCCCCAGCACCTGTCCTCGGCTGCGGTCCCGCTGCGGTGGGATGGCTGCGCTGCGCTGTGAGTTTGTCTGGCAGCTTCTACTGAGCAGCTAATAGTATAACAACCCGGCTTTGATAAATCTGAACTAATTACCCCTCTTAATTAAAGTCTTTAGCAGTTGTTTCACTGTTTTGGCAAGAAAACAGGAGAGACTTGCAGTTAGAAAACACCAGAGCCCGAGCTCACAGCGGAGCTGCTGATTAACACTTGAAGCATTTCAAGGACCTGGCACCCGCCACACTTTGGTTTTCATCCATGTTTGCTCCTTGAATGGAAGTATATTCGTCTACAAACATATATACACACATAAAAACACGGAGGCTCTTTTTGCCAGCTGTGTATAAGTCAGAATGTGCCTTCAGGATGCAAACAATAGATATCCTTCTAAATGGTATTTTCCTAAAGCATGTTTGGTATGTATATTACACCTCTCTTCTAGATATGTTGTTTCCATTTAACTGAGCGCTACAAACATATCAGATGGCCCAGGACAAAGACATGTTTCTATCAGAAATCTCCACATCTACTGTCTCTGAACTTTGTCAAATTTCATTACTTTACCAAAGTCATAACTATTTAAAAAGACTATTATTTGTTCTTGGTGAATTTTTCAGATCAGACATTAGGTGACATTAACCCAGGGTTGGACTTTTAAAGGATATGGAAGGATGAGGGGGTCAGAATAGTGATCTCTAGCTAAATCATACGAACAGAACCCTGAAGTTTGATTAAATAAGCATGTTCCGAGTATTTATTTCCAACAGTCAATGAATCAATTTTCACGTGCAAGAAATCAAAACCGAAATTCAAATTCATCCATAATGAACCACCTTTCTCTAATGTGTATGTGTGTGTGTATGGGCTCTCACGAATGTGGAACGTGCCTTTACAGGCACACACAGCTATGCGTGTATATATAACATACACCCAGTGTCTCGTTACCTCAGGGAAAGAGGAATGATAATAAACAATCGGCAGGCATCTTGAGACAGCAGAATAACACAATGGAAATATATACAGTAATAAAATTAAAATGGTGCAGCATTCCCGGGTAGGACAATACAGATCTCAATAAATACAGCAGAATTTTGTTTTTTAAAAAAACAAACACCATCTCTCCACCCGAGATGAAGTCTTTCCAAATTAAAAAAAATCAGAAACAAAACCCCAAATTTTCTCGTAATTGTTAGTGCCTATATAGGATATAATACACAAAACCATTTAGCAGGTGCATGCAAGAGGCGAAAGGCCGAGAAATGCAGAGGCTTCTAATCGGCTCTAACACGTGGGGCCCAACATGCCCTGGGGTCTGCAGACAAGCTTGGATCTGCAGGACCCAGCTCTACTCCCCCGTTGCCTCAGTAGTGGGGACCCGAAAGGGGCTGGGAAAGGACTTTGGCCTTGATCACTGATGGGCCGGGTGGAGCCCGGGCTGCAGGGGCCCAGGGGGTGGCAGCGGTGGTGGAAGAGGTGGCAAGGTCGCAGGCGGCATTTGCTGTAGAGGAGGCGATGGGTCGGTGCCGGGCTCCCCAGCAGACGTGCGGGCCAGCCCCAGGCTGCTGTCATGCAGCTTGCGGACGTGCTTCTTGAGGTCAAAGTTCCTGCAGAAGCCCTTGCCACACGTGGGGCAGGTGAAGGGCTTCTTGTCATTGTGAGTGTGCATGTGGAAGGTGAGGTTGTAAACCTGGTGGAAAGCCTTGTTGCAGATATTGCACTTGAACTGCTTCTCCCCGCTGTGGGTCAGCTTGTGGTTTTTGTAATTCCCTGAAACAGACAAATGACAGGGAGGTGGATCTGAAAAGAGAGCTTGAAAAGAGAGGAGTGGACCATTGCAGAGCAAGAGGAAGAGCAGCCACAGCTCGGACAGCAGGTGCAGGGCTGCCTTCCCGCCTGCACTTCTTCCCCCAAGTTTACTTGTAAATATCAACAATGAGGCTGTTCCCTCCACATATTAAAACATATTTATCAATCCAATTTTATAAAATGAGAACAAACGGTTAGGAAATACCCCCTCAGTATATAAACCATGCCTTTCTCGAATACTAATCAGGTGCACTGGTAAGCGGCTGGAATTGCAACATAGGTGCCAATAACCAGCTGCACTTCAAAAAATAATTTTTTTTCTAAAATACCTGGAAAAGATTAGAACTTTCGGTAACACTGCCGTGAAAAGGCCTCCTGGGTTCTATACCTTTTTGATGAAATCCTTTGCCACAGAATTCACACACAAATGGTTTGTAACCTGCGTGTATTCGGGTATGTGTGTTTAAAGTGGAACTTCTATTAAATGCTTTGCCGCACTGGTTACATTTGTGAGGTTTTTCCTAAGAGAAAGCGAAGAAAAGTGGGAAGTTAGGGTATTTTGTTGAGGGGAGTCCTGCAAACTCAAAAACACAGTAATGCTCTCTCTCATGCTTTTAAGCAGAACAAAGGCAAAACCGTGGCATTTCCCCCATCCAGCTAGCACATTTCAAACCTTATGCTAAAGAGTAAGAGTTCAGCAGCTATTTTTCTACAAACCATTTGGAAGTAAGCCAGGTGAAACTGACACACCTGGGTGTGAATGATCTTGTGCCTGCACAGCGTGCTGGCTTGCCGGAAGCCCTTTCCACAGACTTTGCAAACGAAGGGTCTGGCTCCTGTGTGCACTGGCATGTGACGGGTTAAGTTATAGTGTGCGTTAAAGACCTTAAAGTTAAACACACAGAGAACAGGTTAGCCCAACAAGCACTTTGAAATCAAATCGGCCGGAGTGGGGGGGGGAGCGGGGAGGGGTAAGGAAATAATCTTATAGCAAATGTATACAAATAATAACAAAATAAAATGAATTTGAAAGGAAGGAGGGAGGGAAGGAAGGCAGGCAGGCAGGAAGGCAGGCAGACCTCCCTTCTACATAGTACTTACCTTTCCACACACTTCGCAAGTGAAAACTTTGGGCTTGGTATTAGGAGAGCCTCGGCTGAAGTCAGAGGTTTTGAATGCGATTTTTTCCGACAGAAGCTGGGCGCTTTCTTTCATATAATGCTGCAGTTGAGCCTGGGACAAGTCTTTGAAAGCTACTCCCGAGGGGTACTTCTCCACCGCCGGGACCACCAGTTTATTCCTTTCAGCTAAATACGTTTTTGGCTGGGGGTGCAGAGGGGAACTGAGGAAGTAGGAGGCCACCGGGTGGATGTTAACGCCGGCCGCCGGGTGGCATGGGCCGTCACCTCGATTCAGGTAGCACAGGGCTCCCATGGCGTGGAAGGAAGAATGGTTGACCACACGCGGCCTTACCAGCTTGTACTGCTGCAGCGGCAGCGCGTCGCGGGCCAGGTCGCCCTTGAGATTCAGCGCGCAGTTGAGCAGGTCGCTGCAGCTGAACGCGGGCGCTGCGGGTGCCGCCGCCGGTGCCGCCGGAGCCTCCAGACTCGCCTTCCGCGGCTCCGAGCCGGTCATTCCTGCCTTGGAGCTCGTGTCGTACGCCACCGGCACGAAGGGGATCATGCAGGGGATCGACGAGTTAAGATGCAGAGAGTGCTTGGGGTCCCCCTTGGGCACGGCTCCCTGCAGGAAGTGGGGGACGGGCAGGGCCTTGGGCTCGGGGGTGCGCGCCATGATTCGTTCGATGGAGAAAGCCAAGGGTTTGGAGGTGCTCATCACGTTGCCCCGGGCCGGAGCAGTAGCTAACATTTTGGCAGTTGCGTTGTGGCAGGTACTGTCCATGACTGAGTCGCCAGTGTCCGTCAGCCGGGGCCAGGCTGCGCCGTCGTCGCCTTGTTCCCTGCTTGTCACAGACCTGCGGAGAGGAGGACGGGCACCATCACCACCGGCAGCCTCCTCCTCCTCCTCCCCAGCATCACCAGCCGAACCTGCCTGCCCAGCCCAATGGACTCCTGCCAGCCCATCGCAGAGTTCTTGGCGCACCAATGACTCGCGGACAATCACTACTTATTTCTATCAATAGAAAGTGTTGTGTCAATAACGCAGCCAAGATCTCGCCAATCGTTAACTTCCAAGAGGAGAAGGTAAACTAGATAATTGCTCAATTCGCTTCCAACAGTCAACAGGAAAACTTTTTTTTTCCTCTGCAGTCAGTGACTACTTTTCATTGGCGAGTGGAGTTCCCCCGCCCAGAAGAGGCGGGGGCGCTCTTCGCGGCGCGGCACGCCCTCCCCTCCGCTCGCAGTCTTTCGGGCGCACTCCTCGCCATCCTCCCCCGCCCCTTTGCTTTTTCCTCTGTCTTTTTAATTCTCAATCTGCTTAACCAGGCTTTAAAGGCCAAGCAAATCTGAGATCAATTTTCTCGTTTAGCTCTAAGTGACATCATCTAAAATCATTGTGCAAGGGCTAAATAAGGAAACAGAGTCTAATTCAGGGGCAAACGCCAGGCTATATTTATGAAACGCCAGGCTCCAGAAAGCCACGGCCAGGAAGCCGACCGCAGCGACATCCGAGCTTTCCCGGCACGGTTCCGCCGGGCAGACACTGGGCCCGGGTCAGAGCCGCGCCGCCGCCTCCGCAGCCCTCTTTCTAGGGCTCCTCTGGGGCGCGGGGCTCGGGACTCCCGCACCCCAGAGTCTCTGCGGCCCGAACCGAGTCTGGACCACTTGGAAGACGCCAGCAGGTAACTGGCCTCACAAAACGTCCCTGAGTATTAAAGGCCTTGGGAGGCTTGTTTGTAGTTGTGCTTTTGTAAATGCGTGTCGCGACTGCAGCTTGGGAAAGACGCACTCCATCCACAAAGCTGAGAAGGAGTTGCAAGGAGTAAGCGGGTGTCACACCCAGCGAAGCCTCGGCGACGGCCGGAGCCCACCCCTGATACACACAAACACACACGCGCGCTTCTATACCCACTGAGAGCCCGGAAAAAGTATTTAAGTACCTGCTCTCAGAGCTCTGTCGGAGCATTTCAAATACAGAAAGTTCAGCTGAGAAGGGAAACAACTTAGTGATCCCACCCCCAGGCCCCCACGTCCCTACTGCTGGAGTCCGCACTCCAACCAGCAGCGCAGGAGGCAGCCAGGGTGTGTGTGCACCGCGAGGCGGCGAGCACCGGGACCTGCCGGCGCGCGAGCACGCGGAGAACCTAGTCCCTGCAACGCCCCCGTGTGCAGGCGCCCCCGGGGCTGGCGCCCGGGGCCAAACGCTCCTCGAGGAGTGGTAGAGCCTAAGGAGTGTTCTGGGAAGACTCCGTTGGCTGCTCCTCCGGCTGCCCGGGGTCTCGCAGCCTAGGCGGGCGCCGCCCGGAGCACGCTGAGAACAGCGCGCTCACGCTCGTGGCTGCTCCCCTTCGCGAGCCCGGGACTAGCGGCCGTGCAACGAGGAGTCGGGGGCCGGGAGCTGGAGCCCGCAAGTGGAGGAAGAGCGCAGAGGTGCCAGCTCGGAACCTGGCGGCCTGCGCGCTCCGGTGAGTGGTCGCCCGCAGCAGCCCAGGGTGCCATCTACCTGGTAAGTTACCCTCACTGAGTGCACGTAGAACAGGTGGTGACGGGTGCCAGACATCGAGTGGGTGTGGGTGTCTTCTTGCAAGAGCCCTGGAAAGGAGGCTGGGTGCAAGCTGACTAGACACCCTGGGATTGTTGAGCCCCTGAGGAATGCCACCCCCAAATGCGAAGTTGGACCCCAAACGGAGGAAATTAACCTCAAAATAATTCCTCCTCCCTACCCCATTGCTCAGCCCAGGCCACTCACAGGGGCTCTTCGTGAGGGTCTGCCCCGCCCCCGCCCGGCGAGCGGAGAGGGGTGGAAACCGCAGAGAGCCGGGGCTGGGAAGGCACCTTGATGCCCAGCGGCAAAGCAGGGCCGCTGGAAGGGAGGTGGAGAAACTCAATCGCTAAGGATGTGGGGGAGGAGGCGTGAGTCCTATTGGAAGTTGAAGGCAGCCAAAGGGCTAAATGGCGAGAAAGGTCTGGATGCGACCGGCCTTAACAACTAGGCCAGGGAAGGGCCTCGTTTCAGGTGTTGGGGTGGCTTGGGGCTAGGAGGACAGATGCAGGGGTACACAAGTGCCGGGTGACTGAGGGGAGCTAGTAGGGCAGTAAAGCCGAGCGCAGGAAGAAGCGCCGCAACACTTCGGAGCGGTTCTTGGCCCCGCTCGGTCACCCAGGGTGCTGGAAATGGTCCTTCCTTTTGCTGTCGGGGCCTCAGAACCTGTCTCCTCTCTTCCCTGCTCAAACAAAGGGCGCGGGACGCCTTTGCTAGGCGAAAGGCGGGGTTGGGGGGGGGTGCGTCCCACGACAGATGGGTCGCGGTTAAGACTTTAATTGCTGCCTTTTGGGGCAGGTCAGATTTCCTTTCCTACCTGACACTTCCCAACACCGAAAAATCCCCCTCATGCTGCACTGCTCCAACATAGGGCCAGGTTTAAAAGGAAAAGCAAAGCAGCACGAAACGGCCAGGTTCTGGAAAGCTTTGGAGCGCCCTGCTGACTTGTACCACTCACCCGCTTCCGCAGCGTTACCTGCCTTCTGGACTGAATGCCACCAGTTTGTTTTACGTTCGTCAGGTGTCCCTCCCTTTCCCCCTCCCCCACTCCCTCCTCCTTAACGGCAAAAGAGCCTTGCTTTGACCTCAGTAAATTTCTCCTTCGGTGGACACTGAACTAAAAAGGAAAATTACTGTCTAAGGGGCATACGTGTTTTGTATAGTTAATATTTCAACTGTTTGCTTTTCATCAGTCTTTTCGGGATTTGCCTTTTTGACAAGTGTTTGAAAGTACGGTGTCATTTGAGTAACACAAATATCTCAAAGTAGCAATTACGCCCTTCCTTTAAAACATCAGACCTGAGCTTGCTAATCCTGAAGACTGAAGAGGTGCTTTTTATAAATCAAGGTCTTGATATTCCAACATTTGTTAATGACTATTTTCTATTCAAAACCTAACCTAAAACTGTTAACTTAAAAAAAAATCTCTATTAAGGAAGGATTGCCTTAAACAAAATGCAAAATGTGTTTAGGAAAGGCTTCCATCTTATTGTCCCATCTGTCCAGTACTTTGGTTTTTTTTCCCCCCAAACACATTTGAAAGATAAAAAGCAAACACAAACAAACAAAAAAGCACCCAAGAAAAGCAGAGCATATTTGGCAAATTTAGAAGCTTCTAAAACTGTCCAACACTTTAAAATTGTTTATTCAAAGAATGCAAGAGAACCTCGTTCATTTCATTAGTGGCAAAATAGAAACTCAGTTGTAGTTTTTTTAGATTTTCTCAGAGAATCTTATAATCCCCTCTTTTTTTGGCCAGAGCTGGTGATTTAAGTGTCCCTCCTCTCCCAGCCACAGAAAGGCAGTATTTATTTGCCCCACTTTACATCCTTGTGGAAGGTGAGTACTAAGTGTGTGGCTTATCCTGCATGAGATACACTGAGGAGAGCAAAGCATTCCTTGATATGAACAGACCAGATAAACTCTGAGTCAAGACCTTTTGAGAAAATAAGTTCTACTCCTCTAAAATAATTTAAAGTTGTCATTTTTTTTTGCCTACAGAACCTAATTTTTATTTCAGTGCTTCTTGAAACTGTGTTCTTAATTGCACAAGGACTTGCATGATTCACAGGCTTTCTATTTACATCCCTATCACAAGCAAATGCAGTTTTTGGTCAAGGTTGTTGCAATCTGAAATAAAGGGCAATATAATGGAGACTTCGATGGCCAAATAATCCACAATCTTTTATCTCTTCTTCCTTAATAAGTCACAGAATATCTGGAATCTTTAAAAAAAATTAAAAAATGGATTGAGAAGTATTACAGCTTATCTAACCTGCCAAGTGCATTAATTCATCTCTGGTCATGTTTTTAGGATTTTCAGACCTTTCCAACATCCATGACCCCTGCCTCTTCATCAAAAATAGCAGTCTGCTTTCTCTTTGCTTCTTATTAGCTACTGTGAGCTAAATGGGTAAGACAAGTTTATTATTCTGACCACCCCCCCTCCCCAGGCACTCAGACCCATCCACACTTCTTCTTTTTTTAATAAATAGCAACCTACCTTCCATCTAGAGCAGCAAAAACATTCCTAAATTCTTCTACAGTTTTGCTCAGTCTTTATCTCTGACTGGTCTTTTGTTATTTCTTGTGGTGTGTGATGGAGGCGGTGGGCTGGAGTAGGCCCCAAACAGGAGGGTCTGCAAGGTTCAAGGAAAGCGTCTTGTTGAGTACTTCAGATTAGCTAATGAATACACAGTGTGAACTAACTTTCTAGCACATCAACAAACACTTGGGCGACAAGTTCAGATTTAAGGCTACTAGTGTACTTATAGTATGGAAGCAGATAAAGGTTTTTTGTTGTTTTTGGTTTTTTTCCCTAATTTTGTAGAGCACGTGAAGGGCAGTACGACTGGTTAGTTGTAAAGGAGGTGCCCGTTAACACAGAGCCTTCCTTTCTTTGGGGGGAGGGGAGGCGGGCGAGTGGTTCGTTGTTTATTTTTGGACCTTCGTTGTCACTACTATTTCTTTTGTAGTAGGGCTTCGTTGCAACCTAGTGAAATTATTGTCCTCAGAACAGTATTTACATCGGAAATCAGTTTGTAAAAGTAAATGAAGAGCCCCAAAGGCGAGAGCTGTTAATGAGCCGGCAAACGTTACAGACAGGATCACCTGCCCCGGGTTTGTTTCTGCCCCTGCACTAATGCTGGGATTTTTCTCACCCGTTCCCACAGGCCTGTGAGGTGTGTTCCCTACAGACTCGACTCAGGGCTGGACTTGATGGAGAAAGAAGTTTATAAACAAGCAACCCAATTTCTCCAACTTACTCGAGAAGATACCCAGAAGTCAAGCTACAAAAGCCAGACAAGTTTGGCTTGCCATCTCCAACGGCGTTGTTGAAACCTGGGAAGTGAACAATTAGAAAGGGACGCCCCTCGTTCTACACTCTCGTTCTACCCTGATAGCTGGGGTGCAAGGGGCCGATTAGCGTTTTTGCGGCAGTCCCCAGATAATTTTTTGTGGTCAAAATAAAAACTGCATTCAACACAGCGCGATTCTTTCCTTGATAACGACCCAAGCGGCTTAGAGCAGTTCTGATGTTACTTTCAAACTTTCTTCCTTATTTCCCACGAAATAAATGCCTGTAATAGAAATTCAAATAACGCAGAGCAGAGGACGAGCTTAGAGCAATGGAGAAGCAGAAGCACATCAAAATCCTTGAGCTAGAGATCTCTGAGAACGGTTAAGAAGGTAGTTACCTCCCGGCCCCCGGCCGTCGGCGGCTCCCGGCCCGGAGCGCCCCGCTCGGCCGCGGGCGCCTCCATAACCGCGGCGCCCTCGGCGACCCCCGGCCCCGGCCTCGGACGGGAACCGCGTTCCGGCTGCGGGCGCCGGCGCGGAGGGGCCCCGCCTCTCTCACGATGCGTTGCCGGGAGCAGAAGCCCGAAGCGAAACCGAAAAGCTGATCCCTCTCCCCGGCTGGAGTCTCCGCTTATTGGTCCCGGCTCAGGAGTCCCGAACAGTCAAAACGCCGTTGGCGAGGCCGAGGGCTGCCGGCTCTGCGACGCTGCCTTGGAGGGGCCGGGGATGG